>JAVDOI010000010.1:15757248-16247248 GCA_032191485.1 Leptoclinus maculatus
CACAAAATTGCATGGCAATCCATCCAATATCTGTGGAGGTATTTCAGTCTGGACCAAAGTCGTGCACCGACTGACCGACATTGCCATCCTTATAGTCCCACCAGTGTGGCTAAAAACCAACACATAAAAAAATGATTGGGTGCAAAACCTGTCCCTGAAGTAGACGTAAGAAAGCTTTGCATTCGGTAACATCTTGCTACACATGGTGGCTTCTACTTGTCTTTAATGCTCCGCTGAAGGTGAAAGAGAAGAGCTACATGAGTCATACTGAATACAAGGCTACAGAGAAGAAGGCTGATTTTTGACTAAAAAAGTTTTCTAATTTTGAGAACAAACAGCAGAGTTACCGACTACTATGAGTATACAAGTCCATCAAAAATAATATACCAAAGGCAAAAAGCCTGCAATTAGGGTATAAGTGAAGAGTTATGCTGCAATTTCGATGGACAGAGGTGAAATGTAAAGAAATCATGTCCAGCTCAGTCTCTTCTAAGGAACAGGAGATATAGGGGCTGATATGAGTGACAGCAACATCGTTATGAAGCAGTCCTATAGTTATGTTTCAGAACAGATAGCAGAGGGAGTACATGCCTTTATTGACCCAGGGGCTGTTAGCTGTTAACAGAAATAACTGTCTGACTGACAAAAGCACGTACAGTAGAGTGAAAGACGACAAACCAGAATAGAAATACGGAGGAGGCAGGCGCACTATGGTAGATAACGAGAACCCAGAATAGATATGAGAAGACGTACGTACCTGATTCCTATCCAGGTCATTGAGAGAGCCGGGCTGTCTTATATACAATGGTAAATAAAATGGCAGGAAATCAGAATGAAATAGACCAGATGGGTAAGAGAGAAGTTTGGCTGGAAACCAATTTCTGCGGAGGATTGTGGGAATTCAAGCACCAAGTGATTTCAGATGAAGCAGCGGGGAGGAGGCGTCAAGTAACCTCTAGCAACATTGTGTTCTCTTCGTCTGTCTCTCTTTGAGTGACTCTCATCTTCAAGTGAATTCACCGACTACAGAGATGAGTTAAATCAGGGCTTCATTAGCCTCCTGCGATGAGCTACTGGCAGCTAAGGGTCGTGACTTAGGTGTGTGCACGAAGACACAGAGAGGCGACTGCTCGTTCAAAAGAAATATGCTGACTCCGGAAAAGTTTACTGTAGATGCTGCAACAGTTATATCAGAACTGAAGAGCATTTCACTGTCAGCTTTGCTCAATGGAAAATATGTTTTAGATCTTCTCTCAACTCACTTCGGTAAGAGTTTGAATGACATATGGTTCATCCAATCAGCTGCCAAGTATTTAAGTGCCTTTAAAGTGCCAAGTGACAAGTTTTTTTTTTAAATTGGTTTGATTCCAGTAGTGAGAATCAAACAATTCCTGCAGCACAATACACTTCTTTGCCATCTATCTGTATGTTCAATAAACACTCATAGCTTTGACAAAATGTGAGGTTGCTTCCAGCGGAGCTGAGCTTTAAAAAGAACAATAGCATCTCAGCCAGCAGCAGGTCAGTCTTTAATACTCAAATTAGGGATTTGGGGTAACCTTGCACTTTGAATTGCAGGTAACGATAGCAGTATTTTGAATACCCCATACTTAAATCAACTCCAAACCAACTTAAAAAAAAAGGTAACAATTAAAACTTTGGTAAGTGGCCATGGTAAAAAGCATGAGAATGCTTACATAACTAGTAGCAACGATGGCTAATATAGAAAATACCATTAAATCATGACAGTAGACATAACAACGTAGTATTACAAGAATGTCTGTAGTTATATCCTACATATTTGTGATTTGGGTGAATTGTAGGAGCCTAACAATCTTGTGTTATTGTCTACCGGTGACCCCAGAGGACCTCCGAATTGCTGACACCCGTGTATTTGCCATGCAACGCAGCGCACAGAGCTTCAGAGAGCCGGGGATGAGAGCATGCTGCCGTGCAGGTATTAGATTTGTGCAGAACACCTGAAAAAAAACACAGAAACATCAACAGCATACAGTATGATAATAAAATCCCAAACACAAGGCTCGCTCTCAGTGGTTTCTTTGACATGAGAATTGCTTTTAAAATTCAGTGCCTTCAGCGTTTTTTCCACTATTTCAAAACCTAATTTTACATATGATTTTTTTTAATCATTAGAAACACATTTTTCTGTAGTGTGATGATCTTAGATCACATTTCCATTTTTGCTTTATCCGGACTTTAAAAGGAATATCAGTGGTAAGTCAGAACAAAAAGCATGCAACACACGACCTATTGTTCATGCAGCTCATGCAGCTCATGCAGCTGGCCATTAAAACCTGAATAAAGCGTGTTCGCTCAGATGCACACACCTGCCCGTCGACAAGGTGGGTAACAGTAAATCCACATGGGAGAGGAGCTCTTGGTATCATTCAAGAGGGTTTGTTCGTTAAAAGAAAAAAAGCCCTGAAAACAGGAGAGGGGAAGACGTGCAGAGAGAGTCAGCAGGGGAGTGTGATAATGAAAACCTACTGAGTATCGACAGCAGGGGAATCGGATGATAAAAAACCTGTTGAGAGCAAACACAGCGGGGGAATCAGATAACACTGAAGACAAGGTCTGTGAGAAACAAGGGATCACACTGTGCACACACACACACACACACACACACACACACACACTCAACATGAGCGTCACACACCTCTGTGGCCTGCAGACACACTGCACACAGAGAAACCAGCTGGCTGTTTAACGTTCAAATCAGACGGGTGACAGACTTTAAAACTATGCAAACCTGAGATACAGAACGGAGAATTTGGAAATCTCAATGAAGATTTTTCTGTCAGCTTTATTGTGTTAAAGGTCAAAGCTTCCACCTTTTCTCCCGACAAGCTAACGCTTCACGGTGGAGGGACTTTTTGTTGCGTGGCTTTTGTTAACACTTTCATTGTTGGAAAAATAAACTCACCATCTTCAGCTGTACCTGACAAAATAGAATGGTGCTATTTCTAAGTCTCAGCGACTTCACTGCATTCGTCAAATGAACCACGCTAAATAAGTAAATGACTCATCACTTTTTCAGCAGTTGACTCCTCACAGCTAAATAAACATCCTGGATGGACTTGTTGAATAGAAGCAGGGACAGCAGCAGGGAGCAGGTTGGAGAGGCAGTTTTTTGTGTGAATACAAATGATGTGATGAGCGTCACCTGGACAACGCATGATTAAGATTTCATCCTGGTTGCGTCTTACATCTGTAGTCACAGCGTCTGCTTTAAGTCTGCTCAATCAATTTTCACACACATTCGTTGCTGCAGTGTGTAACAGCGGATATGGGAACATTTTATAACGAGAAAGAGCCGAACATTCATGTTCAAACAGTGCGAATGTTTGAGAAAACATTGACTCGGGATTTGTTTGATTCAGTGGATAACTTATAATAAGAAACAGAAGCTTTTCATTTGAAGCAGTTTACTGTGGTGGGCTCTCTGATCTGAATTATGTCAATTATTGAATCCGTCGTCCATGTTTGTGTATAATAATGAAGACAGGAGCTTTCAAACGAAGCATAGAGGAGGAATGTGGTTTATGTTTACAGCAAACCATTATTCTATTCTGCATACAGTTCCATATTTTTTTCAATTGTGCTAACAGGATATACTTGAATTATTTGACTTAAAGCAGTGAAATTCAAATTCAAAGCCACAGTGAGCTGTCTGTGTACGATCTTTGGGAGATAATGGAGTAAACTGAAACATTAAAGGCTCAAAGTGTCTCTTTTCTTGTCCACTCTGGTATTTATGTAGAATACCAGATGGAGCGGGCTGGAGATCGATGCTCTCTGACTCTGCTTTGCATTCACAGAAGCAGCTGCAGGCGGCTGGAGGCCTGCTGCCTGCTGCCGGCCGGCCAGTTGGCCAGAACAGAAAAAGGCACTCAGGAGTTTCTTTGAGAGCGGAGCAGAGATCAAGCTGCTGGAGGCCAGAAGAGAGAAGTCAACTCTGCTGTGGACTCTACACTGATGCATTGCATTTTAGTAAGAGAGGGTTGCCCCTCTCTCCGCTGTTCATTAAGTTAAATGGGATGAGGTGACGTAGGTGTAGATGATGAGGGGTTGAAGAGAGAGTGTTTTTTTATGTTGAGGGCGATCCCTCAGTCCAGCAGGCCGACACTGACCTCCAATATAGAGGGGCTGACATCCTGAACTGCCTTTGTAAGTTGAAAACGTGAACTAAGAAAAACGCGTCACAAACGTCACTAACTAACTTCAAAATAACCCAACAACACGCACTCACAGAGCATTTTATGTGAGCATCTAATAACGACGCGGACGGGTTTACATTGTAGTTACTCGAAAGTCTTGTGCGTCTCATGCAGGTACACCCTGGACAGGTCGCCAGACCATCGCAGGGCTGACATGTATATCTACACACAACCATGACGCTCACATTCACACCTGTCTTTGGGGACTGTGGGAGGAACCCACGCTGACACAGGGAGAACATGCGGGATTCCACACAGAAGTGCTGTCCCGCCAGCAATCTAACCCGGGCCCCTCTTGCCATTACAACACCATGTTACATCTTTCTTTTTTTTTTAAACCTTTATTAGTGAAAGTCAGTGGTGATCATGCTTAAGTGGAAGTGGGCCCAGTTTCTTTGCTGGGTGTAAATGAAGCTATCAACTTGATTACTTTGCACGTTTCCATCTGTTGTATCACACGGTAGCGATGAAGACACACAGGCTTTTATGTAGTTTGCTGAAATATTAACAGTCGTAAAACGTACATTGGCTTGCCCGAGTGTATTTAACAACTCTTTAAGTGCAGCAGGAGCAAAGTGATACTAACCGGCTGCCAAACACACAAGCAGCGACATGTCGAAACTCCCAGGAAGATAATGAACAGTAAGTGGCTGACAGACAGCCCGCAGAGGGCCGGATAATGATGCACATCTAACTGTATTTAAGGCAACGCAACTGGAGTCTGCCAGGCCCCTAAATGTTATTTCAGCCGTGACGGTGGAGTGACACGAGTGTCAGAGAGCACTGCACCTGCATTAGCTGAGATAAACGAGCACTAACAGATTCAGTATCTTCACGTGAATCCATCACATGTAGTTCTGCATGTTAGGTAAGGGAGGATGATGGCATTTGCCTGCTTCTTCATCAAATAAATATTCATGTTTCATTGGTGTGCTTTAAAAACACGCGGCTGCATACAACTTCAGATTCACTTCCATGTTAATGCATTCAACATTTGTGTTTCTGAATGTTCAGACGCTCTTGTTTCAGTTCTGTTCACTGATTTGTTAATGTTACATATTACAGTTGTGTTGGCGGCCGACGCACTTTGATAAATTCACAATCTGTCTCAAATTATGAGAAGATTTGTGAATGAAAAACCAAAACAATATTTCTGGCAAAACAGAGTATTTTTGTTCTCATTAAACGCGGTATTCCCCTGAACTTTCACACCTCCCTTCTGTTTGTGGGAGCAGGTTCAGGTTCAGATGGATTAACACTATGCTCCAGAACTAGATAACATTTTCACAGTTTCAAACCTTGAACTTATTATTTCTGCGACGATCGAAATGCCACCATGATTTAATGAAGCAGGTTGGCAACATATGCTGATTAACACTCTGAATACAACTCACAATCTGCTGCATCGTTTTATAGCTTAGTAGGGGAATTAAATTAGCAATTAACCCCAAAGAATCAGAATAATTCATGTGCTTCAAAACCCTGCTCCATGGGACAGACCACTGCTTCTTAACTCTGTGTCAAATCAACAGGAAACACATAAAGGACACCGATAACAGCAGCCAGAGGAAAGACAACAAGTTCTCAAATTTAAGTGAAATTTGGATAAACTATATATATATAATCATATATATGGTGTGATGAATGTTTTAGGGATCCAACACTGTCTCCCATAGACTCCAATGGTGCTTTTTCTTATGTTTTATTACAAAGAACACGTACGAAACAATATCTAATGGACACATGTGCTTCTGTATATTACACAGAAATAGGAAAAATCCTCATTTCTTTATGATAAGTCTCTCTATATATGTTAGACATATGTTTACGTTTCTATTGTGTGTGCATATATACGGTTTTCTGTTTGCCTTTCAAGTTTCTGCTAGAGCACCAATATTTCCTCACAACAGTCCCAAAAACATCTTATTTCTTGTTTATCCCGACAAGATTTTTCTACCTCACTACAAAGAGGCACTCTGACAAAACACGACGAGAAGCGGCTCCTCTCTCTCTCTCCGACTCACTGCTGATGGAAAAGAGCGAAGCCTTCCTGCTCCAGACTTTGCCTTTAAATGTCAGAAGCCTGTCGAGCCTTGAAATCGAGTATACGTACTTTGCAGAGTAAATAGCCGAGCGATGATGGCATCAGTTGCTGACACATCCTATTACTCACATATGTTTACTGAGTACAGGTCTCTGTTCACTGCATTCAGACTAAATGTCAGCTGTCACTTTCCACACTGATCAAAAGCTGAAACGGTTTTATTAGTTGCGTCCTTAGGAAATAATGAACTCACCTTTTTGAAACCCGAGAGCCGCCCATCATTCAAAGCTATGTGGTTCAGAGGGGCCTATCATTGTATTTGCTCCACAGATGTCAGTCTATGGCTCGTATGCCCCATTGTACTCACAATCTGCGGCCATGCTCGCAGTGTGATGGTCCGTCAGTCCACCACTTTGGCTCAGACTGAAACATCTCAGCTCTTTGACAGATTTCCATTATAATTTTCAACAGACATTGCCACACATTCTCACTCCCAGCTCATCAAGTACCGAGGCTTGGTCAGTGGCCCTAAGCCTCACACTATATGACGCTCCAGGTTTTGGATGTGGCAGGGACGGCGTGTCACCTTACTTGCTACATATTAACCTGATAACCTGTGCAATAGACTGCAGCAGAGACTCTGCTTCAGAAGGCGCTTGAGGCTGTAGGGGCACCTAACAGGCAGTCATGAAACAAGCAACAACAATCATTGCAGACTCTCAGCATCCTCTCTTCTCTGAATAAGAACCTCTATCTATCTGCATATAGTGTATTTTAGATATAAGCTTCCGTCTTCACGGGAAGTTAGGTTCAGGCAACAAAACAATTTAGTCAGGGTTAGGAAAAGAAGGTGGATGATATCAACTTGACTAACAACTCTAGCGACTCACGGGACAAACAATACAAACAATACTAGTGAGTCAATCGACTGAAAAAACATTTAGTTTCACACCGGACACAAACAGTGGTCTACTGGGTGAAAGTTTTTTGTTTGACGATGCTACTTAGCAAAGATTTGCATGCTAACACACTAAACTAATATGGTGAACATTATACCTAAACATCACAATATTCTTACATTGTACTGGTGAACACATTAGAGCTAATTAATAAGTAACTTTTGTTTTCATCAAAAATTTTAATAAAATCTCTTTTAAGTGTTATATCCTGTTAGCACAAAACAATTAAGATAAGTTATACTATCTGACCTTCTCTATCCTTGTAGCAGCTCCTCCTGTCCTCCTTTTTGACACACGTCTGGTTCAATAACGGTTAGAAACAGCCTCCGGGTGTTTTATAATCCTGGGTTCATGAAACCAGGCCAGACAAGGAGATCCAAACATCAAAAGTGAGCTCAGTATAACTTTTCCTCTGTTTTATCCTTGAAACACGGATGCTACACAGCTGCAGACAGCAGCTTCACTAATCCTATTGGTTTCTCTTTCAGGGCAACTCAGGTTGTTTTTTGTTTTGTTTTTTGGAACAAAGCTGATCAGACCGGCTGCAGCCTCCTGGAAGCTTCAGAGAGTCGAGCTGTTGGTCGCTTCACCGCAGCTCGTCTCTGCCAGGAATTACCACACTCACACCCCAACAGGCAGCAGCTCTTACCTCCACATCATAGAGTTTCACCACAATCTCATTAAAGACAGCTTTACCAGTGTAATCCTCACATTCTTTGCAATCCTATGACAATCAAACATCAGAATATAAAAACTGAAAGAACAAACTTCTCTTTGTTCTCTTTGAGCACGACATTTAACCGTATAACTTGGCAACGTTCTCATCCACATAACAAAGGGATGATATTGCTACTCCATCTGAATGCAATAATTAGCTGAAGAAAGTACTTTTCTACTGCTTTATTTATCCTTTTCATTTAACAGGCCAAATGTCTTAAATGTTTCATTGTCTTACTAACAACATGAACTTTTCAAGTGTTTTAAGCGGAGTGTACAATTTACAAAAGTATGATTTAATCCAAGCATTTAGTGGAGTGAGATAACAAGACAAAACAGGAGTTTTATAGCAATGACACTGGCTGTAATTACATAACAAATACAATAACCTTGACTCAAACTATGTCCAATCGTCTTGCCCTTACCGGCCCTATAGACATATATAAATACAGGACTGTAACTGGGGTTCACATCCAGAGTCCCGTCTGGGGTTAAGTAACAAATGCACTTTGGTTAAGTTAACGAGTTTGCAAACTGATGCCTAAACATATAAAGTTAAATAATGCTGTTGTCACCACGAGCAGATATTGAATTGCAAGATTGAACATTGTGTTGTGAAACAAATGAAAGATACATTGTCAAAAGTTGTTTAACAACGGATACATTCAGAATCAATATGTGTGTGACTTGCCAAATACGTGAACAACATTTCCTCATTCCTGTTTATAGAAAACAAATGGCTAATAGTAAACAAATGGCTAATAGTAAACAAATGGCTAATAGTAAACAGGTCAGAATTTCCTTTAAAGCGCATTTGCTGTTAGGTGAAAAGAGTTAAATAGGCAACAGTCATCTCAACAGTAGATTAACAGTCGTTTGATTGTAGCTTTATAGGTACATATATATTTAAAAAATATCCTGTGCAACTTAATCATTGATCAGTACCAGTTATCTCTACTTGTACATTGATTCCACCTGAGCTCCGCTATTATTAACCATTAATGACCTCATTTGGGGAAAAGAAGGAAATAGGCTTTCATTAAGCCTGAAAATAGCATTTCAATTCACCTCTTTCATTAAAAATGTTGTTGAGAGGAAATTCATCAGAGCCCAAATCATCCGTTATTGGAGAGCAGCAGCTCAACCGGTGGGGGAATTAATCATGCAGATCATAATTACCACTGTGACTACTGCATCTGTCTCCACGTCTCCAACCTTCAGCACACAGAGAGAAAGCAGTGAGCGATTACTTCTAATGACTCACCACACTTTTGTTGGCGGTGTGATGTTATTGGCTGTAGATTGATTTGCTCGTTCCCGTTATACTGCTGCCAATGTGCAGTTCTTCCTCACTATCAGTACAACTATGCTGTAGCTCAGAGAGGAAGAAGAAGAAGAGGAGGAGGAGGCTTTATCCAAAATAGATCAATTACCCAGGACATTGGCAGGCGAACGTGATGAGGCAGACTGGCAGCGGAGTCATGGGGCAATTATTCTGGAGGAATTCATTTCAACACAGTTTTACTTCCTGACAAGAGCTTAACGTTAGTTGACACATGCAGTGGAGTATTGCAAATAAAAGTGTTCAGATAGACCTGCATGGCAGACAGAGAGAGGCAGTCACACACACACACACACACACACACACACACACACTAGAGTCAGACTCATGTAGTAGTGCCCTCCCCCCCCCTGAATTATTCTTCATGTATGCAATCATAGGGCTGGTATTATTGTAGATTCATTTTACATAAAAAGGCACTGTTGTGTCTCAGAGTTGGCCCTGACAAAATAATAAAGCTATCATTGAAAATGATACTTTTACTGTTTATGATCTGTTTTGTCTCTTTATGGCAAATTATTTACACTCAAAATACTAGTTTAGGGAGGAGGAGGAGAGAGAGTCTGCAACCAAAAGTGTAAATGTAAAATGATTTTAGCTTTGCTTATACTCCGCAAGGTCAGAAATGAAAAGAAGGCTCACGGCCTCTGACGTGATGTGATTTGTGATTCTCTGGACAGAGAAAGGTAGACACTCAGCAAGCAGACGGGTACTTTGAGATAAAATGAAACTCTTTTACTTTACTGAAGAGTGTTTATAGGCCTATCTATTGAATTTCTGCAGAAAGTCTGTGCAGGAAAAAAGTCTGAATAAAGCATGAAATGTCTGCACCTTTTTATCTGATTTCAATTGAACAGCCTCAGAAATGGAAATGTTCTTTCTTTCTTTGTACAAAGTTGTGCTTCAGATCTTTACTCTGATGAGATTTATTCACACAATGTCAGACAGGAGCAAAAATACACATGAAAATAGTGTGAATTATTTAAACCTGTGAAGCTGTGTTTGGTTTATCTCACCTGACACACGGAACGGCCTCACAAACGTCTCTTTTAAGATAAGAGACATCTGAGCTCCTTGAGCTTTCTCAAATATATGAAGGATAAACAATTACTGTTTATCTCAGATCAGGCAGAGAGAGATGGTGACAGAGTGTCTGGTAAATACCTTTTCATTGAAATGTGGTGTTGATCATAAAGCTTATCTCTGTATTACTTAGTTATACAACTTTTTAAATTTTCTGGACCAAAGAAAACTCTTTAAATCAACCATGTTGCTTTTGTCGATACGCTCTCTCTTTTAAAGTGATAACTGGATCAAACACCCATAAATTGACAGAAATCGAGTCAGCGAGCCGCTCGCACACGTCACAGAGAAAACATGTTGGAAAAATCCAACAGAGTTTTTCATATGGAGAGTGTTTACTGAGTGTTGAATCTATACTGGCTAATACAGCAGAGGAGAGAGGTTTGATCACAAGCAAGAAATGATGAACAGAAATATGCTGCTGCGGTTGCAGAACATCTATGTTCACCTTTTGGTTTGTTTGTGATTATTGAAGGTGTAGGGGTGACATTTTTTACATGCAGATTGATGCCACGGGTAAAGGGTTGGGAATCTGCCATTACAAAGATTACATGTTGCTGGAAAACACATTGTGTACGAGAGTGCTCGGTTTGCTGTGGAGGATATGTTGAGTGGCGTCATCCCCTGCAGAAAAGTGATACTATGGAGTAATATTAGTGGCAGCATTGTCACTAATGACAGACATGTGATGTTTATGATTCTCTGTGCTCATGCATACATTTTAAAATCACAAAGATAAACAATATTATGTGAGGGAGTGTGTTTTAGTCGCTTAGCTTTAAAGCACCGTGTTCACGTGTTAGAACGGAGCAAATTGTCTTGACTTGTGTTATAAGTCTGTGTTATTGTTGGCCTTACATGCATCACTGTTTCACTGACTGATGAACTAACTCAGTATTTCCATGAGAGTGTTGTGGGGCATGACATTAGCCCAGAGGTTCACCGCAGGACTGAATGAACGACTGAGCGGTTGAGTTCCTGTTTGACTGACTGATTTTCGGCCTTTGTGTCCAGCTGGGATCCCTGAGGCGTGTTGTGAAGCGTGATATTAGACCCTGAGCTCCACAATGGGAGGCTTCAGAGTCCTAACAACCTCTGAGCAGCTCCGACCCGTCAGCTGTGACTGACAGCTGCTCTCATCTGGAACAAAACGCCAAAAGAGAGAAACCGCCTCAATAGTGTAGAATGATGAAGAGAGGGTCGGCGGACTCAACCTGCTATTAGCACAGAATGACTGTCTGCAGATTAGTGGACGCTCTGAGAACACTGATGGATTTGGACGAGACCAAGAAGTGAACTCTCTAACAGGACAGAGAACTGACCACAGATCAGTGGACAACATGATGACACAATTAAAAGTTTAGGTTGACTGCCCAGTCACACCAGAGAGTGGCAAGAAAGTGAGAAATTCACCAGCATTGCCCTCACAAAATAGAACTGGACACTGTAGCGTAGCGACAAAGGCTACCATTAGTTCTGACTAGATTGGTTTATGGCAAAATAGATATGAAGAGGAAAGCTCAGTTGGCGTTGCTTCTTATTCAACAGAGCAGGTGTATATAAAAGCAGGTGCATGGTTATAGGCTATAGCTTCCTCCATCTTCAACTCCCTCCAGTCTCTCTTCACTTAAAGATTAACACCGCCAAGATGTTCAACAATTGGTCAACGGTGCAAATTCACACGTAGCAAAGTATTAGACAGCTATAGCGGCTAGTGATCTGAGGCGGCAAACTGTTTTTTGTACCAGGTTATAGAAATGTTTATTTCTGCTGTTGGGCATTTTAACATGGAGGTCTATCGCTTTTGGAGCCCGCCTCGTCATCGTTGACTTCATTTCTCAGCACCAAAGGTTGCTGCTTGGTCCAACAAGCCCTTAGACACAGAAACTACACTGTGCATCAATCAGCAGTGGAATTAAAGTTTGGCTTCCTCGTCATTTAAAGGAACTGAAGTTCAGGCAGTTCCAGGTCCACACTTTTGCAGTTTCAATGCATCTTGTTCGTATATCTGCATATTGAAAGACTAAAGCAGTGGTATAGAGTAATGCTTTAGGTCTGGCAATGACAACAAAGATTTTGGTCAAGATGCACATTTGCAGAAGTGGTTTAATGGTTTAACTGGTCATTGGAAGGATTCTACTGATGGATTAAAGAGCTACCCGTCATGAACTATGAAGTGGTACCAGAGGATGGATTTTCAAATTGCAGAATTCTAATGGTAACCCGAATCCCGCTGACTCCTTTTTCGACATTGTGAAACACGTCTTAAAGGTAAAATGTGGGATTAAAGAGGGCTGACAGGTCTGTTGGAGTCTTTTTATAAAATACTGCAGCACTGCTGTACTGGTTTCAGTCGCCAACCCTATAAAAAGGGAAATCGCCCACATATACATTTTGACAATTATTCATTTCTAATAACCTGCTTCACACTTCTTGGTAATATCATAATTTCCTGCTCTTCGCTGCGTCTTAATGCATTTAGTGCTGCCTCAAGCTACATTCTCCATTTAGATTAAGTTTCTCCTTCGTTCATGTCATTTCCTCCTCTGCTTCTTTTCCTCTCAGCGTGTCTCTATGCTGTCCTCTTCCTGTCTGTCTCTCATCAACACGTCTTTCTTCCTGTCAGTGTCGGTCATTCCTCTCTGCAGGTCTCCTTCCTGTCACAGTCAACACTTGTTACCCTTGTCTCCTGCTCACAGCAGCGGGGCCGACCTGAGCAAACTATTCCTCTCATGTAAACATCTATTACCAACCACCGAGAGAGAGACGGAGAGAGAGGCAGCACTAGAGAGAGGTAAGATGCTACTGGGAGTTGTTGCATTCACCAACAAATCTTTGACCTCAATTCCACAACAGGTGAGGACAATTTCATGCAGCAGTCAGCTTCTATTACAAAAACTCTGAGCGTCAGTTGTTTCCAACAGGCACACAGGAGGAGAAGTGTGCCTTTCAGGGCTGTCTGCCGGAAAGGGTTTATTTGAACACAAAACACCGTCTTTTCCTAAACCTAACTAAGTACGTTTGTTCGGAGATTTCTGTCGAAAAAAGCCCCGAAGGCAAACTCCTCCCATGGGCTTCCAACAACAGCTCGCTTACAGGGCAAGACATCTGCTGCTGCAACCCATGTGGAAGAAAAAGCTGATATGATCAGTGGAAATCACAGTTGAACTCATTTTGTTCCTGGAATACAAAAAAAACAGACACAACTCATTGCAAATGTGCATGTAGCTCCATCAGATATAAGTGAATGATAGAATCCTCTTGCTCACAGAAGCATTCAAGATTACATCGAACGGTAATTGACATGGAGCAACATTAGCATTCATTTAGAGTTGTGTTTGTGTGCACCTGATTAATCGAAGTCCAATCTTCAGTCTCTTCTTAGATCTGGTTTGGTGTCCACCAACTCTCCAGAGCTCGTGTTGGAAATGGCTTTGATGATCGTGGTGAGACCAATCCATGCAATAAATGTGCCACAAAACTAAAACTACGAGCCTAAAATGTTCCCTAGAGCTGCAGAGTTGTGTGATTAATCTCTTTGGGATCATCACTGCTATATGCAAGCAACCCCTTTCACGTCATAAAGAGTGATTGGATTCATTGTTAATTAATCCTCTGCAACAACATAAACAATCACAGTTGGACATATTTAACCACAATTACCACAAACATGACTGCATGTAACATAATCTCGGAGATTAACGTTTTCTGTAGCAGCAGATACAAAGCCTGCCCTTCTTCTCTGCTCACAATTAAGGTTCAGCTATTTCCTGTCACGTTTTACATCCTACATATCATCCATCATTATGGATGTAACATTAAACTGAACAAGATGTAATGAAGGATGATGAAACCTTGTGTGGCAGTTTCCTTAAAGGAGGAACATGAGGAAATCTCCATACCTGGGCATAAAACTGCCAGATGCTTTTTTTTTTTTTTACCTTGTGTGGGATTCCTGCTCAGTCCCGTCAAAGGTCAGACGCGATCTACACCGACACTAATGCTCAGACCGACACCGAGTAAGTTAAGCAGCTCATTTCCCATCAGCACTTTGCTACCAAAGGTCAATCAATCATACGACAATTCAGCGTTTTCATGTGTGAGCTGAAACGTTTCTCAGAGCTCAGGACTCTCCAAAATGTCACCAATATTCTGTTGGTTCAGTCTCGTAATGTTTGACCTGCACAGCTTTATTTGAATTGTGACTTTCAAACCGATTCGCTCTTGCTGTAATGAGCTTCTTCTCAGTGACTGAAGAGATGCTTGTTTAGTCCACGGGCTGTTTGGATTGTTGTCTCGGAGCCGACCTGCTGAGTGTGGAGAATTAATGGAGACGCTAATGACTCTACTGAATCAGAGTGGAGCTGCTTGTGCCTCAGTGGCTGCAGGTTCAAAGGGTTAATGGATTGTTTCTCCTTTAGGGCCAGGAAGGCAAATAATGTGGTAATATGGTGATCTGAGGAGAGGAGAGGAGAGGAGAGGAGAGGAAAAGAAGTGTGTAACTGGCCTTCTTCTTTTAACTCTTCAAATCTGTAGTTGCAACCTGCAAACTCATTTTAATTCTCCTCAAAGGTGTTAAACAGCAGCCGTGATGCAGCAGGTAATTTATTCATAGTTACACTCATTTATGTTCTGCCAAGACTAATTAGACGCTCGATATTGCCTTTTTGTCACAGTAGAATTCATTAATTAATGCCGCGACCCGACAAAAGAGAAGAAAAAATAAATCTCACGCCGCTTCATGAGTTTCTTTATGTGATGAATAAATATTGAAACTAAATCTGACAGTCATGATTTGGGTATTTATTCATTCTGTCTTCCTGTATTACTTCATTCTTGTTCTATAACTCTGCTGTTGTTTCAGAGCCAGCACTCCCTCACCTGCTCTGCTCCACTCACCCATTCTCATTAGCTCAGTAGTGCATATATATATATATATATATGTGTGTGTATTGTATTTGTGCCTTAGCTTTCCAGTGTTCTGGGTTTTTCTTTCCTGATCCTGTTTTTTGACCCAGCCTGTTTAATTTCTCTTTAGCCTCTGTCCAGCCCATTTCAGTACCTCTGTGTTTTGTATCCTTGTGTTTTTAAGTAGAGACTTTGCCTCCTGAGTTGTGCATTTCTATTCTGTTGTGCTTTCTTTTGTGAACCGTGACGGCTGTGTTGACATGCAGCAGTTCAGGACCTTAATTGTGATTAAATGAATGTTTTCATTGATTAAAAATCAATTTAGATGAATAAACTATGCCCTCTTGCAAACCCTGGGAACAAGCATTAATAGGCTATAAAGGATTAGTTCACCCAAATATCACCCAATGTCCAGCCATCCAGATCATTTTCTCTTTCTAAATGAACAGTGGCCCCGTTACTCTGGATAATTCACAGAGCACTGTCAACAGTTTTGACTGGAAATACTTTCTCCCAAAGAAATAATCCTTAAGAAAATAGCCCTATGAATAGAGAGTCAATGAATGCATGAATGAATTATGTCTTCAATCTGAATTCCTATGAATTTCCCATCATGTATCAGGATGAAATTGAAATTGGTTGTACGTGTCCAGCTGTAAAACTGCACCAGCAGGTTAAAATAAAATAGTGCTTGTTTTCCCATTTAGGGAAAAGATCACTTATTGGCTTCCTCGCCCAGAGTTAGATGAGAAGATCGATACCACTCTCATTTCTGCAGCCAGTAGCCACTTAGCTAGGCTTAGCATAAAGACTGGAAATGTGGTAACAGGGATCACTCCTCGTATGCGGGAGAAAGGCCGCGCCCTGAGCAACACTGGAGCAGTTCCAGGACCAGGTGCTCTGCTTCAGGTAATCTACCCTGCAGGGACAAAGGGACAAAAGCATACTCCACCGTGGGTAAAGGCAGGGGCCGCCACAATGGTGACCGACAAGTTCTGGTTCTATCGGGGGGGACAATCTATTGGCTGGTCGAGTGCTTACTGGAGTCTGGAGAAAATTACTGGTAGCTGAATTTGTTTTAACCCTTGGACAAAGCCAGGCTAGCTGTTTCCAGTCTTAAGGCCACGCTAACCTAACAAATATTGATATTCAACAAGCAAATTTCCCAACATGTTAAGAAGCATCAGAGAATAATAACAGGGAAAGAAAGAAGACTTGGATCACAGAGATGATTAGCTCACCGCTTCATCTGAAACCAGCTAGTGGCCGCCTGTAATGACACAGAGCAGAGGATTGTGGGCCGTTGGTGTCCAACCATTCTTCCCATCAGCAGAGCTGGACTGGGACCAGTCACATCACATAGGCAGTATAAGTACGACTCTCTCCGCTCTGTGTAATCATCACCCATTTGACACAGTCTGACGTCTCGTCTAGAATGAGAATGAGGAAGATTAAAAAATACCGAGATGACGGCGAACCAAAGCCTCGTACCTGAAAGAATTATCAACGCCTCGACTCCCATCAATGTCCTCTCTGAGCCTCGCTAACACACAACAGTTATCTCGTTCGCGGCCGCTTTGCCTCCTCACATCTTCAAGGCTGGTAATTTGCTTCCTTTCAGAGGTGAATTCCTGCTGTAAATCCTAAATATCAGCCAGTGTGTTGCAGGTTTATAGAGGCTGTATGGCACAGAGCCCAGACCTGCTATTGATGTGTACAGCTTTTAGCGATGGAGCTAATAAGAGCTCCATGATTTTTGTGTGTGTGTTTTTAATGCTTCATCTCATGGGAATCCTGTTCCCTGATATACGAGGTCAGGTCCAGGCAGTTTGTCATCACATCCTGTTTACTGACCTTTGATAAAACAAAGTAGAAATAAAGCCTTGACCTTCCTAAAATATGCTTATCCAAAACACACAAAGACGTCCTTGTGAACTAAATCCAATCCTTTCTTTTCAGCTCCCTTTAAAGGCTGGTACGTGACAAAAGACACTGAATCGCTTCTGAGGTAACTGAAGGAAAGCGTGTTAATTGCTTCGGCTGTCTTGGCACCGAAGGTTGAAAGACTTGTTTCAAACGATAGCTTGTATCCCTGGTATTGTTAGAGAGGGATTGATTCATTCCCACTCTAGATTGAGAAGGCAGGGTCTCGTCCCACTAAAAGATAAACATAAATTCATCCTGACATATCATCATCAGCAGAGATGATTTGTCAGCTCTGACCGTTAAGTTTAAAGACATAAATCTTATGGTTTCCCATATCAGCTGAGCTGCCCTTAGCTCTGACAAGCCTCATTACGCCCCTCAGTGAAGAACCAGCCGAAGGCCCTCGCTGATTTTCCTTGTCAAGGCCTGACTGGCAGGCTAATGGCCCCGCTGGCTAATTGTCGCTCATAAACTTCTTCTCCAGAGATTGAACATCATAAGTTCCTCATGTCAAGCAAGTCACAGTAATTTCAATAAAACAAGATGGATCATGTAAAAGAAATTACATTTTTGTTTAGCTGTTTTAAGGAAACAAGTGTGCTGCACTGGTAGAAAGAAGTTTAGACATGAAATAAATAAGATAAACTTCCATTTCATGAAAGAAATGCAGCTCAAGGTTCTTTAAATTTAGAGGGAAAAAATGTAAAAGAAGGATTTGACAGTTAAAAATGATAACGACGAACCGACGTTATGTCACGTGTACATCCGACATATAATCACAAGACATTAAGTCTGTAGCTTACGTTTCGTTATAACCATAGTCATTTTAAACCAGACTATGATGTCTTTTCCTAACCCTGACTAAGTAACTAACAACCAACGCTCGACAACATTAACCAAGTGTTTCAACTCAATTTACCCACAGCAAATCCTCAGCAAAGGCTGCCCACAGCATCATTTTAGTGACGCCGAGGCTTCTGCTGAAGGGTAGGAGTGAGATCACGTTGCATCTCCATAGTGAGTAAAATCAATCTCCTTGTGAGGCCTAGAGATGTAAACACTCAAAAAAGAAGGTGGACTATCTTGTAAAGCATAATCTAAATGTTTACACGAGGATTTGAAGCCAATTTAAAATCAGCACTAATCTCAATATTGGCAGATCTGTTAGAAGCATTGACACGTCCTGTGCTTATGGTTTACATTGTTTACAGGGTTAAGTGAATTCCTCTGAGCTGACATGCATTACAGACAGCTAACACATCCGGCTGATTGATAGAAAATACAATATTTAACAGGGACAATAGACTTTGAGACAGATAAATGCTTCGGTCTCTCTAATTAAACTGCTGAAGAGTTTGAAGCAACACTGACAAGACAGACAACTTCTTCTGTGGGAGGAATCCCAATAAAATAATTATCAGACAAGTAGAATGTGGTACAGAGGCAAAACAAAACCATTAATTCTTCATCTCAATCATGACCTTTATCCACCACCTCCAGCCCACACAGCATCGTCTGGTTCATACTCTTCTCCCTCCAGACAGACAGAGCAGAACATGACCGGAGCAAAGAGCAGAGAATCAATCTGAAGTCATTTCAGATTTGAAGATGCCTTTCTTATCTCTTTGTCTCCTCTGCAGCCTCTAAAATGATGTGTGGCATCGTTGCTCAGGATGTAGGTTTTATACCTTCTGAACACTTTAAAATACTTTGTAAGTTAAGTGGAAACAAGCTCTTTTAGACAGGATCTGCCTCTTAAAGAGATACTTATAATGAACTATACACTAGCAAAGACCACAATATCAAATAGAAGCGTTTGACAGATTTATTAAAGGAAAACATGATTAAGATGCGTAGAAAGGAGGTTGGGTCAAAAAACACATGACTTTTACCCAGGAGGACTGTTGTACAATGTGAAATTCGACTTATCTTAAGTCAACATATTAGTTACGTAACGCTATGTAAAGTAGCCTACTGATGCCACGTACTGCATGTACCGAAGCCTACTTAACAAGACATTATGGAAACGGTGAAAAGGTCAAAAGAGAAGGCAAAGAGATATGAAACCGGAAAAGAGATGTGTGGAAGAAACGTCCATGTAACGTATCCCAACACGGGCAGAATGAAAGAGCAGCAGAGAAAGAGGGGAAGACAGAAGGTAGGGGAATAAAAGCCTTTTTTTGTCCGACACATCAGCCTTCCAGGTGTAAAAATAAAAGAGCGAGCAGACGGGACACTCGAGCTGTGTGCTCAGATGGTGAATAGAGCTCCTCAGGGACATCATGCACACAAATCTGCTCCCCTCCTCTCTCTCTCTCTCTCTCTCTCTCTCTCTCTCTCTCTCTCTCTCTCTCGTTTATCGAGGTCGAGTCTCAGTCATCGAGCCGCTGATGAACCCAGGAGCAGGGCAGCCATTGTGTCTGTCTGTTAATCTACAGCCATCAGTGGCTGCACTTACGTGACTTTTATTTTTCATTCTTCATTTTGTTATTCTTTGTCAATGACATCAGAGTCACAATAAACACAAAAGAATTGACATGCACATTAAAAAGGATGATGGTGTAATGTGTTCTTTGCATGATAAAAAGATATTGAAGGAATATATACACTATATATACCCTTCACATCCAAATTAATAACAGGCGTATTTTATGTGTGCAGGGTTATAGTGTATTAAGCAACAGTGGAAAAAGTATTCAGATCCTTCAGTAGAAGAACTAATACCACGCATAAAGTGCAAAATATAAAGTCTTACATAAGTAAAATTATCATTATAATAATTAAAATAAAATAAACGTAAAGTAACAAAAAACAGTCTTTCACAAATCTCTGAGAATAAACACTTGGGGAAGCTTGTTTGCAACTGATTCTGTATGTGTGTATGTGTTTTGTGTGTCAAGCTAAACATTAAAACTACATTAAAAACAAAGTTTTGCATTGCTATGATAATGTCCATCAGATAATTTACTTTAATGTAACGACTATTACTTTAAATGCTGCAGATTCACTCTGTTCTCCACCCAACACAGACATTCAAGAGTTAAAGACCACATAAAGCACTCTAATTGGAGCATTTATGTTCATTCCCTCACTAAGAGGATGCGGTGACAGAGCCCTAACAGATTAAAGGCAAGCTTTTTCTCACAGCCACACTGCTAACTGCCTGTTTAATGCGTTCTTTCTTTTCAGATTTCCATCTTGTTGCATATCAGATGGTCACTCACACGGAAAGTAAAGAAGGGACACTTGAATCTGTTCCTGGTTGTTATTGAGATGACGTCCTCCATCCTCCTCCTTGTTGAGTTGTTGCTGGTGTGTTTTATGGAGGCAGTTTGACATTCAGCGTCTGTCCTTAGAGATAGAGGAGGCTTCAAACAGAACTTTGATTACATTTTAGAAGCAGAAATCTCAGACTGAGAGGTACTCATACTGCTAGTGTTCTGAGTAACTGCTTCAGATTTTGTTGTATATTTAATTCATTTAGATTCAAACTTCTTAAATCTCTGATTAGGAAAAAGTTTTGAACATCTTCATCTCCTCCCGGTAGATTAAAGGGGCACTGTGGTTGTTTTCTGTGAACGCTGCAGATTGAAAGATTGGAAGAGTCACATTTTATTACAGTGAGTCCTTTTCCCCCGGTGGAAATCATACAGTATATCTTCCATCTAACCAGCCATGATAGTTTGCAGGGAGATGGCAGCAAGCCCCGTCGCCAGGAAACAATGTTGGCATTGTACGTTTCTGAAAACCACGGACACGGTACGTCTTTTGCATTCGGTCAGAGAAGGTGACGTAGTATACCGAGCGACCGTTATTGAAAGTTACGTGGTATAAGAAGAGACAAAGTTCACTGAGGGTGGTGGTCGATGGGACAAACAAACACGGGACTTTCACCCAGGAGACCACTGTTTGTGTCCCGTGTGGAACCACAAGTCAACGCTCGTCCGCTGAGGATGGTTACGGTTCTTATGTTGTCACGTTATCATTTGAACACAAACGGGGTCTTTTTTTTTAACCTTAACCAAGTAGCTTTGTTGCCTGAACCTAAACACTTATTTCACAACATTTACCACGCGGCATTCTACGTTTCTGTAAGCGTGATAGGAGGCTGATATAAAACGTAGTTATGAAACATATCTTTGGTTCAGAAATGTCCAAAAATAAATCTGAGCACTGGGTTGTGTCTGCAGCTGGAGATTTGTATGTATCAATTATTACACCAAAGCTTATAATTATCTTCCATTTCAGTTTCTTCCTCGGCTCATTAACCAGTCCGAGATGACAGTGAAACGTGCTCAAAGGGAGTGAGAGGGGGTTTGTTTGTTGCTGTGCTGACAGATGTTTCCAGCTGGAACACCGTCATGTTGGCAGAACGTCTGTGTGGTCTGGACCAGTCGACACAACACCCACAGCTCAACATCACAGCTCTGGTAGCCAGCTGTAAGGGTGTCGAAGGTTCACATTCATACATGGCTTGTCCTGCCTTTTCTTCTCCAGTTAATTATCATGCAGACCGGTGACTGTTTGTGGTATTTGGAAATGTGGACTCAGTGTCAATGTATCATTAAAGAGGAAACAAAAGTTGGCAAAGTTAACAATTAACTGCACTTGAACCGTGAAGTGCAGTTAATTCTGTCAACTCCTTAGACTTGTAAATATACTCAACAGTTCATAATTAAAACTCTGAAATAGAAATTACAATGGAACGCCACTCAAATTCAGATCCTACTTGTAAACTCAGCGTGAAGACATAATAAGAAGAAGAAAGACTCCAAAAAGAAATCCAAAGAAACATAAAAATCTCTTTTGAAGACGTGGGCCATGAATTGCCCTCAGCATCACAGTTCAGCACCAGAGCATCATGAATCTTTATCTGCAGCCGCCTGTCAGTACAGAGAAGTTGTTGTGTATTTGGAAATGGGAACCTTGTTATGTTTGATTCAGCGTAAAGTAATTTAACAACATTTATCCACGGAGAAGTATTTGAGCTCTGAACACCAGAGATCAACATGGAGAGCTTTTTTGTATGTTCGCAGCTGCAGGGTAGACACACACACACACACACACACACACACACACAGACACAACGAGCTCCGTGGGAGAACATTTGATGCAGGCTTCATATTTGATGACTGTTGATGCGATAAACGGAGCGCAGGGAATCGCGAGAATCCCCGATGAGCAGCAAAATCAGAGCTGAACAAGCTGCTAATATGACTTAAAGGGTTTCTCTCCACCTGCTGCAACACATACTGTTACTCTCTCTCTCTCTCTTCGAGATCAACTTGGGTTCATCTGTACGGCCGTTAAAACACCGTTCCAGGATTGCAGGGCTTTTAACCTCGACATTTGAGACAGCAAGGAAAAAAATCCAGCTGATACTGAACTAAAATGGAATGAAGGAAACTAGAAATAGAAGCAAAGAGAGAGGGAATAGTTGGTGTGCATTGGGAAGATGAGGACTGCAGTTGTGGTTTTGCTGCTTCACCCAGACTCCGACATTGAGGGACCAAAATTCTGATCAAACATGCTGTCAAAATGAAATAATAATGACTTACAGCACGTGGAAACAACATCATTACCATGGCTCATCCCTTTGTTTCTGTTTGTGCAGAGCGTAATGTGCACAGCATTAGCAGAGAGGATTTATTTAACGGGGAATATAAGTTCAGGCGGGGGTGCTCATGCATCCGGGAGGGCAACACACAAAAAAAAGAAGCGTACTTAAACATCTGTTCCCACCACGGTCATTATGGTTGATTAAATCAGTGAAGCAGGTAACAGTTGTTTGTCGGCGAGTCTCCTGAACCTTCAGTCTGACTTTTCTCTGCCGTCATTAACAACCCGGCTGCAGCTCTGTTCTGCTCTCTGAGCTGCAGGCAAAGTCAGCCGCTGAAGAAGCAGGACGATTACACACATAATGAACACTGCCGAGAGGAGGGATTAAAACTTAAACTGAGCCAGCTGTACTGCTGAATGAGAGAGAGTCAAATGTGCCTCCAGGTTTATGAAAATGAAACAGAAGTACGAGAGGAAAAGGTGGGACTGACGAAACAATCGAACTGAAGTATGTTTTGTTTGTCTGTCTGCTTGTTTATCAGCAGGATTACGGAAAAACTACCGGCCTGACTATCATGAAACTACCCATTACATGTTGGAGCGGATCCGAATCATTGGGCCGATACGCAAATGATGTGTCCCCTTCGTAAACATTGAGACATGTGGGCATTTGGCCTTGGCTGAGGTCTGTGCTCTCCGAGTGATCCTCTACTTTTAGATGTTTCTTCATCAGTGGCTGGTTCCAGATCAGATGGACACGAAGAGATTAAAAGAAAAACACTTGTCATTTCTCTCTATATTGAGTGCAGTTTGGAGCAGCCGGATGCTTTCTAATCAAACATTGTTCAGTTTTGAAGCTTTAGAGTTTTAGGGTTAACAAAGGCTTCGGTTGATTAAACACTTCCCACGTTTTAAAATCACGTCGCTGCTGTTTGAAGGTAAAAGTATTTTTATTTAGAAGCAGAAACTTGTGTTCGCTGCAGAGAGAGAGAGAGAGCTGGTTTATAGCTCCAGCTCTCTATGATGACCTTATTTTGTCTAAACTATAATTCAGTATCGAGTTAAGCGGCCTTTTGGATCTAAATGATGTAATTAATCAGCCGCCAGAGGAGAGGAACCACTAATGACCTTTATAATGAGAGGGCCGGAGTCAACATGCCTCTTCTTCTCCGCTCACCTCCTGCAGTGCACTCCTCCTCCTCCTCAGCCGTTCATCTTTTGTCCTTTCTAGTCTCTTCTCCTCCCGTCCTCTCTGACCATTTGTCCTTTTTTTTCTCTCACTAGCTCCCCTCTCCCAATATATTTTAAAATATGGCTGAGAGGCAGCATAGCTTAAACCTTCAGGTGCAGCTGATCATTTTATTCTGTTGACACCTTCATGCCAATACTGCTGCCTTCTGCATCTCACGTGCAGAACACATTTGTGCATGTATGAAAGGTATGCAGTACCCTATGAACTGTCATTCACCACTAAAACCTGCACACCTGTTCCTCTTTCCCTCATTAAGATACACAGCACAAATAGCAGCAACTGTGTTGCCTCAAATCAGCTGTAAGTCATCCTTTTGACCTGAGCAAAGACGCTTCTGGCCTTATCTGTCTTTGGCTGCTTTATTATGTTTCTTTGTAGGTATTCTAAGTGACAAAAAATTAGTATAATAATACGTTTCTTAGAAGTGCTTTGCTCAAATCATCCATACACAGACGACTCAAACGTGGACACAAATGGACACATTTGACCAAGTAGGAACGCAGACTTTGCAACCAGCGTGTTCTGGGACAGAAGGGCATCCAACTTGATGATGAGACACTGTGACTTTGTATGAGTGGTGACATTTTAATACTATGTTCCTGCTTTAATTAGCCTCGAGGCAGCAACAAGTGTCTCTGCATTTAGGAGCTGAACCCTGTCAGTCAGCACTTCTTTTTACTATAATGCTTATAATGAAAATGTGCTGTTCCTCACAACACTAAGAGCTTTGTTGAAAAAGAGAGAGAGAGAGAATAACCAGATGTACTTCACAATGATCCATAATTATGTAACTATTACTTTGATAACTAGAACAAAAAAATACAGAAAACATGGGACTTCAACTGCTGTAAAACAAGGAAAAATCTGTTTTCACGAAATGGCCAATAAAACTAACTTCAGGCAAAAGATCAAACCCAGCATTAAATACAGATCTGAACCTCTGATCCTACTATTTAGTTGGGCATGCTTGTTTTTTGATAACTCAATATGAGTGCTGACAATGAATTTGGCATTTCATGTTCAGTAATTAGGATTGTCCGTTGCCTTCGGTAGATTGCTGTGTGCTGTTTATCTGCCACCTCTCTGCTCGGATGCTGGATGAAAGACACTCGTAGTCTCCGTGGGACAACACGGTTAACGAAATGTGGGCGTAAAACCACTGAAGCCTGAAGGCTAAAGATTTAAATAGAGGCTCGTCTAAGACACACACACACACATACAAACACACACACAGAAGTATTTTAGTATATATATATTTTTTGTTTTAGAGTCAGAGTTCAGTTATCGATTAAACAAATTATTTTGATCTATTTACCAATCGATGGGGTTGAATTGTCCTCTGTTGGCTTCCTCTACCACAGAGTAACACGGTAATCTGCCACCATAAAGCAATGAAAACACAAAAGAGGAAGAGAAGAAGAAGAAGAAGAAGAGGTCACGTTTCTCCTCCGGCCATGCTCCTGTCACCACATGGTTGCTATGGAAACCGACCCGGCCAATCACTGAGGTCCACCTCTGAATGACGATGAAACAGGTCAGAGTGATCCACACAAAGTCTCTGAACGGGAAAGGAAATTGAAATTTGAGGTATTCCCTAGATGAAAATGGCCGTGGGACATGATAGTCTGTCAGGTGTCGTGTTAGGATCAGCAAACATCCAGCAGACAGTCAGAGAACAGAAATGAGCCCGCTGTCAGAGACCAGACACACATCAGACGGGACAGTGCTGTGCTATTCAAATCAGATTCAAGTCTCAGTTTTCAGATTCAGCATTTGTTCTCTGACAAATCTGTGTTGACTTACTTTAACATACTGAACTAACACCTTTACGTAACTAACATACTTAATCTAACCGAAGCCAAGTAGTTTTCTCCATTCACAACCATTATATACCTTTTTTTAGTGTCACACTTAAATCCTCTCCTAACAACACAAAAAAAGATACTGTGAGAATAAAGCCAGCTGAGCCTGAAATGTCACAAATAACACTCCAGTGGGAGTTAAAATATTTGAATCATATCTAGTGAGGGATACAAAACATCACTTACTTGGAGATTAAAGGACGATGAATTCACACACACGCTCAACTGTCCATCAGCAGCTAGTCGCTTCGATCACTTTAGTCCGACTGGAAACTTTGTGCTGAATGTCTGCTTCCTGTTTGTGTGAGACAGTCTGCATTATTCTGCCTCTGAAGCTTCTCTTTTTAAAACACAGTTGACTCTCCACCTGCAGATGGTTCATCATTAAAATGTTGTGCACGTGGGTGTGAAACCAGCCAGTAATTTGCACAGCATGCAGGTCCCGCTTGGGACTGTTCTCAACCCTTATTATAGGTTTAAATACAGACTATTGCAGCAGACACACATTGGAGGTTTCGCTGAGAACCAAAAATGTCAGCAAAAAAACATCAACATGCTGATGCTAACATGCTGATGTGTGCAATGTTTACCATGTTCACCATCTTACTTTAGCATGTTACCATGCTAACATTTGCTAATTCGCACTAAATACAAAGAAAAGTTGAGGAGGATGGGAATGTCAGCATTTGGTCGTAAACCAAAGTATTGGACAAATTGAAAAATTGGACCAGATGATGGCGTTGGATGAAAAGTCAGGGGATCACCAACGTTATTAGAACTCTTCCTGAAGGGGGACATGGATGTCTGTAGCACATGTCATGGCAATCCATCCAAGTTGTTGAGAGTTCTCACTCATAAACCGCTTATTTTAACCTCATGGTGGCGCTGGTTCCACTTTTGCTCTGCTGATACCTTCAAGCCAAACTTGTCCGCTGCTGAAGCTCCCTCGAACCCCCCAAACCTCCTCCTGATATGTTGAAGCGTTTAGATTTGTTGATGTATAGAATAGAGGAAAAGTCCCTGACTGAATGCGCTGTTGTGTTCAGCTTTGAAACTGCAGCACTTTGTGTTTTTAATCTCACATGGTAAGCTCTTTTTGTAAGCGTTTTTTGAGAAAACAGTAGACAGAGTTTTACGCATGAACTAATTATGAGTTAATGACTTTGCCCCGCGGTGAACAGCAACATGCCTCTGGCTGCCTTTAGGCAGACAGCCGGTCTGGGATATGATACCGTCCTCCTTCTGTTCTCCGGAGCTACAGACTCTGTTTAATTTATCGTAGCTCATAAAGGATTAACAGCTTTGGACTACAACACAAGTTCCCCAAATGCATTGAATATTGATTGGTGATCTTTTGTTCAGGATTTTGTTCTTATTATCCGGACTTACAGCGACACAGAGCCAGTATGACAGCGAAGTGTCTCTCTGGAGATTATGAAATGAGTTTTAACGGCTTCTCTTTTATCAGAGCTCACTGCTCATCTCGTCTGTTCGGTCTGTTTAGCTGAAGAACGTCCTTCAACTCCAACAAGTTCCAGTCAAGTCCGAATAAATCCGATTCCCATCGGACAGAAACACCTCCTGTTGTTGTTGTTGCAGGCGGTGAAATGACCTTGGACTTGTTGTGTTTGGGAGAGTTTGAAACAAAGCCGTCTGTCGCTTGTGAGGATGTTTGTTTTTATCAGCATTCAGCTGCAGCAGATCAAGAGTCCTCGGAGAGCCAGGCAACCACAGTTGTAACGGGTTTGTTTTTGGAGCTTTTTAAAGAGTAAAGCTGCAGGTTTATTGTTTAGTATCTGACTAACACAGTGGCTTCATTAGCTGTCTCCCTAATGACTTCATTATCTGGTTAACAAGTAATTAGAGGCAGGTGTGTCTGCAGCATCGAACAGTAGTTGTTGTAAAGCTCTGTCGCTGTCCGTGGTGCTGAAGTATGATGCAGTGGTGCGATGTCTACTTATTGCTTTCAAGTGATAGTTGGCGATGAACACTTAATTAACAGTAGTAACAAGTTCATTTCAATTCATTATCATATTTAAACCTGTGACAGCAATTTAATCTAATTTAAATCGTATTTGTGTTTGACACATGTCATGATTTTGTTCCTCCTGACCCTCAAACAGGATTTGCCACTTTTTGGCTGATGCAAAAGCAGACATGGGCAAAGATGATGTGGCCTCTTTGGAGCTCGGTTACTTCTATCAAAGTGCTGATTTCCACCTCTCTTTTAATAGTTGACAAATGCTGCTAATTGGCAATCATCATTAATGCAGAGTTTATCTTTTAAGGTAACGGTCACAGAGCTAAGGCCTTGTAGGCGGTATAGTTGAGTGCTTGATGCCCCAAATGAGAGAAGAAGAAAAAAGTCCACATGTATAACTATTCTTATCTTTTACTAATACTAATTTCATAGTATTATTCTGAAATATGACAAAAGAAGCCGACAGCATTGAGTGAACGTCAGTTACTGCCACATTAAATAGCCACAAAATCCTTTAGAAACATACGGTTTTTCTTTTAGGTGTGATCTGCATTGCTAGAAGTCACGACGCTGTGCCGTTTCAGGTTGAGTGTATGAACACAATGATTGGTGGTGGAATTGGCTGCGATGCAATGGGCACCTGCCAAAGAAATCTTGCCCAGAGCACCAATTTCTATTGGCCGACTGAGCACATCCACCATGTCAGTTGAAAAAAGGTGAACTCTGACCTGTGAATGCGGCGCAGCAGGCCGGGGAGTGCATCGAAACAGGAAACGCACACTTTAAACGTCTGTTCTAAAACTTTGAACACAATATCTGAAAATCTTAAATATTTGTACCAAGTGCAACAAATGTTCAGGAATCACTATCAGGGAATTACATGTGAAACAAGGTGCTTTACAAAAGTAGACAAACAAAACTCGATAACATGACGACAACAAGTTGTTTCTTCTGATACCAACAATAACAGTAATTTACTTTGACGAAATGAAAGGGTTTCCGAGTTGCCATTAATTAGCCGCAATTACATTGTTAATGGGTTCTTATTAATGTAGCCTCTGCACTACAGGAGTGGCAGCGTTCACCCAGCTGTCACTCAGCCTGGACGAGGTCGGTGGTTAATGGTCGCTACTGCTTCGGGTCACAGGTCCATTAAATGGCTCAGCTTCAGCTTTCAAGTGTTTTAAATATGATTTATAGCTGCAGGACACAGTCTGTGTGTCTTCGTTAGCATAAGAATATCAATTTGCATAAGAGTTACTGAGGGAACACCAAATTCACATGGTATGACCCTATCTGTTGATGCATAAGAACAACAACAATAAAAGGAACGGTTAGAAACAGATGAACAGGGAAGTTAAACGTCTCTCTCATAGTGAACGTGATGCTGCTTTAGTGCCCGAGGAAACTGTTTGGTTGTTGAGATCTTATCTTTTTTCATTTTATTGCCACCGTTATCATTTTTTTTTAATGGGTTACGCCGTATATCTAATGTCTTTTTATGCATTATGTAGAGAACATTAAACCGCCTTTGGGTATGAAATGTGTGCCTCATTTATCATTTGCTACATGTTCAAATATGTTAGAATTTAATTGTTTTCCATTTCTAAATGTGAAACAACGTTTTCACTCATGAATTATCTATTCATAAGCTGTGTGATTCTTGCTTTTACTTTCATGTTTAAATTATTTTTCTTTTTACATTTTATTTCACTGAACTGCATCGCTTTACAATCCTTAAACACAGCGGGGGAAATCCACTTACATCATATATTCCTGAAAACTTGATTTCTTAATGTGAGTATTCAGCTTTCATCCTTCTTCCTCTTCCTCTACCTCGGGTCACTGAGAGACTTTCAGTCATCAAACAGCTCTGTCCTCTGAACTAACCCTGAGAGAAGTGAACATAAATGTATTTGGTGAGGAGGATTTCCCTTTAACACCATTAAAGCAGATGATTAAAGCAGGTTGGATTTAATGACTGAACGCATGAAGAGCTGAAGAGGCGGTTGTGCCGATGTTTCGGTTGAGTGTGGTGAATTATTATTGTCACTGCTTCATTAACATTTTAATTATTAAAGTTTTCAATTTGTTTGCAATGTGTGAACTAAGTTTATTAAGCTTAAAGCAGATAGATAAAATCCTTGAAATCAGAGGAGGAGATACTCAAACCTGGTCCCTAACTATCTCAGACACTCAAAACCTTTATGCTGATTTCTTATATTCTTACAGACATTATTGAAAGGCACTTGAAATTTTTTGACGTTATTTGACGGATTAACAATGATGATCTATGATGGAAACTTTGTCAGTCATGTTCACATCAAATTAACAAATTGGGAATTCTTTTTTTTATTTTGTATTTCTCCTCCCAAATTCAAGACTGCTGAGGACGCTCAAGGAAATTATGCATAACCACCTGATTGAAGTGTTTTTAAGGACTTATTCTCCCTGGGAGCACTTCACGTCAAGACGCAGAGTCATGCTGGTCCTTGATTGGCCAAGACAGAGATTACATTAATCAAAGTAGAGAAGGACTTTTTTACTCAAACCTGCATTAAAACACTTAAAATCACCTTCTAAAGTTGATCATGCAAAAATGTAAGTAAACAGCCATTTTACACATGCAGCCAACTCATTAGCATCCGTAGTTGTTTTTGTGTCCACAAGGTCAATTTAAGGCCAATATTTCCTTGAACTCTGTTTTGGTCTCCACCGACTCCTGACGGAAAAATCTAAGGACTTGTTTCTTCCACTTCCCACCAAGACAGGAAGGAATCAGCAACTCAGATAGATATATGTCACTTAAATCTGACTTTAGAAAGACTTCTGAACTATTTCAATCTTTGTCTCCATCAAGACCTTCAGTGGTAAACCTTTTGAAGATACTGGAGAGCAAACTGTCAGCAAAGTGTTTGACGGCGCCGCAGACAGCAGAGAGACAGACACAGAAGTCCTGTGAGGCTCAACGAGTGGAGCGTCTCCTCCACGGTCACTGGTTCTATTTCCACTGGGTCCATCTGAACTCAGAGTCCATGCACTCTCAGCACTGTGAGCTGCTGCAGATAAGAGCTGCATGTACATATGATGACACTGAGGTGTTGATATCTGTCTCCGTCTGCTGCTTCTGTCTTCTCTTCACATGCTGCGTCATCTTGTTGGTGCAGAAAGGCAAAGGAAAAAAAAAACCTCCTGGCCGCCTGGTTGAGCCAAAACTTTGTGTCTGACGGCCTCCTGATAGAATCCAGTGGAGACCGGACTCTTCCAAAGGTTTATCAGCAGCAAACAGCAGCACAATTACACCACAATCTACAACGGAGACGATGACTGGAAACAGCTTCTGGGAATTTACATAACTCAGAACGACTGCCTGTCTCTCTCTCTCAGCATCTCTGCTTCTCTTTTCATTCTTCTCTCTTCATTCCTGCAGCGTCCCGCCGTTGTTCTCAGCTCCACAGTTAAACCTGTTAGCTTGCATTACACAGAGCCAAAGGATTCCCCCACTTTAATTCACGCTGCTGTGATTTCCTGGACTGTTGTGTTGCTCTGGCAGGTTTCAGCAAAACAGCGATTAGTGGAGAAAACACAAACATCTCCACTTCCTGCCAACACGCCTCCACATAGTTTTTTAGATATTATAGGGAAATTCTGTGGAGAGAAAGATTACAATTTCTTTCCCACAGCACAGAGTCTGAGATCCTGGATGGAGGAGCATTTTCCTCAAGAGGCTCATAGTGCCAGAGAGGGCAGCTATTATGCAAATGACTTCAGACATCAAAGTGTGAGATGTTTTCTACTGGAAACGTGTTGACAGCAAATGACTGGAGAGGTGGAACTTGTTGGGAGTAATCAGGCGAGACAAGCGGAGCCCGAAGCCGACACGGTGGTCAAACCTAACCGAGCATGTGAAATCACAAACGCGTCGTTCCTCCTGCTTTTGTTTCGAGCAGGAAGCTCACAGATCTAACCAAGCATGCCGTGTTAGCAGATGCTGCGACCATCGGCAGGATTCATTTGATGACTTCAGACGGAGCTTGAGCAGCTTCCAGTGTCTTTGAGAAAAACTAAACGCAGAGGAAAAACAAAACAACTGTTCAGCCTTACAAACCTCAGTTTTCAAAGCTTTCTCCTCGTGTTATCTTCTGCACTGAATACATTTACTGGAGACAGTGTTCAGCAGAAGGGTGGCAACAAATCCCTGAGCTGTTTCTTCACACCTGCTTATGCACTTGCTGTGCTAATCTGCTCCGTTATTTGCCCTTGATAGAGACAGCTGCACCCTCAGGCATGGAGGATAAATGTTGGCATTGATCTGATATTGTGCCTCCTAGCAGCGACCTGTGTCACAGCTACAATACAGACAGAATAACAAAGGGCTGCAGGTTCTCTCATTGATAGTTTCTGTGGATAAGAGCATCTGCTGTGACTTTAAAAGTGGAACTGGATGTCTCGGATGTTTTTTTCCTTTTAACCAAAAGATATTCATCACTGCTACGTGCACAGCTGCAGAGTGTGGAGATGCAGAATGCAGCTGCTGCTTGATTCGGTAAGAACATTCTGATTGAAGCTCACAAAAGCTTCTTCATCACAGAGCACATCTTATTTTTCTTTGTGCACGACTAACAAGCTACTCTGGATATCTCATCATATTCAGACATTATATTCTCCCTTTAAATTATAGTTTTCTCTTGATTCGGTGTCACCAAACCTCTGCAGAGAAACTAGCAATCACGGTGTTTTTCAAGACACCTTTCTGAGATTAAAAAATAAGAGGACATGACATCTACAGCTTCAATTAGTTTGACTCAATCAGAGACATGTTTGTGTAAGATTTCAGTCTGCACAACGTCACAGCACACGTAGTACATGTAAAATGATTAGTTCTTACGTCTGGTGGATTTAATTTCACCACTACTGGCACATTTTTACTTAAATGTACTTTATTTGGAACATGGGGTGTCATTCTCAAGAGAGACCTGGTTATGATAGACCACAACATACACTTCCTCGAATGCCAACAAAAAGAAAGTATGTACGTGTACCTGAACCCCAGTGAGCTCAACACTCTTTCTGAAGTCGCTTTACCTGCAGCGTCGACTCACAGCCAGCTCCAGTCCTCTTCCCACGTCGCCAACGGTGCATTCAGCTGAACCAAAATAGAAAGAGTGTGATATCATTCATTGACCATCACATTGTCAGCAAAAAAGCTTCGGATAAGATGCAAACATTAATGCATTTGTATCTTTTTCCTCCTCCTCCTCCTCTCTTTCTCTCTGGCGTCTGCCCTCCAACAGGTCGGCCCCGTCTTCTGAAAATGACGTTCCCATTTAACGAAACTGCATTGTGAATTATGTTTTGGGACAATATTTTGTCGTGGATTACATTTGATTTGGACCAAAGTTTCAAATGTACTTTTGTTGTGCTTTTATTTTTCTTCAATTTTTGTCATTTGAACTAAACCTAACCAAGAACTTTAGTAGAGTTGTTTTGTTTTGTTTTGTTTAAATTTACAGCATTAACCACGTGTTTGAAATAGTTAAAAACTGCAACCATTAGACTTGCTCAAAACGTAACTGAGAGTGCAGTTTAGATGTAATTCCGTAGGAGACAGGGTTGGACAGGTTCGTTTTCGGTAAATTGAAGTTTGGCAAACAATCAATTAGTCTAATGACAACCTCCTCTCACCTCCTCCTCCTCCTTCTCAAGTGCCCTGCAGCATCGCACTCAACCTCATGTTTTACTGAGGAAAGCACTAGCGTCTCAATACAGGCATGATATTGCTGAAGAAGGACCTGGGGAAAGTAGATAAAGAGGAATAAATAACACAGTGGATTTACTTTTTATCTCACTTTAAAAGAAATTAGAGAGAAACATGGAGAACACTGAAGGTGAAGAGGTTAATGGAGATTTTCCTCTTACTTTGAACTGCTTTCCTGGAGGCAAAGCTACCAAGGACATTTACGACTGTGTGGCTCTGTGACACACACACACACACACACACACACACACACACACACACACAAATGGAGATTCAGACTATGAATCAGAGGTCAGTGGATTTCACGGTGAAATCGGTTCACTTAGCAAAGACGGGAAAGTGGAGCTATGCTGAGCATTAAATTACCATTTATTAAGCGTTGAATTGAAACCATGAATTTAAAAGACTCTGGTTTCAAAACTCTCAGTTTAGTCAGGGTCAATTTAGTCTTTATTAATCCATTCACTAAATAAATATTCAAATGGGCAAATTGGATTGAAGTTGAATGTCTGTAATATCCAATTCCTTTAGGAACGTAATCTGAAGCACGAAAGAGTCAAAGCAGCCTGGCTTCACTGCAGCGGTATTACGCTATTCTTTCATGTCGTACAATCAAAGTATTACATTTTAAGGATTTTAAGGATTTCAAGGATCAATGGTTGAAATTTCAAGCTACTACTAGGAATTTTCATTCTGTGTTGAGTTTGGCGGTCCCTGCGGACGATAGCAAAAGTGTTTCCTTGCACCAGATTCCCTTTGACAGCAGCAGTACCACGCTGGAGTTTCTGGTGAACCTGCACAGCCTACTTGTACCAACCTCTCTTCATAATATAAATCAGGCTACAAGTTACGGAGAAGCCTGGAAGGAAGATTATTTCATTTTAGAGCAGCAGGATAACAAATATTTTGAATCAAATTCTTAAAATGAAAAAAACTTTGTCAAATTGTGTGTAAAAATGTAATTCCATAAATAGCCTGTAACATTGAAATGTCTTTGTAAAGTTGACCCGCTTCTCAACTGTTAGATGCACAACATGAAACAAACTAGACTTGAAGGGCCATTATTGGCGCTACATAATACTGAAGTGTTTGAAGATCGAATAAACACGGATGCCTTATATCGTCTGTAGTCCATCAATACTAACTACAACTAATTTAATGCAAATTCTGTAAATGCACGCACTTTTACACTTGTGTAAACTGCTCATTCAGTGTCGTTATCAGTAAAACAGCGATCTTGAGTTGTCAGGTGGTCTGAACATGTGAATTCATAATGAACGCCACATAAGAGCTCCACACAGACGGAGCAGAGGACAAGGCAGATTGATGCCGAGTGTGGCTCAGTGCTTTGTCCCAGCAGCATGGAGCCGTCGTGGCCACACTGTGCTTTGTGCAGGAAGATCTAAGAGTCAGATTCTCCCTTTTTTCATTTGTTGAGGCTTCTGGTTGAGTGGGCTGCGTGTGGACAGGCAGAGTGTTGACATGCAGCTCACTGTGGGGAGAGAAATCATCATGCAGGTTCTGTAGCAGCAGTCAGCAGAGGAGCCTGTCGGCCTGTAAGTGTGTGTGTGTGAGTGTGTTTTAGTGATTAAGGAGAGTATGATTACCATGCAGAACTGGTAGAAAGAATCAGAGCAGAGGGAAAGTGTGTGTGTGTGTGTCTGTGTGTGTGTGTGTGTGTGTGTGTGTGTGTGTGTGTGTGTGTGTGTGTGTGTGTGTGTGTGTGTGTGTGTGTGTGTGTGTGTGTGTGTGTGTGTGTGTGTGTGTGTGTGTGTGTGTGTGTGTGGTTGTGTGTGTGTGTGTGTGTGACACATGGCTTGAAAAGTGTGTGTACGTGTGTTTACTGTCCACCATTATGATTATATGCGTTGTTATAAGTCGCTCTCGTCACTCTGAGAACTTTTTGCACTCAGCCAGCTTTTATTAAATGTTGAGATCAACTTCAATGAAAAGAGAAACTATTAGCTTCCATTAAGAAATTATGTTAATCATGACTTTGTGTGACTCGGTGAAGCTTGAGAACGAACCTTCATGGTTGGAGGCACGAGAAGTAATGACGTGAGGAGAATATCTGAAAGAAATCTGCCGGAAATGAGCCTCTTTAGCACCAAAACCAATCATTGTGGGAATCGGTCATTCCACACAAATATGTAAATCTAATCAAGTGTGCTTAAGGGTTTTTCAAATGTAATTTTTCTTCTTTAATTTAAAATCACCAACAACTGACGAGGTAATTGAACTAGTTTCTAATGCAGTTTTCTATATGCAGAACAGTAATGTGGAGTTGTATAAGAACACACCAATGGCCCTGACTGACTGCAGTGTTTTTTTTTACTCATACACTCCCTGGCGATCAATACACAACAGATTTGATGCTGGAAAAGTACTCAATAGTGCACTTCATTTGATACCCTTCATGTGAATGGAAGCTGTGTGTGTGTGTGTCCCACTGACTAGCTAATCGATGCACACAGCTCGTACAGAGGTTCATTTTGATAACGCCCTCCCCCAACCCAGGATGGTGGGACTGCGTTGTCGGCGCAGAAGCTACAGTTCCTCCCCAGATCGACACTTTTAGCTCTGTCAGCACTGTTGCCATTGTAAGCACTGTTCGCGCTGTTAACACCGTTAGCTGCTAGCTGCCAGCTCAGACATCTCTGTGTGCAGAGCAGTGAGCAGGCAGGCAATCCCGGCTCTATGGGTTGCAGTTGCCGCAGTAGTGGGCCAATCACGCCTCACATTTAATTGAAGAACGCTTGCAGTGATTGGCTGAAAGCAAAACCATGCAAAGACCGATACCCAGCCCTAATGAAGCAAGCAATGCTGGACATTTTAGCAGTCTGGATACAGAAAGGTAGCAAGGGTGGACACCGTGACTTGTTTTATGGCACAGCCATTGTAACCACTAAGTCAACCTGTCACCCTTTCACTGTCTTGCGTATTGTTTTAAGCACATGGCCATGATTTCGGCTGCACATACACTATTCTCTATTGCAGAATAACAAAAGCCCGATGGCTAGATTCCAGCTCCCATTGTCCTGATGGAGTGGAGATCGGCTCAGCCTCTGTTTGTCATTCCCCATGCAGCCAGTGACTGAGCAGATATTAGTTTGTCCTTATCAACAAGAGCCACAAAGGGCTGAGGGTGAAGTGGAGCAGATGCTGGGGGGGGGGGACCGGCTCCTTGGTGAGGCAGCCAATGATCGTCCCCGCTGAAGGAGTGTGACACTGGGCCTGGGGCGGCGGCGTGAGAGCCTCTCTGTGGAGGACCAACAGCAGCAGCAGCAGCAGCAGCTACCGTGTAATTTGAATCCAACATAAGATTCTTCTCATCACGTAAAGCTTGTGTACACAGAGTCTCTGACGTCAAACTCTGATTATAAATCAAAAGTGGAACGGAAGCCGTCGGGTGATTGGAAAACGAGGCTGATGGTGGCAAGGTCACTGGATTGAGTGGGAAAGATCAGTGTGGGCGACATGAATGACATGAATCCCTCCACAGATACAGAAAGACTCCAGCTACTGAAACTATTCAAATGATTTCAACTTTTTTGCAACTGTATTATTGATCAGGTAAAGCCATTACATCATGGAAGGGTAGATTGGATCCCAATGGAGACACAATTAGCTCCATCACTTTCCAAGCAAAAGGTTGATGTTATGAAATGGACATTGGTTTGAATGCAAAGGGAAACAACATCGCAAGTTTTTTTTGTTTTTTTTTCTTTAGAAAAATTGGTTTTGACCTTTTTGATTGTTTTCTTAAATAAACACCATTAGTGCCAGGACCTTAGAAACATCTCTCTTTACTTTGTATTTGTTTTATGTGCGTTCCTCATCATCATCTGATGTACAGGATTCATTTATCTAAGACTTAACTTTGACTTTTCCAAGGTTTCTGCTTCCAACAGCAGCACCCTGTCAGCAGCACCCATTTTCATTGGAACTACTTTCTACAAAGGAAATAGTCCCTGTAGTTGTTTGAAATGTTGTGAGTGAGTACCACGAACAAAATTCATCTATATTTCAAAACCTCGATGAATCACACAGAAGATATCTTTTTGTGATTTGGGGCGAACCACTTAAAGTGAGTTGTTTGTTTCCAAAGAGGGATGTTTTTAAGGCCGCTTCCTCCAAAGATTACTGTTGCAGTTCAGTCTTCTGTCACTCCGCAGTAGCGTGCTGAGGGAATGTATTCAAAATGGTTTGAGGATCAATTTCGACGCTCCCACAGTGACGGTACAGCTCCTCCCGCAGCGAAGACAATTGCAATTCAGATCGAAACGCCATCTAATGACAACAATCGCCTCAGCTGGTGTTTGTGAGGAAAATATCTCATCTGTCTTTGTGTCAGGAACCCCCCGCTTCAGTCTGAGCTTCTGAACCAGAGGCTGCACTGCATGCGGTTTGTTTGCTGTGTTTCCGCGTGGATCTGTCTGATCTCTACATGTCGTTTCACACACGTCTGCCTCCCCGAGTGCTGTCATGGGAGGTGTGACTGCTGTCGAACAGTTACAAAAAGTCAGCAGCTCTGGGTTTAAGCAGATAACTTCTTCCCCGCAGAGATTTCGCCTTTTGGAGATTTGAAATCATAAAACCAATCACAATTTTCTGTTGAGGGAATCCTGAAACCTGCTGGAGAACAAACGCCTTTGAAAAGTCTTTGCAGGCAGCAGGAGAGATATCTAATACATTTCTCATGCATTCCTCTAAGAGCAGATATCTTTCCTGTGGAATGCGATGCACCGGAGCAGTCAAATGCGTTATCAGATTTCAGAGAACAGCAGGTGGGAAAATATAAAATACATTTCCACAGCAGAATAAACGCTTTGCATTCGCCTTCTTACACCATGATATCGCTGATAAAAGAATCCATTTGCAAGGTTTAACCCAAACCAGTCATCAAAGATCTCCTCAGATTAATATCTAAGAGGGAACACTGCTGCCTTTGTGTGGTTTTATTATGGTAGTTGTGATTTTGGACCTTTAGAAAATGTTGTTTGATGTTTCTCTGCAGCTCTTTTGTGTTGCCATGAGCTCTTGATCTTAGATTGGTGGGTTGAATCACACAGGCCAGATAATCCTGCTGTGAGTTCAAACTCACAGAAGTCTAACATTTCCCCCAGTGAGCTTCAGTGTGTGTGTGTGTGTGTGTGTGTGTGATTGATTGATTGATGGATCGTGTTTCCAGCTCTGGAGAGCACAGCAGAAGCTCTCTATCAGTAAAATATGTTGCTATCAGAGGGCTGTCGTGCTGACTCATTTCCTCTCTTCACTGTGCTAACACCTGAAGCTGTACGTCCATTGCAACAACATCAAACATACAGCCATAGAAATGAAATCAAGGAGAATTGAACAAAGTCCTAACACAAAACAGTCGTAAACTGCTGTTCAGATCAGACTTGATGCGATCATGTGGGGCTGCTGCCAAGCAGTGTTTTCATTATTAATTCATCTTTTGATTATTTAATCTATAAATGACTGAAGTCTTTGAGCAACTTTCCTTCTGCACCCACACTACATTCATTTGAATGCAACCTCAAGATATTTTAATTCAGTTTCATACTATAAATCACTTTTAATCGTATACTGTTTTTATGCGTTTGTTTGTGTTTTTAATACCCCTGCTCTTCTCTTTATTGTCCTTCTGTTAATGTGTGCCTCACTGTTATTTAGTGAAGCACTTTGAACTCCATTTGTATCAGTAAATGCAACAATTGTTTTGTCATTTTGCTTGGGGAATGCCTGCTGATTCAATAAAACAGTATCTGACAGTCCAGATATTGGGCAATTCTACATGTCATGATAATAATAATCACGCACTTTCATATCTGTAACGTGAAAACTTGATCTGTTCCTGCTGTGGCCACTAAAGTGTCTGAATATATCCATGTGTGGAACCGCTGACTCATCATCAACACACCAACACAGACGGGTTGGTCAGACAGTGATTAGTTAACTGTGCACAGAAATGTTAAACACACAATGCTGAGAATGACGTTCTTCACAGACACTTACGGAGCAAAATGAACACTAAAGGTACCAAATACAGAAGTAGTGGTGAGCACAGAGTCTCTCTGGAGGGAAAAGGGAAAGTGGCATCTCTTCTAAGTGCAGGGTTGAGTTACACTCAAGGTTTACTTTCCCCCCATTAGTCAAACCAGAGAGGCACTGTAGCTAACCAGAGGGCCGGTGAGCTGCTCAGATTACACTCTGGTGTGATATTAGTAGTGTTGGGGTTCGATAGCAGTTCACTGGATCTTCTTACAGTAAATCAGATCTCCTTATTGAATTCCATGACAACACCTAACTTCAACTTATATTCATTCCTGAATGTATTTCAAACTTTTACTGGACAGATTGACTATTTGTTATGTATGTTAATATCTTTACACTGATCTACTGACCTACAGAAAAGACAAGAAGGAAGACAAAGAAGATCACATTGGTGTTGTTCCTTCTTCCTAACCAACTCTGATCCATCTGAGGATTTTAGTTTTTCTCTTCGTGGTAAGACAATGATTCCCGTCACCATGAGGGGAATGTTTTTCCCTTCTCTGCTGCACGTCGCTGCCCTTCTGTTTGACATTTCTATTAGAAGTTGGCAGGCCGATCAGCTTCTCAGCAGCTTCTCAGTGAAGTGAAGAATCAGAGCTGCTTCTCTCTAAATATTATATAAGATCATCGGAGAGCAAAAACAGTGAGGACGCACCTGAATTAATCATCACATATGCAGCGTGTGAGTATGAACTTTGGAAATAAGTAGCCACACTGTCTTACCTGCTGAAATATTAATAATAGTGAGCCTCTACATGTGTTGAGATTTGTTTTGGACTGCGAGGGCTCAGGACTGACGGCAGTTAACAGGCTTCGTTACAGACTTTTACCTTCTATTGTTTGTGCTTTATGTTTTGTTTGCTTGCAGAGTTAATTAATATTGTCCACTCTTAGAAATGAAGGTGCTGACTAGAATCTTAAACGGTTCTTCGGCTTGTCCTCATAGGAGAACTCTTTTTGGTTCTTGGTCCACCTGCAACCCCTTCACAGGGTTGTACCTAGAACCCCACATAAAGGGCTATTCCTGGAACCATCTGTGAAAGGTTCCACCGATGAGAAGTTCCAATAAACATGAGAGGTTACAGGGAATCCTGCTATGGTGTAATGGTTCCACCCAGAACCCTCTCTAGAGGTTCTATCCAGAAGCTCTCCACCTTCTTACGGAGCTAACAAGGATCCACCCACAGGGTTCTATCGAGAACCATTTCATATTCCAAGGGTTTCATCTCGAACCTGCACAGGGTGTTCTACCAAGAACCCTTTTATGTTCAACCCGAAAGAGCCGAGCTGATTGCAACCCAAACCCAACGATCGTTCACAATCACAGTTTTTGGGGTTTGTGTGGGCTGGGTTGTGGGCGTTCCCTTGCTTTCAACAATCCTTGAAGAACTCTTTTTTCCAAAAAGGGTTCTTTGGATGAAAAGGGTCCTTGAAGGGTCCTTAGTCTTAAAGAGAGAAATCACCAGAGCTTCTTTTGTCAAAGATATTTAGTTCTCAGCACTCTTTGTAAAGATTTCTTTAAGTGAAATTATGTTTATTTTCTACAACAGATTAAATGTTGTTCTTGTTGTTTTCTTAATCGTTATACAAAAGAGGTACTATGATGTATTATATAACTAATTATTATAATCATAATCAATAAGTAAATCATTCATTATTCTCTTTCACATAACTGAGATTCTGGTCAAACAAATAGATGATGAGGATGAAGTGAATGTGTTCATGAAATCATTGAACAAGAGTCATTGAACAGACTTCACTGATGGGATGTGAACAAACTGAAGGTTTACATGATGAATAAAGTATTTCTTGATTCAAGAATGAACAAAGTATTTTCTTGTCTTATTTACAGGGTTTCATACAAAGCTGATGGAGAAAATGTGAAACTAATATGAGAGTATAACTGAGTCAGTTTTCCTCCTGAAACACCACAAAGTACAGAGTTCATGTTTAGAGCAGAAGAACATTAGTCAGTCAGTCTCTGTCCTTTAAACTGTCCTCACCAAAACATCTTTGTCACAGAGAAATGAGCAGAGTTTTATATCACGTGTCGCTTCTTACAACCAACATTCTGTTTGTGCACTTAGTCAATAAAGAGGATTCATTACACAGACATGAAATAATATATAAAAATAGTGAATTCATTTGGTGAAGTTTGGGTGTGAAGAAGTTGTATTGAGTCCTCCTCACACACATGAGACAACAGATACTGATGAAAGTTCAGAATGAGGCTGTCATGTTGGTTCAGTGTTTATCTGTCACCTCACAGCCAGACCATGTTGTACAGTTTGAATCCAGACTTGACTCAAACTTCTTGTGACTCATTTTGTCCAGGGTGAAATCTGTGGACCCACCAAACAGCCTGCTGAGCTCAAGAGTTTCTCTAATTGATCCTCAATTAGTGTGGCACTGGGTGTTTGAGAACACAGGGAAGTATTAGCCCCCCCTATTTATTTGAATTCAGTAAAAGCTAAGGTCTCAGAAACATTTACTATTTCTTTGTCACTTCCCTGTATCATGCTGTCATGAGGTCTTTTACTGGGATGTGTGGTTATTGTATTTCTGCTACGCCCAACATTGTCAGCAGAGGGCGCTCTAGGCAGTATACTGAGCATCAGTAGCTAACGTAAGTAGAGCAGAAGAAAGACGTCAGTACGTGATGAGCGAAGTGTCATCAGAACAGAGAGCGCTTCTCACCTGACCTCATGTATTTACATATATTTACAGGAAATGAAATGTGTTGCACCAGAGTGAGCTTCGTGTCATTCTTGGTCCTGTAACATTAGCAACAAATAAATGCATCTAAAACAGTCATGATTAGGGTTCCTGACAGCTGAGATTGATTTATTGCACCATCACATGTAAAGTTACTCCACCTTTTCCAGTTCAGAAGTTCTTTAGAAACAATTTAATAACCGTAATGATATCCATATGAAACGCTGCTTTCAGTTCAACCAGAATCAACATCAGAAGGACTCGACGTCTGAAAGCAGCAACATGTTCAGTCTCATGTTAAGTCATCGAGACACAATCATTGATGGTTGGTGGAGATTCATGTTGTTCCTGAGGAGTTTTCTCAGTCGTCACTCAACCAGTGAGTGACTCAGCTTTTACAACAGGTGGAATATTTTAACATCAACAACAAATGGAAAATGTGCAGATTATATCAGGTCCAGTCATGACGTCATGAAATGAATAAATGTGAATCTTGAAACGCTGCTTTGCATCAGAATCATATCTTGAAACTCAACTCTTTTGTTACAAATGTTTAAAAGTTGATCATTAAATATGAGAGAAAGGTATTATACGACAATTTAAATGTTTCAAATTCGTTTAATTTGATATCTCTTTTGTCAGCCAGCTGTTTTTAAGCAGTAAAAGAAAACTGAACAGAATTAGTCTTTTGATGGCTTCATGTTTGTCTATAACTCTTCCTCTGAGGAGACAAGAAATATTTAACAACTAAAGAAATGAAATGTTTTCAAACGTGGAGCAGGTTTTAACCGAGGCTCTGTTTGTAAATGAGGAAACAAAGTTCACATTCACAGCTCTGCTCCTCTTCCTGGAATGAACCACAGCTTGATAACCCCTCCTTCTTCCTCCTGCTCTCAAACACAGCCGCCTCCTCTCTGTCCACATGTTTCCTTGTTCCCTCCCCTTCAGATCTACAGTTTTAAAGATGGGTGTAACCAACATGGTGGTGAAGCGATAGAGCTGACAGGCTCCATTCACTGAACAAACACATGTTGTTCAGATCAGAGGTCAAAGCAGAGTCGCTTCTAGTGAAGTGAAACTCAGACAGTCGTTGTTACTGAGAGGTGAAATGGCGCAGAAAGGAGTTCAGCTGGATCGGGAAACCTTCTCTTGTTCCATCTGTCTGGATCTACTGAAGGATCCGGTGGCTACTCCCTGTGGACACAGCTACTGCATGAACTGTATTAAAAGCTTCTGGGATGAAGAGGATGTGAAGAAACTCCACAGCTGCCCTCAGTGTAGGCAGACCTTCACACCGAGGCCTGTCCTGCTGAAAAACACCATGTTAGCAGTTTTAGTGGAGGAGCTGAAGAAGACTGGACTCCAAGCTGCTCCTGCTGATCACTGCTATGCTGGACCTGAAGATGTGTCCTGTGATGTCTGCACTGGGAGGAAACGGAAAGCCATCAAGTCCTGTCTCGTCTGTCTGGCCTCTTATTGTGAGAAACACCTCCAGCCTCATTATGACGCGGCTCCATTAAAGAAACACAAGCTGGTGGACCCCTCCAAGAAGCTCCAGGAGAACATCTGCTCTCGTCACGATGAGGTGATGAAGATGTTCTGCCGTACTGATCAGCAGTGTATCTGTTACCTCTGCTCTGTGGATGAACACAAAGGCCACGACACAGTCTCAGCTGCAGCAGAAAGGACTGAGAGGCAGAGAGAGCTGGAGGTGAGTCGACTAAACATCCAGCAGAGAATCCAGGACAGAGAGAAAGACGTGAAGCTGCTTCAACAGGAGGTGGAGGCCGTCAATCGCTCTGCTGACGAAGTGGTGAAGGACAGCGAGAAGATCTTCACCGAGCTGATCCGTCTCATGGAGAAAAGAAGCTCCGATGTGAAGCAGCAGGTCAGATCCCAGCAGAAAAGTGAAGTGAGTCGAGTCAAAGAGCTTCAGGAGAAGCTGGAGCAGGAGATCTCTGAGCTGAAGAGGAAAGACGCTGAGCTGAAGAAGCTCTCACACACAGAGGATCACAACCAGTTTCTACACAACTACCCCTCACTGTCACCACTCAGTGAGTCTACAGACTCGTCCGGCATCGATATCCGTCCTCTGAGCTACTTTGAGGACGTGACGGCGGCTGTGTCAGAAGTCAGAGATAAACTACAGGACGTTCTGAGAGAGAAGTGGACAAACGTCTCACTGGCAGTGACTGAAGTGGACGTTTTACTGTCACATTCACAAGCAGAGCCCAAGACCAGAGCTGGATTCTTAAGATATTCAAGTGGAATCACACTGGATCCAAACACAGCATACAAAGAGCTGTTATTATCTGAGGGGAACAGAAAAGCAACATTAATGAGAGAACAACAGTCTTATTCTAGTCACCCAGACAGATTCACTAAATGTTATCAGGTCCTGAGTAGAGAGAGTCTGACTGGACGTTGTTACTGGGAGGTGGAGTGGAGAGGAGGAGTTCATGTAGCAGTCGCATACAAGAATATCAGCAGAACAGTGAGCTCTAATGAATGTAGATTTGGATTGAATGACAAATCTTGGGCGTTAGATTGTACCAAAAACAGTTTTACATTTTTTTACAACAATATCAAAACTCCCGTCTCTGGTCCTCAGTCCTCCAGAGTAGGAGTGTACCTGGATCACAGAGCAGGTATTCTGTCTTTCTACAGCGTCTCTGAAACCATGACTCTCCTCCACAGAGTCCAGACCACATTCACTCAGCCTCTCTATGCTGGACTTTGGATTTATAATTGTGGAAACACTGCTGAGTTCTGTAAACTAAAATAGACAGAAGTGATTTAAGGAACAGAAAATTAATTTCTGTGTTTTAATCCTGAAACTCATTTTGTCTCCATCATTGTCGCTTAATTGCTGATTGTTCTTCACCTGTCAATCAAACCTTGTGGGCGGTACTTTGACATCTTCTCATTATTGTTCTGTAAATGTTTGAGTTTCTTTCGGTGGAGCTCCTTTCTGTGTCTGTTTAGCCATGGAGGCTATCACTGCTCATGATGATCTTTGTTGACCTGAACTGATATTTCTCTTCATGAAAATGTAAACTGCTCTGAGGTTTAAATGTTTGATAAATATTAGTATTGATGTATTTGTTAGTTGTTGTTTCTCTTCCACTGCATGGCTCTTAAAGAGAGAAATCACCAGAGCTTCTTTTATCAAAGATATTTAGTTCTCAGCACTCTTTGTAAAGATTTCTTTAAGTGAAATTATGTTTATTTTCTATAACAGATTAAATGTTGTTCTTGTTGTTTTCTTAATAGTTATACAAAAGAGGTACTATGATGTATTATATAACTAATTATTATAATCATAATCAATAAGTAAATCATTCATTATTCTACAAACTGAAGGTTTACATCAGGGATGTCAAACTCACTTTGGGTCACATCAGCATCATGTTTTCCCTCAAAGGGTCGGTTGTAACTGTAGGACTGTATAAATGTAACTCCTAACATATTGTTAAATAAATGTCTCTGCATTTGATTTTTGTTTATTCAAGTGTAAAAATATTGTACATGCAGTTAAATAAATGTAAAAATATATTTAAGCACATTTCTGTTATTATAACTTAAATCATTTTAATTTAGGGTTAAGAAACCCACATTACTCTATCAAAGATCAAACTTTTAAAGAAAATAAAGACAAATATCATCAAACACAAGTTATTTCATTAACTTTGTTCAAAGCTATTTCTGTCACCTCTCTGCATCACTAATGTTCTTCCCCGTCGTCGTCCCGCACGTGAGCTACATCCACGAGCTCCTCACTGACGGTCCAGTCCGCCTTCAGCCTCTCATGAACACTGAGAGATGATGTACGATGCGTCCGTGTTGTCTGTGCTTTCATCAACAGCTAATGAAGAAGACGAGTAACCGCTCGTCTCTTCAGCTAGCTGTGTTAGATTGTCTGCTAGTTCCTGAACTCGGTCTGCGATGGTGTTTCTTCACAAACTGCCATTTTTAAAAGTCTGTACCTGGTCGGAGCTCACCTGCTCACACACCTTTAGCATGCACTGCTTCAATCACCCTCTGAAAAACACGTTGCTGCATCATTTTTGGATGTAACTTTTGTAAATATATTCTGCTGTGATTGCAGTTTGCCTTTTAATTCTTGGACAGTTTTATGTTTTTCTTGGAGGCTAAATTCAGCATACTTGGCTCCGTGTTTGGTGTTCTCATAACTGCCTCATAACACAGAACACAGACCGGGTTTTCTCCTTGAAGCACAAACACGTTTTCACTTTCACATCTTTCATTAACTTTTCTTCCCCATCAATTGTTCTCTTCTTGGACATTTTGGGATTATTTGTCGATCTTCTTCAACTCAATCACTTGTTGGTCAACCTCTTTACGGATTGTTGCCTCTCCTGTCCACCTGTTAGTTTAAATGTCGGCACACAGACAACATGTTGTTGTGAGTGAATAAAGTGGTGTAACGGGTCGTTGTCCCCCTCACGGTTCGGCACACATGTGAACCACAGATTAATTACACGGTTTACCTTCATCATCACAGTGTGAAATAAACTGTAACTGACAAAGTTAAACGGTGATATGGAAAAACTGCTGTGTAGCGCCAGGATGCCGTCATTTCGCGGTTCACAAAATCGACATGCATTGTGGGAGATGCAGTTTATCATCACTGTACACTGTAAAGCAGCATAGACTTTAATTTTAAGACAATCATATTACTTTTATATGGAAGCCCATTAAAACAAATTACAAAAAAGATGAAAAGTTATACTTGATTTATTTTTTACAGTTCATAATCATAGTGTGTAATAAAGTTGTACTGCTGCTGTTCCTTTTCAAGTAACAAGTCCCTGAATATCAATGTAGAGTGTCAGTGAACAGATATAAAGCAGTAGTGTGTTCACGTGAACGGAGCAGCTTAAAAGCATTTAACGGTGAAAGTCCTGGTGAGTGGAGGAACGGAGGAGCGTCAGAAGCCCCGGCGTCATTTAAGTTCAAGTTTGGGAGCATTTTGTCTTCCCTGTAACTTATGACGGGATGAGGGAGGTGGACAACCCCGTTACGGTATGTAGTTGTTTAAAGAGAAAGACACACGACAACGGCAATACATCGGGCATGTCCACACATATGAAGAGACACCATCCCGGTCTGTCAGCGACGGGGGACACTCCGGTGTGGAAAACAAAGGATTTCAAAATCTGGTTAAAGTGCTTGAGCCACGCTACGAAATCCCCTCAGGCACCCACTTCAGGATGAAGATCGTCCCTCTGTGAAGAGGAAAAGACTGACCGCTCACTTCATCACGGAGGAGCTGTAGACACGCCCCCTCTGTGAGAGTCACACAGACAGATGCTGTAGACACGCCCCCTCTGTGAGAGTCACACAGACAGATGCTGTAGACACGCCCCCTATGTGAGGGTCACACAGACAGATGCTGTAGACACGCCCCCTCTGTGAGAGTCACACAGACACACACCTGGCGCAGGTGCTGACAGAAGCAGCAGAGTGGAAGCTGGACAGGCCCAATAGTAATATCCCAGTCACCACAGAAAGGTCTACCCTCACTCCAGACAATGTAGATGTTCTCATCTTTTTGAAAAACAAATGTAAAGTTGTAAACCATTTCACAGTAATGGTAAACATTATTGTGTATTTGAATGATTTAACCTGACAGGAAGTAAACAAAGACCCAAGTTGTTGCCGAGCAGTTCAGTTCAGTTGAAACAGTGTAAACTAGCTCACTGGCTGTTTCTTTCTTTCAGTATTGATCAAAGGACGAGGGCATCAACATACCTCATGTTGCACTTAAACTTAACAGAATTGAGTATTCTTGAATGTTTTATTAGGGCCCGAGCAACCCTCTTTTAGCGACTTCTTCTTAATCCAACAGTTTTTACACATTGTTCAGATCTGCTAGCGTTAGCTACCATACTTTAGCTTAGCAGCAAAGTATGGTATGAAAACTGCTGACTAAGGATAAGCGTTAATACAGTAAGATTGTAATTCCTGTCGGCGGTAATGACTCCCGATTACGCCACTCGGAGGTCACTAAAGTTAATGTGGAGTCGGTGTGCACATACGCTAAAACAATGTGGACTCTGTAGTTTTCTTTGGCCCCCTCCCAAACCTGACCAGTGATGACATGTTGAGCTGCATGTCATCACTCTGTCTGGCTGTCGAGGTGATGTCCAGCAAACAATGTGGGCTTCGTAGATCATTGGCAGACTTTCTGGGTAAAACCTGGTCTGATTAGGAGAGACGGCATTCATCTCACTTTGGATGGAGCGGATCTCATTTCTACAAATCTGACCAAGTTCATTAGTGGACCTGATCCATGACAACCCAGAGTTCAGACAAGGAAGCAGAGTTGCAGTCTTACACACTTCTCTGAGCTTCACTAGTGCAGTTACCCACCCAAAACCCTACAGAGACTGTCTGCCCCATGGACACTTAAATGAATTAAATCAAAAGTGAACAGAAGAGGAGTTATACAAAATAACCTCATAAAAGTTAACACCACCAACACAACACTGCAACAAAATAAGAATTAAATGTGGACTCTTTAATGTCAGATCTCTGTCATCTAAAGCTGTGTTAGTAAATCATTTAATATACTAAAACCTGTCTGTGTCATGAAGATGTCAGCCTAAATGAATCAACTCCTCCAAGTCATATTCATTCTCACATTCCTCGAGCCGACAGAGGAGGTGGAGTAGCAGCCATCTTTGACTCAAGCTTATTAATAAAACCGAAGACTAAATTAAATAATAACTCATTTGGAAGCCTTGTTCTTAATGTTTCACACCCAACCTAGAAAACACGACAGACAACTATATTTGTTTTAGTGTATCGTCCCCCAGGTCTGTATTCTGAATTCCTATCTGAAGTGTCAGAGTTCTTATCAAGTTTAGTCCTTTAAACAGATAAAGTAATTATTGTAGTGACTTTAATATTCATGTGGATGTTGATAACGATAGCCTTAGTACTGATTGACAGAAGCTAATCTAATCTAACAATGAGTGGACAGAAACCCACTCACTGTTTTAACCCTCGACCTTGTTCTGACTTATGGCATTAAAATAGAACATTTAATAGTCTTTCCACAGAACCCTCTTTTATCGGACCATTACCTCATATTGTTGGGATTCTTACTACCGGAGTGTACGCCATTAGGCAAAGGTTTAACCACTAGAGGTCTATCTGATAGTGCTGGAGCTACATTTAAAGAAGTGATTCCATCTGTATTTAACTCAACACCATGTCTCCTGTGATAACTTTAGTCCGTCTCAGATTGATCATCTTGTCGATAGTGCTACTGGCTCACTGAGAATTAAACTAGACTCTATTGCTCCTCTAAAAACAATGATAATATAACAAAGGAAGTTCGCTCCATGGTATAACTCTCAAACATTGTGAAAACTTGAAAGGATATGGGGTTCCACCAGTTTGTCGAGACAGTCTTAAGACATATAAGAAGGCCCTCCGTAGTGCCAGAGCAGCTTATTACTCATCATTAATAGAGAAACATAAGAACAACCCCAGGTTTCTCTTCAGCACTGTAGCCAGGCTGACAGAGAGTCACAGCTCTGTTGAGCCGTGCGTTCCTATCGACCTCAGTAGTAGTGACTTCATGAACTTCTTCAATGATGAGATTATAACTATTAGACAGAACATTATGAATCTCCTGCCCTCAACCAGTACCGATCTATCCTCAAATAGAGTAACCTTAGAAACAGCTGTAGACTCTGATATATATTTAGACGGCTTTTCTTCCATCGACCAATTGACATCAACAATTTCGACGTCTAAACCTTCTACCTGTCTCGTAGACCCCATCCCGACTAGGCTGCTTAGAGAAGTTTTATCTTTAGTTAGCACCTCTTTCCTAGATATGATCAATCTGTCTTTACTAACCGGTCATGTACCTCAGTCCTTCAAAGTAGCTGTAATCAAACCTCTTCTTAAGAAGCCCACTCTTGATCCAGAGGTGTTGGCTAACTATAGACCGATCTCTAACCTTCCCTTCCTCTCTAAGATCCTTGAGAAAGCAGACGCAAATCAGTTGTGTCACTTTCTACATAACAATAGTTTATTTGAGGATTTTCAGTCAGGATTTAGAGAGCATCATAGCACAGAGACAGCTCTGGTGAATGACCTAATTACATCAGACAAAGGACTTGTCTCTGTACTTGTATTGTTACACCTTAGTGCTGCTCCTCTTCCTGGAATGAACCACAGCTTGATAACCCCTCCTTCTTCCTCCTGCTCTCAAACACAGCCGGCTACACTCTGTCCACATGTTTCCTTGTTCCCTCCCCTTCACATCTACAGTTTTAAAGATGGTGTAACCAACATGGTGGTGAAGCGATAGAGCTGACAGGCTCCATTCACTGAACAACAGGAAGTACATGCTGATGATTCACTCTAAGCTGAGGCTGATTTGACTCTGTGTAGTATTTGAACATGAGGTCAAAACACACCGTTGAAAAGACTGACAAACCAAAATTCTGACGTCTAGTAAACGTTTGTTTCATTTCCTCATTCATTCATTCTGTATCAGTGTGTCTGACTCTGTAAGAGAGGAGACGGAGAGAAAGTCAGGGTTTGTTCAAGAAAACCTGCCAACGAGCAGCTTAACTGACTCAGAGTTTTCACTAAACCTGCTTTCTGAAACAGGGCCCTGGATGGTTCGCTGTGAGTCTCTGTGTTCACTTTGTAAATAGAATAATATGAACCATTACCTCTACTCCTGTTAGCATACATCCCCCCACTGCTTCTTCTGATCAATTCATATAGAGCTACGTATTCATTATAGGAAATTAAAAATGTAAAAAAGGTTTATTAAGCTTTATTTCACTGCATCCAAATATCCAGTAGCTGATTTCAGCAGACTTGGGCCTCAGAGGCTGACGTAGAGCCAGTGTTGTCTTCATGGGAAGAGAGACTTGTTGAGGTAAACACAGAAATGGAGGCTGAAAGAGGCTGCACATGCACCAACCAAAGCAGATGAAGCAGAAGGGCTGGAGGAAGCATCACATGTCTGTCCTTTTATAACAGCTAGTTGTTCATGTGTTTGTTTTGTTCTCCACAGTTCTTCACCAGGAAGTCGGAAAACAAGATTACAACACTGAACAATGAAGCATAGTTTTTTCTTTAACTTTTCTTAAAAAGGTGTGAATAACATTGAAAGTCTAATTGTTATGAGCTGAGCGCATGGACTGTATATAAGAAGGCTGAGTGTCATAACTGTTCTTACTGCACGTTGTATTGACAGATAACACACCCGGCCTCTCACATGAAGCTACACGTGTTGAATGCAGTAGAGCCTGAACACTCCTCCCTGTGTCTCCTGCTCTCAAACACAGTGAGCTCCACATTATCAAGGTATTTGCTTGTTCCCTCCCCTTCACAGGTCTGAAGGTCTAAAGTACAGCTATAAACAAGATGTTGTGAAATGAGGGAGGTGATTCATCATTCACAGTAGCAAGAGAACACACAGATTGTTTCTGTTCAGAGAAAGTTAAACTATTTGACAGTCGTTGTTACTGAGAGGTGAAATGGCGCAGAAAGGAGTTCAGCTGGATCGGGAAATCATCTCTTGTTCCATCTGTCTGGATCTACTGAAGGATCCGGTGGCTACTCCCTGTGGACACAGCTACTGCATGAACTGTATTAAAAGCTTCTGGGATGAAGAGGATGTGAAGAAACTCCACAGCTGCCCTCAGTGTAGGCAGACCTTCACACCGAGGCCTGTCCTGCTGAAAAACACCATGTTAGCAGTTTTAGTGGAGGAGCTGAAGAAGACTGGACTCCAAGCTGCTCCTGCTGATCACTGCTATGCTGGACCTGAAGATGTGTCCTGTGATGTCTGCACTGGGAGGAAACGGAAAGCCATCAAGTCCTGTCTGCAATGTGTGATCTCTTTCTGCGAGAAACACCTCCAGCCTCATTATGAATCCCCTGCCTATGAGAAACACAAGCTGGTGGACCCCTCCAAGAAGCTCCAGGAGAACATCTGCTCTCGTCACGATGAGGTGATGAAGATTTTCTGCCGTACTGATCAGCAGTGTATCTGTTACCTCTGCTCTGTGGATGAACACAAAGGCCACGACACAGTCTCAGCTGCAGCAGAAAGGACTGAGAGGCAGAGAGAGCTGGAGGTGAGTCGACTAAACATCCAGCAGAGAATCCAGGACAGAGAGAAAGACGTGAAGCTGCTTCAACAGGAGGTGGAGGCCGTCAATCGCTCTGCCGACGAAGCGGTGAAGGACAGCGAGAAGATCTTCACTGAGCTGATCCGTCTCATGGAGAAAAGAAGCTCCGATGTGAAGCAGCAGGTCAGATCCCAGCAGAAAAGTGAAGTGAGTCGAGTCAAAGAGCTTCAGGAGAAGCTGGAGCAGGAGATCTCTGAGCTGAAGAGGAAAGACGCTGAGCTGAAGCTGCTCTCACACACAGAGGATCACAACCAGTTTCTACACAACTACCCCTCACTGTCACCACTCAGTGAGTCTACAGACTCGTCCGGCATCGATATCCGTCCTCTGAGCTACTTTGAGGACGTGACGGCGGCTGTGTCAGAAGTCAGAGATAAACTACAGGACGTTCTGAGAGAGAAGTGGACAAACATCTCACTGGCAGTGACTGAAGTGGACGTTTTACTGTCACATTCACAAGCAGAGCCCAAGACCAGAGCTGGATTCTTAAGATATTCAAGTGAAATCACACTGGATCCAAACACAGCAAACACAAAGCTGTTATTATCTGAAGGGAACAGAAAAGCAACATTTATGAGTGAACAACAGTCTTATTCTAGTCACCCAGACACATTCACTACATGTTGTCAGGTCCTGAGTAGAGAGAGTCTGACTGGACGTTGTTACTGGGAGGTGGAGAGGAGAGGAAGAGGAGTTGATGTAGCAGTCGCATACAAGAATATCAGCAGAACAGGGAGTTATGATGAATGTTTGTTTGGATGGAATGACAAATCTTGGGCGTTACGTTGTGACAAAAACAGTTTTGCATTTTGGTACAACAAGATCCAAACTCCCGTCTCTGGTCCTCAGTCCTCCAGAGTAGGAGTGTACCTGGATCACAGAGCAGGTATTCTGTCTTTCTACCGTGTCTCTGAAACCATGACTCTCCTCCACAGAGTCCAGACCACATTCACTCAGCCTCTCTATGCTGGACTTTGGATTTATAATTGTGGACACACTGCTGAGTTCTGTAAACTCAAATAGTCAGAAGTGATTTAAGGAACAGCAAATACATTTTTGTGTTTTAATCCTGAAACTCATTTTGTCTCCATCATTGTCGCTTAATTGCTGATTGTTCTTCAGCTGTCAATCAAACCTTGTGGGCGGTACTTTGACATCTTCTCAATATTGTTCTGTAAATGTTTGAGTTTCTTTAGGTGGAGCTCCTTTCTGTGTCTGTTTAGCCATGGAGGCTATCACTGCTCATGATGATCTTTGTTGACCTGATCTGATATTTCTCTTCATGAAAATGTAAACTGCTCTGAGGTTTAAATGTTTGATAAATATTAGTATTGATGTATTTGTTAGTTGTTGTTTCTCTTCCACTGCATGGCTCTTAAAGAAGAACCCTTGAAAACCCCTTCAAAAGCAAATGGTTCTGTAGAGCCTCAGCCCTTCAGGAAGAACCCGTTTGGAACCCTTGTTTCTAAGAGTGCGGTAAATCTACCGCTGAGCCATCAACGCTAAGGACAGACCTTTTCATTCTGCTTTGATTTAACACAGGTTGTATTATTGCTTTGGCCAGGAATGGCCTGCAGACCCCCCCCCCCCCCCCCACATGGAAGGTGTGGACTTCACTGAGCGATCAATGATATGTTGCGATTGAAAGGGCAGTTGTTATTATTCTCTCCTGATATGATTTAGGTTGAAAAGGTTACTGCATTTTCCAGGAATCAAACCTTGGCCTCCTGCATGGAAGCCGAGGTTTACTGAAACACCACTGCTATTGTTATTACAATAACGGGTAGTGTTAATGGGGGCCCCTGGAGACCTGTAACCATTATTATTTTCCACTTCTGAGTTGGATCATCACAATGACCTTCACAGCATCATTTGTTTGTCTTTTAGGTTGTCAGGCATTCTGGTTTATCACAGAAAATCGCGTATACACCATCAATATTTATGCCTCCGCTCATCTTATTCATATCTCTGAAAAATATTCATCCCAATAAGTGATGTACGAGCAGTTTCACGAGTCTCATTTCCCGTCATAATGAGCTTCACCTGCAGACAAATGATGGCAAGCAGTGGAGCTGGGAGGAAGTAGCCCTCATGTTGACCAGTGATTTGTTTTGGAAAACTTACAATTGATGATGAGATTGCCGAAGTTTTCATATATCAACATTGTCCTTTCTGAATATTTCTGTCACAGCAGCTCATTAAAATTCTAAACTTATATTTACTGTGTTGTGAGGCAATAATACCTGTTATTGCTTCCCTGCTGCCTGCAGAGCTGGAGCCTCTTTTTTCTTTATTTTATAACAAACTTCTGCTGCTTCAGCACCACGTATTCCTATTTCCTGCCCAGTTGGTTCCTCTATTTAAAACTAATTAAAAGCAGTGGTTGTTACTCATGAATCACTTTATGATCTTTCATCCTATCATCAGCAATTTTTCTTCTTCAAAAGAGCCAGTTTGCTACAATTCAGATACCACACATATCGAGCTTTAAATACCATGTCTTGGGTCTTCTTTAGTACGGTAAGGCAAGTGTTGTGCCACCCAACGGAAAGTCGTGGGACATGATTTGAGTATTTTTTGGGGAAGTTAATTGCCTTCATAAAAGAGCCGACAGAAGTAATGAAAGGAAATGAGGAGAGAGAGAGAGATTGGGAATGACATGATAATTACAACTGACTTTGTGATTGATGGTCACACTGAAACTCTTTGGAACTTCAAATATTTGATAAATCAACTGGCTGAAACCATTGGACAGAAATACTGGAGGAAAATATATCCTATTAGATATAAAGCTACATGAAAGATTTACAAATGCACAAGTCTTTGGATGAGCAGGCCTGTTGAATGAGCACATTTGTGAACTTGACACTTGATTTTGTTCACAGTTTCTGTTCAATCACTATTTCTTTCATCTCCTGTTTCAAACCATCAGCTGCCGTCTTGTGAATGACAAACAGCAAATATTTAGGGCAACTGTGACATGCGGAGCTGTGGCTTCACACAATTGCAGACTGAGAAGAAAACCAAAGGGTGTACGTGGGTGAGAAAGCTGAGATATCACAGTAAAAACACAGGAAACGTTGCTTACACCTCGGAGGAATAGGTGTTTTCATCAAATCGAGAAAAGAGCAGTCCGTTATATCACAAAATAATATGTTTTTTATCCACAGAAAATACTCTTGCTTTGCTGGCATTGTTTTACACAACATACAGTATAGCTCATTAACAAAAAATTGTCATGCAGGTAATGTGATGAAAAGTGCTCAGAGATTTACTCAGTGCAGTGAGTGAACGAGAGCATTCACTGAAGTGAAAACCTCTTTTATATTCATTTTTTTTCTTGCATTCACAGTGATGGGTCTACAGTTTGAGTAAAATGTGTAAATTCTCTAAAATTGTTCACATATGTCTGTGTGTCTGTGAGCTGAAAAGTTTTGTTTTTTTAACCTGCAGCAACATTATATCAGCTTTTCTGCCATATTTATCTGCAAAAGAGTAAAAAGCACAATATTTACACAAGAAAAAGTTGAAATTCTGCCAAGATAGTCAAGTAAAGTCCTTAATATTATACTTAAATACATAAGCAAATGAGCAAAGCCTGTATTTTTCTTATTGTCAACAACTCCTACAAATGGGTAAATTCAAAAAAGGCTCTGTAACTTTGTTAAACAGGTGGGTGATGTAGTTTTATCAAACATCACTCAAACAGAAGTAATTAGTGGCAATAAGAGATAATATGTCCGTCACCAGTTGTGGCCCGTGTCGGCCTGTAGAGAGCGCCCTGCAGCCTCTCGTCCCACCGGAAAGAAGAAAAGGCACATGTGACATTTAACAGGAAGTAAATAAACTGCCTTCCCGCGCAGTTGAATCGGCGCAACAAGACGTCCGCATTCATCAAAATGGACGAGCTTTATTTGGATAACATCGACGAATATGTCAACGACCAAGACAAGATAGTGAGTGCACTCTCGATGTGTGATATGTTGACGTTATTCTGGGTGAGATACATTAAACCCGGTGAGATGAGCCGTTGAACTACCTGTTTACGGTTTGCTTCCTTTTGGCTGCTGTGTTTATTTCTCATGGTTTGGCTGACAACTGTCTGCTGGTTTGGTTTGTGTCTGTGGTTAATTCGGCGTATGAATGATCTCAAAAATATTGTTAGAAAAACGGTTGATTCAACGTTACGTTAACCTGGTTCCAGCTCGTGCAGCTGGTTGAGTTAACGGCCAACGGTTGTGTTTTTGAAATGACGCAATAAACTCATAATTAACGCCACGTTTAACGGCTATTCTGACCAATTAAAAGCTAATTAGCTGCCATAGTTTGTTTGGCAGTTGTGAACAAAAAAATGCTAGCTAGCAAAATCATTGTGGTTTTATTTTTCTTCTCGCAGATGATTCATGTGGTAATTAAAATGTAAACACTAATGTTTTCATGTGTTTTCTGTCCAACAGGTGACTTATAAATGGCTGAGTCTCACTCTGGGAGTCCATGTCAACACAGCCAAACAGTGAGTGTTACTCCTCTTATAACTATGCATTAATGGTGACAAGCTTAAGTCAGATTCTGATTGATAAACATCTAGTATATGTTTATTAGCTATCTGGAACCACAATCACTGCATCACCCTATAACTAGTTCATTTATCTGGGCTTCATGTTTTATTGGTGGTGTTCTTGGTAAAGATACACAACATTGAGGACTCATTTCCTGTAAAACCCTTTTTTACAAAGTATTTAACAAACTAGGGCAACCTTCTTCAGAGCTTCAGTTGAGCTTAGAAAAGATCTTTGTTTCCTCAGCATTTTAGTCTAAAATGATCAACAAAATCAAGAAAACAAATAGTAAAAGATAAAGTCAACAAGGCTAGAATGGATCAGTTATTCAGGGTTTACATAATGTTACAGATAGAGATGCATTTTGGTCAATATTAAAGAACAAGGCCCTGTTTCTATATCCCCTATTTTTTTTAAATACAGTATGATGTCACTTACCACTACCAGATAATTAAAGTCAGAGTTAATGGATACAACAATGAACATGTGTGTCTTGTGTCAGAATGCTCTTCCATTATTTGGATCACAAGAGGAAGGAAAGCTCAGCTCAGCTCCACGCCACATATCTCGTGTCGGGCAAGTTTGTGGACAACGGCCAGACGGTGAGAAATACACTAAATTAACTTGTTTTGGCTTGATTTGCATATTTCTTTCCTTGATTTTTTTTTTCATTTTGTGTTGCTGATGTTGTGCTTGCTTTTAGAGTCACAAGGTGTCAGTTGTCAAAGAGGACCAGTTGGAAGGTTGGTGAACATGTTTCCCAGATCACCAGCGATAACTCTGTATGAATGTTTGGGCTGCAAACTAACACTGTTTTTGGAAATTGCTTCAGTGTTTTTTAAGGTGCTATCTGTTGTAGCAGAGGCAGAGCTATCTAACCTCCGCTGTTTTTGTCTTTTGCAGATTTAAAATCCAAGATGAGCTTGATCGTCAGTGTCCATGTCTACAGTGTGCAGAAAGCTTTGCTGAAGGACAGCGGCCCTCTCTACAGCGTCGACTATGACGCTGTGAAAGACAACCTGAAGGACTGCAGCAGGTATGATGGTCTTATCTTTGTGTGCTCAAAAGGGAAGCGATGATTTGAGGACAACAGTTCATAAAAATATAGTCAAAATTTTCAGATATGCCCCGGAACGTCCGCTTTCACCTAGCTCAGGGAACTAGAGAGAGAGAATAATCTGTTGAATTGTAGATCTGTCATTCTTCAGGAAAGTGTTGAGTCGGTCCGTCTTCTCTGTTTGCAGATACAGTGCGATCCGCTGTGCCAGTGCAGTGCCCATGTCTCCTGTGGAGCTGCAGCAGACGAGAGAAATCCAGCGAGCTCCGACACCAGAGCCTGAAAACAGAAAACCCGGGACGAATGGAGAGGCCAGTCGGGCTTCTAAACCTTCCACCAAGCCGCAGAAAGGCATCATGGGAATGTTTGCCAATAAGTCTGCTCCTAAGAACCAGGATAGTGGCAAAGACGTTAAGGCGGAGCAGAAGGAGGAGGCGCCTGTGGTACGGCTTTGTAGTCTTTTGTGTGACTACCTGCTATTTACAAAGTAATAAACGACAGTTTCAGACTAAATGCTGTAGCTTTTCTTTACGACTGTTTGGTATTTTTAAGGTCGATGTCTCCAAAAGTAAACCAGACGCGAAACCCAATCCTCTGATGAACTTCTTTGGGAGTCAAGCAGCAAGTGAGTAATATTGTCTTGTGAAAGACTTTAGATTCTGGTTGCAAAACACATGAAAACATAAATGAATGCTCCTGTTTTGATTTGGTAATTGAAGCGTGATAATGCCCTTCGAGGTGTCCGTTATCAGGATTTGATGAACATGTAGAAGAACCGTACAAGGTGCTATGGACACATCGTTGGGCATTATCCCTTACGCCCCAAGATGAACCCCATTCCTTTATATATATATATATATAAATATATATGTGTGTATGTGTAGCTCTGCTGTTCTCCGTTTAATCACGTTTCTACCTGAACACTCCTGACTTTCTTTAGAGAAAGCAGAAAAAACTGTGAAGCAGGAGGAAGCAGCTCAGTCATCAACCTCAGCAGAGCAACGACGTCAGACTTCAAAGCCTGAAGAAAAGAAAGCTGCTGCTGCTGTGGAGCTGCCTAAAGACGCCAAGAAAGACTCCAGGAGGTGTGTGTGTCAATATAACACTTCAGTGGGGAAAAAAAGGCCGTCATTCAAACTAAATTAATGATTTTTACTCAGAACTTTAGATGGAAACACAGACGAGAACAAGATTCTTCTTGAGTTTAAAGTTGAAGTTTTAAAAGCTTTTGAATTGAAAGGCTGTTCATTGAGTGCTGATGGACTTAAATAAGATTATAAATATATTTAAACACACGTCTTCCTCTTGTTGAAGCAAAACCAAGCGACTCGTGGATTCTGACAGCGAAGAGGATAAAATGGAGAAGAAGAGGAGACGAAGGATTAAGAAGCCTGAACCAGACAGCAGCGATGAAGACGGTGAGCTGTTTACCAAACTGTTTTTAAAGTCATTTTCTATTTTGAAATCTTAAAACGGAAGAACTTAAGTTGAAAGGCCTAAAAAATACATCGTAAATGATTTTGATAGTTTGTCACAAGGACGGAATACATAACTGTTTTTTGTTAGTTCACATTTAACGTAGTTGTACTGTCTTTCATAAAGTTCTATACGGTTGTAAGAATATCTCTGGTTAAAGTTTATCTTTATTGTGAAGCCAGAATTTCCGAAGCCCTTTAAAGAGTAATAGAAGACTGATACTTGTTCACGTCTTCAGTCATTCCAGATTCTCCTCAGCGGATGGAAACGAGAGAACCGTCACCGAGTCCTAAGAAGAAGAAGGTCCAGTCTGTTTCTCATTCACATGTAAGGGATTCAACCTGGTGATCAGACATTGATGAAATGATCTTTATGTATTTAACACTGAATAACGTTTGTATTTCTTCAGCAGGGGAACTCTGAAATGAAGACGAGGAAGAGGAGACGAGTCCTGAAATCTCGGACGTTTTTGGATGATGAAGGATGCATCGGTATGAAATGCTGTCAGAGGATGAGTTTTTAATCATCAGGCTTATGAATATTTAATATACAGAATGCAATTCATTTTCCAAACCAGTAAAACAATGTGTCGTAATAGTGACACTTATTCTGTGACCGACATGTCCTCAGAGAAACGATACTAAGCCTTCTAATGTTAAGATGTTGTTGACATTGTGTAAAACATAATGAATGTTGGAAAAAACGACATTTAGTTTATTATTACGGAGGACTTAAAAAACAGCAAATATTTACTTTTGAGACTTTTTAATTTTTGCATGAAAATCTCAAACTATTTCTCGATTATCAAAATAGTCAATTGAGTAAAAATGAAGTTTTTGTGTCAGTTCCATGTTCCATGTTCCATAATCCTTGTTTCCCTCTGATCTAGTTTCTACTTGTACATAAATGAGAATTGACAAGCTACTTTAATATAATTAATTAATATTAATATACACCACCACTTAATATGGTCATATTTACTCACACAAGTCCAGACCATAACCCCTCTGGTTCATCTTCTTTCCCCTCAGTGACCGAGAAAGTCTACGAGAGTGAATCGTACTCTGAAGCAGAAGACGACGTTCATGCCGCTAAACAAGCTCCAAAAGATCCCGTCCCCGCCAAACTACCGTCGAGTACCAAACAGGACGAGAAGAGAAGTCAGAAGAAAACGTCTGCAAATGCAAACAAAGGAACTAAACAAGCGTCCATTATGGGATTCTTCCAAAAGAAGTGATGGAGGACGGCGTCGGACCCTTTTTTTGTTGGGACGGAGGAACAAAACGCACTGCTGCAGACTTTCTGTGAAGATCTTTTGGTAAAAGTCAAATCTGAAACACTCCACGTGGACGATCGAGGACTGCAACTACATGGACATGTCCAGATCAGGATGATCACTATTTTACTTTTCACCTTCCTGTTACTAGATGTCCTACTCAATAAACTATAAATACTGAAACCGAACGTGTGTTTTCTCTCAAAATATACACAAAGAAATGTTTAAAACAATACACGTAGGAGGTCCACAGGATTTATTTGTCCGTTGAACAGAATCCAATTAGCTGTTACAAAAATGATGTTGCTCTTTAGTGTTTGTTTAAATTATGTTACATTTTAGTTTCATTGCATAACAGGTGCAACTAAATATCATTTGAAATCAGTCTGAATATTTGCACTTAATACTAACCAATGAAATTTGTCTAAACTTTGACAAAGCAAAGTAAGATATTTCTAGTGTGTAAATATACATTAATCCTAAACCAGTGTAATCTCATCCACAACTGTTCAGCAGCATGTAAATGAATGTTTAAATTCAAGTTGAATGACTTAAACTTCAGTGCCGATCTGATTAAAGGCTATCCTCTCAATCGTAAGAGCTAAGGGTGTAATAAAACACGAGATATAATTATTTAAAATAAAACAAACTTCAAATCATGCTCAGAGATGTTGTTATGCAAATTTAAAAGAAATATATTGTTGCCTCTGATACACTATTTATGTTACTATAACTAAGCACTTATTTTAGATGTTTTAATATTGTCTCATCAGAACATTGAACTCTGTCCAAACTCTGGAGACTTCTAATTCAGTCAGTGAGAAAAATTGGAATTTAGAAGTTAAAGCTGCCATTGATTGCAATTTGCAAAGTTGCATTGGATCATTTCACATTGTCAATTTTAAACAATAGCAAAAGCCCAACACCAGATACAGTTCTTCACATTTTTGTATTCTTTTTCTGAGTACATGTACTTTTAGAAACCTTTCATTTCAAAGTACGTGAGGAACCGAACAGAAGAACAGAAATATCTCCCAATTTAGCATGAAAACAGAACGGAAAAACATGAATTAATGCAACTTTGTATTCCATCACAATGAACATCAAATGGCATTCATTTTTTACATTATTAAATTACATTACTGCTACTGACTGCTCCTGAACAGCGTTGCTTTATCATATATTTTCTTATTTCATTTTATTTATTTCATTTAAAAACCTGTGGGCTATTGATTTTCTTGCCTCTTGGCCTCATATGCTGCCTGAACGTGTAGCAAGTATGTTGTTTTTGTTTTGTTTTCTAAAAAAAAACAAAGCATTGTGTCAATATTTTGTAAGCACTAATGAAGCATTACATGTCGATTCATGTAATGTTATTCCCCAAACACATCTATGCCTGCAGTCTCACAAATTCACAATGAAAGTAAATCTTCCCGCTGCATTACTATAATAACCATGACATGGACAGCTGTTAACTAATAGGCTTAGTTGGACGCTGAGTCCTTTGGTACACAGTTAGGGTGGGGTGGAGGGTTTCTGATAAATATGTAACTCAGTATTATAAAGTAACACCTGAGCCTGCTTTCTCTTTCTAAAGTACCAGAATGTGTAAAGAAAACCAGCTCATATTACTGAATAACCCTCCCGTTTATTCTTCCTCTCTCGCCGATGATGAACAGCACATTGTGGTCCGTGGGGACTTGTTGCTCGGGGACAACCAGACTACCCTGTCAGCTCACACAGAAGCACCACACCCTTTCGCTGCAGTAGAAGGCCAGTAGAACTGGTATTTGCATCAGCTAAGCACTCCAACATGAAAAAGGATATCCCTCACTGTTTCAGGGAGCGGCCAGAAAATGTGTTTGCCGTGGCTTTTGCTCCATTACGGCATCTGTTGAGTGAGGTCAGACATGATGCATTTTTATTTAGGAGGAGGCCTCACAGCTGCAGCTCCCTCTCTCTTAAAGACAGCTGAGTCACAGGCTACAGTAATATCCTCTTTTGGGTTTAACAATAGCACCAGTGTTCGTAATACTCCCCTTACATTTTCCTTTAAGCAGCTTTCATGAAACGTGTCTTCCACCCTGTGTGACATCATAGTGTCAGTGGTTCATTGCAGCTTTATCACACTTATGTGAACTTATGTGAAACATTCAAATGTAGGAGGCAGTTCTTTTATGGCTGCATTTAAAATGGAAAATCTTGTTTCATTTCACACACATTCCCTATAATACAGTGTAACATATATAGTAATCTGGAAAACCCAGGGATCTTGAGTAGAAGTTAGTTTTATGGGTTAGACTGTATAGCTTGTCCACAGATTATGCCTCATGTATTGATGGACTTCCAAAAGGGTCTATGAGGTTTTACAGGTTAAAAAGGGCATTTTGCAAGATTACAAGGTGTCTTTTATTGTCATTGTACAACACAGGGTTGTGAAACAAAATACAGTTTGCAGTCCCATTGTGCTGCATGAGAAAAACATACAAAGCAAAACTATATAGTGGAGGGTGGTGAACAGGCTGTGGCTTGGGTGGGTATTGTCTATTAATGTTCTTTGAGCTCTTTGCAGGCACCTCTTGTCACCAATATCACTGATGCTTTGTAAAAATGGGTACCTTTATGTTCTGGGCGGTTTTAATCACCCACTGTAGAGCCCTCCTGGGCCGTGCATGTCCCATGCAAGTTTTCCAGTTAGGATGCTTTCTATTGCTCCTCTGTAAAAGTTTGGCATGGGAATTTTGCCGTCTTAAGTTTCCTGAAGATCTGGTTTCGAGCTCTTTTTACCAGGAGGAAGGATGACCACTACAGGTTGTTTGGGATGTTAATTCTCAGGAACTTAAAACTGTTTACTTGGTCCACCTCAGCTCCATGGTTTTACTAACGTTGAACAGTAGGTCAATCTCGGAGCACCACTCTGCAAGATTGTTGATTTCCTCTCTATATGAAGTCTCATTAGTGTTAGCAAACTTCACAACAGAGTTCTCTTCATGTTTGGGGTAGCAGTCGTGAGTGTACAGCGTGAACATGAGGGTGCTGAGCACACAGCCCTGTGGGGCTCCGGTGTTCAAGAGAGTGAAGGAGGTTTGGCTGCCAATCCAAACTGCCTGGAGTTTGTGAGTTTTTCAGAGTGCTAAATTTGCCAATCAGTGTCATGGGTGGAGATTGTGTCGAATGCTCAGATGAAATAGAAAAAAAACATTCTGATGTAGGTGTTTTTATTTTCATATTTTCCACATTTCTTTCTTAAATTACACCACTTTTTTCTATTATATTTTACTCTCATTGTTGTTAGTCGTTTTGGACAAACATATACCCCTGGTTCTTTTGTTATTGCTCTATACGATCCCCTGCATACTGAACCTGTACTATGTCCTCTTGTCATGTATATATATTATTAATCAAATATTTTTACAAACATCATTAACTCATTTAACAGCCGGACAGCGCGAGGAAGGGGAGCGCCGAGGTGACGTCATTGTGATCCACATCCACAGCAGCAGGAGCTGATCCACACCGGTACATCATGGCTTCCTAACAGGCAACGGGAAGTGACCGAGAGGAGGAAAAACAAGGATTTCTTGTTGAATGAGCGACAGATTATCGCCCTTTCCCCAAGAACCACCCTTGATCCCCATAGGGATCCAGGATACACTTTAATTTTTGTATTGGTGAATTATTTCCATTCGTATAAACCGTGTGGAAAGATGGCCGACCCGGCGGAGTGCACCATCAAAGTGATGTGTCGCTTTAGGCCCCTGAACAGCTCCGAGGTGGTCCGAGGCGACAGATACATTCCCAAGTTTCAAGGGGAGGAAGACGTTATTATCGGGGTGAGTCATTTTATGTTGAACTACCTATTTGACAGACTTCTAGAAACAGTTCAGCCATTTTTGTTTGTCTTGCAAGCTACGGTAGTTAGCCCCTTTAGCTTGTTAGCTAACGTTAGCTATAGAGCTGACCTGTTAACCGCTGCGTTATGGCGCCACCAAAACAGTCAGTTACATTAAACTTATGACTTATTCGGTGCCCCAGATAAATGGATAGTCGGCAGCAGAACTTAAATAAACATTTCAACATGTCAGTCGACTTGCTGCTCGCGTTAAATGTCACTTTTCTGTGACATTTTCCGCGAGCTGTCATTCAACAAAAACCACAAACAGACATGTTTAAAATGTCGCGAGCGTTATAGCCTGCTATATGCTGCACGCTATCTACACACCGCACTATTAATCACGACATTAATTGATAAGCAGCCCGTGCAGCTGTAACGATTAAAGCTATTATTGATGTAGGGTTCAGCATAAAGCGTGTAACGTTAAGCCTGCTTTGATTTAAGCTAGTCGTGGCTAACACACTAGGCCAGCTGGTAGGTGACAGATTAGCCGGCCTTGTGCTAGCTGGCTAGTTTTAATGCTGTTGCTTAATTAAAGCTAACATTAGCTGGCTGACCAGCTGGTACCACAACGCAACCCATTTGGTAGACCAAGTTAAAATAACCTTTTAGACAATGGCAACGTCACAATAGTGTCATTGACAGTGGAATTGTCAAATTATCAGTCTAGTTGTATTATTTTTGTCTTGGCCTTCATTGACTGGACACTTAAGAGTTGATAGACTAACAAGTTCAACTACATATTCAAGTAAATCCTTAATCTGTTTTCTTTATATGAGGACGTTCAGGTTTGGGATCAAACCAAAGGTTTAATTAGTGGTACAGATCAAGCTCTTGATGGTAGGAAATGCCTTTTCTAATGCAGTGTTTCCTCCATTTTACTGAATCAACAAAGAATTTGTCCAGACATCAATTTGCAAATGATGTGCACGTGACATCATAGGCCTATATACAGTAGCCTATGTCTTGAAAAGACGGTGTTTACTTAACACAACCTGGCTCATGCCATGACGTGCCTCTACACACTATAGCTGTATGGCAGCATGCAAAATGTCTTATGATGTTTGCCTTATGACTGTAGTAATTAGGGAGCATAACAGCATAAATGCCAGGCTGACATCTCAAGTTTGTACATGCTGATCATGCAAAAGCCAATGCTGTATCATTTAAAAAAATAATCGTGGTTAAACATTAGTTTTCCTTTGTGACATTATCTTTTTTCTTTCTGGACTTTGTGTCTTTACTCGCCCAAGCTTTAAAAGAACTTTACTAGGCAATAGAAACTGATCTTGAATAGCATTCACAAAGTAGCAGGTTTCGGCTGAGTGGATATGAATCACTTCCTCTTTGTAGTTAAACTACTAATTTAGGTGGCGAGTACAACAAGACTATTCATTTTCTGTCATGCAAAACAGAGGAGGCTGTTGTAGCTGTGTGGTGACTTCTCGAATAGTTTTGCTGACACTATTTTGAGGTCTTTAACTAATAGCGAGTGTACTGCCTGTGCTCCTCAGGCAGGACGTGGCCGAGCCCAGTTCAGAGTGCCAGTCATAGTGTCAAAATACCAGTGCACATTGTGAAGGATGCAAGTGTTGCAGGCTAGAGCTTTGTAGGCTCTGCTGGTGCATCTACGCTGAGAAGTACAACACTAACAGTGCCCATAAGCAGCATCACAGGCCTCCTGGGTAATCCCCCCTGTGTTTTCTCTCCTGGTAACCAGCTGTTCGACCAATCGGAGAAGGCAGTTGGCCAGGCACCGGGCAATCGCTCCGGGTGGGGAGGGCAATTATTATGGCGATGTACTTTGTTTTGCAGACGCTCTTATCCAGGGCGACTGACTCACTTAGCTCACATTTGTATCCGTTTTCGAAACAATCAAGGGCGTGGACCCTGTTTTAGGGCTGAAGTCTCAACAGCAGTGCTGAGTGCAGAGACGTCCAACAAGCAGCCTCACCATGGCAGGCTTTGGGGACGCTGCTTTGGTGCGTGTAGATATGCTGGGAGATATTCCCCACACCAGAGATTGTGTTCTCCTGGAGCAGTACGCCCATACCAGCCGGCCTTTTGCCGGAAAGGGAGGCAGACAAAGTTACCAAATGAGGTGGGAAAGGTGTCGTGAGCAGCTTGATTTGCCAGCGTAGTGCCAGTGTGCAGCAGGTGAATTATTTATACTTCCCTGTCAGTTTTGCACATAATAGATCAGGTCAGTTTTGCTACGTACGTCTCCCCGCAGATACTTTTTGTGTAATGGTGGATTTGCGTGAGACATAATAGGAAAGAAAAAGGATTAGAGAGATAAGTAAAAGTGCTCCTAACGCATTAAAACAAGTACATAACAGATGTGCATTGCAACAGCAATTGACACCTGTTCTTTTCCTGCCAGCTGTGTACCAGGAAGCAAGGTTGCCAAAAAATCCCAAATTGACAAAACATGGAATATTGACTTACTTTGCATAACAGCAAATCCAATTAGATTTCCTGCACTATACAATAAGAATAACCTTGGACTGTGTGTCACGGTCTCTCCTGAATGTATAGCCTGGACAAGTATCCTAACAAAGCCATCAGGAAGCAGAGACGTGACCGAGCACTTATTAATACTTTAATAATGCTTTTCACTGTAATTACACTCTCAGCAAGTAATCCCATTAGACAGAAGTGTAGGTACCGAGGCCAGTAGCTGTAGTAACAATGAGGACTTTAAACTCGGGCTGTGCCATTGTTTGCTGACAGCGTCTGGCAGCCATGATAGTGGCTCTGGGCTCTTGTTGTGGACCGGGTTAATTGCCAGGATGTGGCTAGCTGGGCTGAGTTATCAATGTCTTAAGATGCTGCTGCTCTGCGTTGCACCGAGCTGTACTTTGGATGTGACCGTCTGCCAGGAGGGATTGTGAGCCAAGAGTGCAAATTGAGGACTTCTAATGCTAGGCAGGGACATATTTGTGGTTTCACCTTGAGTTATGAATGTGTTTACATGTCTTGAACAAGGTGACACCGGCTGCGTGTCAGCATTGTCAGCCTTCTACTGCACTTACAGGTGTTGACACTGAATCAATATCTAATCTTGCAACCCGGGCTGTCACATGTGAAGGGGGCTTCACATGTTCTTAAACTCTTAATGCAATACAGCTAGATACCTCAGGCTGGAGACGAGATGAGTCAACTGGGACTTCAAACCTCTAAAGACGGCGTGGCATCTCAGTTGAACCTCCGGATTGCTTGTAGCATCACTTCTTATTACCCTGCGGTTGACCCCTTAAATCCAGCTATCGATCGCCGTCTCACTGGAGTTGTGCTTTGAAGTTTTGACTCGCCCATAAGAAAATCACAAATGGCTGCACTCGTGCTTGTGTGAAGTCTCTTTAGCCAGTGGTGAAAGCTCTGACTCTAGTGTAGTTCATCAAGATTGTTGTAGAGGAGTTCAAATGGGACGGGAGAAGTTGTTTTCAGGACAGCTGACTTTCAGAGGTGAACTAAAATGCAGTCATCGGAGGATAAATTAGTCTGAGAGCGTCCTGGTGGCCAGACTGACCATCTAATGCAACGCCCACTGTGTGCGTCTGGCATGGGATCTTTGATGCATGTCACCCATCCTGTTAAGTCGAATTTCCTGTCGCCTCTCTATTGTCACTATCAAAAAAAGGCAGACATGTCTGATTTGAATGACACGATGATGCTTTTGTTTATTCACTCACTTTTCCTCTTCGTTTTAGGGCAAACCGTACATGTACGACCGAGTGTTTCAGTCAAACACAACACAGGAACAAGTGTACAACGCCTGCGCCCAGAGGATTGTAAAAGGTGAGGTCTCACTTTTGATTGAATCAGTACGCTACACTTATTATTCAGTCTTTTGTAACAAAAAACGTCTGTCTTGTAGATGTTCTGGACGGATACAATGGGACAATTTTTGCGTACGGGCAGACGTCATCTGGCAAAACGCACACCATGGAGGTAAGGATGACTTCTCAGAACTTGTGTGCATCTTGTTTTTGAATAACAAGTAAGTGTCACATCGTTAACGTTTATTTGTGTTTGCTCTCTTGTTTGCAGGGGAATCTCCATGACACAGATGCAATGGGCATCATCCCCAGGATAGTTCAAGATATCTTCAACTACATCTATTCCATGGATGAAAACTTGGAGTTTCATATCAAAGTGAGTAGTTGGAAGGGGCCAGCTGTTGAGCTCTCCCGCCCCTAAATGAGAAGCAGAGTGCTGCACTGGTTACAGCCACACTGCCCTCCAGATAGAGAGAATTCCAGGTTGAAATAGTGTGTTTAAAGTCTGATATTTATGTCTGACTTCCACTATTTCAAACTGTGGGTGCAAGCAACACGTTACACACTTCTTGTTTTGCAATTTGCTATTACTCAGCATTTATTTTTAGAGACGATATAAGTGATGTGTAACATGTCATGTATTTCCTGGCTGACTCGTCGCTGTGTTTGTTGAACTCTACTCGTGCACTACAACACATGGTGACACGTACTTGTTGTGTCAGGAAGAAGGAAAATTACAAGTGGCGAGACGTTAACTTGATTTCATAAAGAGTATTTTTGCTCTTCAGAATATATCTAACTCGTGTTAACTGTGAAAATATCAGACCTGAGCTGCTTGTCTTCAACATTAGAAACATGTTTATGAACTGTATGTTACTCTGCTGTTGTTTTATCATCAATACAGCCCGCTGTGTGTGTGTGTGTGTGTGTGTGTGTGTGTGTTTTAATTCCCTGGTCTGATCTCGCAGGTGGATTGCCCAATAATGAGGTTCTTTCTCTGTTCACAGGTTTCATATTTTGAAATTTACTTAGACAAGATCCGGGATCTTTTGGACGGTAAGTGGCGATAGTGCAGTGAACACTGTAGCTCTCATCTGGCCAGAACCAGCTGGTTACCTGTAAACACACCGACTTTGTTGTTAATGTGTATATTCTATATGTATATGTCACTTATTTCAAGGTGTATAAACCTGCTGAGTGGAAGTTTTCTAGTTCGTACGCTGAAACTCAGCCAATTGGCAAACATTTTAGAAGTAATGAGATGAAATTAGAAGCATAAACTGAATATATATACTGTTCATGTCTATATAAATGTTTATATTTCCTCTCATCTCCAGTGTCGAAGACCAATCTGTCCGTGCACGAAGACAAAAACAGAGTACCATATGTCAAGGTGAGACTTCCTGCCACATGCCACATATCCAGTAAAACCTGTTTTGTGACGGTCAACAACCGAGCCTCATGTTGTGCTTCTCTTTGTAGGGCTGCACCGAGAGGTTTGTCTGCAGCCCAGATGAGGTCATGGATACAATCGATGAAGGCAAATCGAACAGACATGTAGCCGTTACAAGTAAGATGCCATCGTGTAGTCACAAAGTCATTGCCTGTAGCTCGAGGCTGATGCGTTTTTTAACCACGTGGGTGTCCTTTCTCCTTCAGACATGAACGAGCACAGCTCCAGGAGTCACAGTATCTTCCTGATAAACGTCAAACAGGAGAACACTCAGACGGAGCAGAAGCTCAGCGGAAAACTCTACCTGGTGGATCTGGCTGGCAGTGAAAAGGTACAGAGGACCAGCATGTAGATATCTTCCACTGTGTACATTGGATGACCCATTCCCCTGTATTGTCTACTTGGACTGGGTTCACATTAGTGTCTCTGACTTCAACACCTTGCTGAGGTTTGTGTCTCTGTGACTTTCAGGTCAGTAAAACGGGAGCAGAGGGAGCTTTGCTGGATGAAGCCAAGAACATCAACAAGTCTCTGTCGTCTCTGGGAAACGTCATCTCTGCTCTGGCTGAAGGAACGGTCAGTACCTCCACTCCAACTCTCTTTGGTGTTCGTTCTTAGATCTCACATTAAACCTGTTGAATGTACAGTGGTGGTGTCAGTCTTTTAATTTGCACTCTATTCAGCGTTTCCAAAGGAGCGGTGTGCACCAAAGCATTTTTCCCAGAGTATTTTTAAATTGATTTGCATTGGGAGCGGCATGTATGAAAGCTATGCTACAAATGCCAGCAGCATTACTGTGGACTCAACGGTGCCCTCGTGTCTGCTGCACTGGACCAAACGCATCCTCTGGGATCATAAAGTTGATTTGAATCTGAACAACTCGATGAAACTTGCCGAGATGTTTCCTGGCACATAAAATCTCATCAGCCTCATAGACCGGGAGGTTCGTCCTCTCTATCTCTCTCTCTGTGTTCATCCAGAGTTAGTACTTCCTTGTGCCGGCATTTTTACCTCTGCAGATATTCCATATCATAGGGGGGGGGAAAAGGAAAGTGCTCTCAAGCGCTCCCAGAAGAGAGCTTGCTGTTTTTAGGGAAAAAATGCTTTAATGGATATCGCCCCTAATTGAGGTTTTTGTCTTGTCAGTAAAGCTTTAATCTTTACTTCAGATCATAATGAGACCAAATTGGTTTTGTAGCTTTTTCAGCACAACACATATTAGATCTGTTAGAGCCTCGGGTGATGATTTGTTTCCCCCCCTCCCCAATGTTTTTATGGTATTATGAAATTACAGACATCACCGTCAATGTAACAGACAGAAGGGGAATGTGCTGTTTACCAGCTGCACAGCCCAGAGCTCAGTGTTTTTATTAGTCCTCTACAGGCTCTTTGTGTCGCAGGAATAACTTCGGCGGATAACAACTTTCCTCCGAGCGATGTTTTTCTTTCCCTGCTTCACAGTGATTTCACACTTTTCACTGTAATCAATTGTTTTGTTCTTGGGCCCCTTCGCTCTGTAAACAACCTGAGGGGGGGGGGGGCCTCAGATATAGAAGTGATGGTCTAAAAACAAATGAGCTCTTGTGCAGAGATGTCTCTCTCCTGACTCATTGTGGAGTCTAAAGAGTTATTGCAGACTGCTTCAGCTCAGCTCTTTGTATCAAGACTAATAAAGTATCAAGTTAGCATTTAACTGCCATCTAGTAACTGACGCCGTCACATCCTGTTGGCTCTGTGCGTTGTTGTTTTACATCATTCACATTAACTCTAGGGTGCGTTTCTCCCCGTGTCCTGATGCTAAAACCGGCTATTAATCCACTTTTTAAAGCTGATATTTAGAAGAAAAACAAACTCCCGTGAAGGTTTTCCCTCCCGTGATGAGTTTGCATAGATTAAATGTTCCTGCGTTTGTTTTGTTTGTGTGTCCCCAGGCCTACATCCCCTACAGAGACAGCAAGATGACCCGTATCCTGCAGGACTCACTGGGTGGTAACTGTCGAACCACCATTGTCATCTGCTGCTCGCCTTCCTCCTACAATGAGTCCGAAACCAAATCCACCCTCATGTTCGGACAAAGGTTGGTAGGCCACTGCTGTCGGTTAAGGGCAGCCATACATGTATTAATAATCATTATCACCGTGTGTCCAGTGATGGTTCATGCCTGGTTGCTTGTACATTCAGGTATCTTTTTATTGTTTGTTTGTTTGTTTTCAGAGCAAAGACCATCAAGAACACTGTCACGGTGAACGTGGAGCTGACGGCAGAGCAGTGGAAGCAGAAATATGAGCGGGAGAAGGTGAAGAATACGACTCTGAGGGGCACCGTCACCTGGTTGGAGAACGAGCTCAACCGCTGGAGGAACGGTGAGGAACTGGACTGCGTCTTATTCCATTGTTGCGTGATTGATTCCTATAGCAAAAGGGCTGGTTCTGGTCTACAGCGCATCAAGGACAACTTACTTTAATACTTGTTTATTTGATGCTACAAATAAAGCTCCTTACACACTCTCATACTTAACGTGTGTGTGTGTGTGCGGTACCTCAGGTGAAAGTGTGCCAGTGGATGAGCAGTTTGACAAGGAGAAGGCCAACGCCGAGGTGCAGGCCCTGGACAACATCATCAACGAGAAGCAGGCCTCCACGCCCAACGTGGCGCCGGGTGTTCGCCTCACCGACGTGGAGAAGGACAAGTGTGAGGCTGAGGTGGCCAAACTTTACAAACAGCTGGATGACAAGGTGAGCGAGAGGACGGGAGGTTTGTGGGTTTAGTAGATTTGTCGCATTATGTTACAGGTTTCACACGCTACTTAAACATCGAAACAAGCAAAAATACACATGAATTTCATCATGAAATCTAAAAATGACACTTTGAAACTGCTGTAGGTTATCTGGTGGGAAACATATCAAGTATTTAGACATGATCAGTGGTCTCTCACCTTGTACCGACCGGCCTGGTGTGAATGTTAATGTCTCTTTGTGTTTCTGCACTTTACAGGACGAGGAAATCAACCAGCAGAGCCAGCTGGCTGAGAAGCTGAAGCAACAGATGCTGGACCAGGATGAGGTGAGTACCGGATGTTCTGCAGGTGTAGAGTGAACTCTCAGGGCCTCGTGTAAACATCATAGAAAGTGTAATTAGGGCGCGTCCGACTCCACTTTTGCTAGTTAAGCAGCACAACATCTTGGTGCAAAGTAAGGCAGAAGGTTTGTTTTGTGCGTAGCATGAATTAAACAAATCAGCGTCTCTCATTCCCTTTTAACTGCGAGCTGCACCTCTACCTGTTGCTATTTAAATGGCAGATTCATCACTTTGGAGAAAAAAAAAATTGTGTTGAAGCAGAATAGTCTGTTTGATAAAAACATGTTGTGAATTTTGAAAATGATTGAATGAAAATAAAAAACCTTTTTCAGTACAATTTGACTTTAAGACTTAACAAAGCTCTTAAGTTATTAGAGACGTTTGGATCACACTAGTTGGAAACACACAGCCACCACTGCAATCTAATTCTACAAATGGTGTAATACTAATGATATTAGGGTAGCCTAAGCTTTTATCTGAACATCTGGGTTCAAACAGAATGAATCGACAGAAGGAAAACACATCCTGCACGCCATTTAGGATTAAAATGTCAAAATTATGACTAAAGCTTCCAACTGCTCACCACAGCCCTAGAATAGTCTTATATTGATGAGTTTCATATTGTGTTTACTGATAAGGAGGGCACTTCCTTTACTACTTGTTGCTGTCTATTGACTGTTGGTGCTGAATGAATGGAGCTGTGGCTTATTGTGAAGGAAGAGAAGGGGACAGGTGTTTGGTCCCTCTACCTCCATAAGATATCCTATTTAACCGGTGCAACGCCTGTCCAATTAATCGTATTACTATGAGGAGGAGCGCTGAGACTGCACTGCAGGTTGAGCAACACAGAATGCCTCAGACAAAAGAGCCGTACTTCAGCGTCGTCATCTGCTGACTCTGCATTTACCTGAGAAGGAGGAGAGAGAGAGTGTGTGTGTGTGTGTGTGTGTGTATGTAACAAGCAGAGTGTAGGCGCATTGTGAACCCACCTATGTCAGCGCATCTTACTATTTCAATAACGACCCCTTTGAATAGCAGGAAATACTATTACATTTGCTACTTGCACAGCGTGGGAGCTGGGCACTGTGCGCCACTCGTAGCCTGTTTAAAATGTCATTAAGCTTGTGTGTTTTGATAACCGATCAAAAAGCAAATTGATAATTCATCCACATTGTGACAAACACTGGACATTGTAATGAATACTGAAGAAGCCCTCGTGTGTTTTAACAGCAGCAACATAACCACACTTCTCTCCTCTGCTCTTAGCTTCTAGGGTCCTCCCGCCGCGATCACGAGAACCTCCAGGCGGAGCTGAACCGCCTGCAGGCGGAGAACGAGGCCTCCAAAGACGAGGTGAAGGAGGTGCTGCAGGCTCTGGAGGAGCTCGCCGTCAACTACGACCAGAAGAGCCAGGAGGTGGAGGACAAGACCAAGGAGTTTGAGTCCATCAGCGAGGAGCTCTGCCAGAAATCGGTGAGCTGGAGTCGGATAGCTGCAGGCCCAAAGTCACCGTGGTGCTTTCATTTAGTTTAATACGCCTTTTATTTCTCCTTCAATTTGGTTATTTTAATATACAACAGACAGAGACTCTACACTATAATGGAACATGCGCACACACACACACACACACACACACACACACACACACTTACTGCTGCCACAGCTTCTTTCTTTCAACTTTAAAAGGACTTGGTTGCTGATTTAAATCCATTAAATGTACAACACGTTAGACTCATAGAGGAGTAAACGTCCTTTACACTAATCACATAATTCTCATATTCACTTGACGAGTATTGTGAGTGTGTGAAAACAATAGAAGAACATACTGAGTCTCTCTCTCCCTGCAGTCCATCCTGTCGTCTCTGGACTCTGAGCTCCAGAAGCTGAAGGAGATGTCCAACCACCAGAAGAAGAGGGTGACCGAGATGATGTCCTCGCTGCTCAAAGACCTCGCCGAGATCGGCATCGCCGTGGGCAGCAATGACATCAAGGTACCGGTGTGCCTCGTGCGTCGTGGTGTTTTTAAAAAATCTTCTTCCATGTGGTTGTGTCTCTTCAACTTTCTTCTTCTGCCGTTCCAGCAACACGAGGGCAGTGGCCTGATAGATGAGGAGTTCACGGTGGCCCGCCTCTACATCAGCAAGATGAAGTCCGAGGTGAAGACCATGGCGAAGCGCTGCAAGCAGCTGGAGGGAACCCAGTCGGAGAGCAACAAGAAGATGGACGAGAACGAGAAGGAGCTGGCTACCTGCCAGCTGCGCATCTCCCAGGTACATGGAAACAAACGGCAAACAACGCACCTGTCTGATCTCTGTGTGTGTATAATCCTCATTAAGATCATGTGCATAAACATCTGTATCGTTTCCTCCGTCTCCAGCATGAGGCTAAAATCAAGTCGCTGACCGAGTACCTGCAGAACGTGGAGCAGAAGAAGAGGCAGCTGGAGGAGAACGTGGACTCTCTCAACGAGGAGCTAGTCAAGCTCAGCGCTCAGGGTGTGTTGGTGTTCACGGACAGAGCAAGAGATGAAGCACGGACTCTCACTTCAAGTCCACTTAAATGCTGTTGGAGGCAATTAATCCTAACGGGAGCTTTAAATGGCCTCTTTAACCTAAACGTACTGATCCAACTTGAAAAACTGGGTCGGGTTGGATTTCAGAAACTGGTTCTGAATCGGAAACAAATAAACAAATAAACAGTAAACAAATCCCAACTAATGTTAAGTCTTTAGTGGATACTAACATCTCTGTATTCCTAACTCGTGATAATGAATCCTGTGTTTCTGTTCTACAGAGAAAGTCCATGCGATGGAGAAAGAGAGTGAGATCCAGACGGCCAATGAAGTCAAGGTACGTTCCTCAGCCCCATGAAACTGAACACCAGTGAACACCAGTGAACACCGCGGTTCTGCAGATTCTATGAGGAAGGAGAACCGTGAGTTGTTTGAAACGGTGTTTCTGTATTCTGTGTGTTCAGGAAGCGGTGGACAAGCAGATCCACTCCCACCGTGACGCTCATCACAAGCAGATCAGCAGCCTGAGAGACGAGCTGGACAACAAGGAGAAGCTCATCACCGAGCTGCAGGAGTAAGGCTTCCGTTTCTAATGACAGCTACAGGGGTTACTGTTAGAACAAAGAGACCAAACTACGTTTAATATCATCAGGAATATAGAGCTAGCTAACGATAGCAGTGAGGTGTTTACGCAGATGTACAGATTGAGTCAGTAGGTTCATATGAACACGGTGCTCTGTCGTCTCTCTTCCAGTCTGAACCAGAAGATCATGCTGGAGCAGGAGAGGCTCAGAGTGGAGCACGAGAAACTCAAATCCACCGACCAGGAGAAGAGCCGCAAGCTGCACGAGCTCACGTACGACACACACACACACACACACACACACACACACACACACACACACACACACACACACACACACACACAGCTGTGCACTCAATGTGTTTCAGTTTAAGGACACGTACGACACATGTGCAGCCCTTCATCAGCAGCATTGTGGCGAGTGTTTTTCTTCAGGTGTTTACTGTTGTTGTTGTTTATTGTTCAGGGTGATGCAGGACAGACGGGAGCAGGCCAGGCAGGACCTGAAGGGTCTGGAGGAGACAGTGGTGAGTTCATCTCAACCAACTCATGATTTAAAAGCACTTCTTGTGAGTCTTTGATGTAGTCGTTGAGGTGTCGTACTGACGCGTAGGAACAGATATTTACATCTACTGTTGCTGTGAGTCTGTTTGATTTATCTGCAGTGTTCTTTCACTCTGTTCCAATCATCTCAAGCGATCTGTTTTGTCTTTCATTCAAGGCCAAGGAGCTGCAGACTCTGCACAATTTGAGGAAGCTCTTTGTCCAGGACTTGGCTACCAGAGTGAAAAAGGTGCATACTGATAACAAAATGACAGAGTAGTTCTGCCACAAACGGCATTAAGGTGCGTATTGCTTAAGTTGTAATGCTTGTGTTTTATTGGTCGTGCAGAGCGCTGAGATGGACTCTGACGACACAGGCGGCAGCGCAGCACAGAAACAGAAAATCTCCTTTCTTGAGAACAATCTTGAGCAACTCACCAAGGTTCACAAACAGGTAGGAAGTTAATGAACACACCCATTATGTAATGCTGTCCTTTTACTTCAGTTCCTTCTACCATCTTCTCCTCTCATCACAATCTTTGATTTAACTCGATGCACATTTCCCCACAGCTGGTACGTGATAACGCAGACCTGCGCTGTGAGCTTCCTAAACTGGAGAAACGTCTTCGTGCTACGGCTGAGCGGGTCAAGGCCCTTGAGTCTGCTCTGAAGGAGGCCAAGGAGAACGCAGCCCGCGACCGCAAGCGCTACCAGCAGGAGGTGGACCGCATCAAGGAGGCCGTCAGGGCCAAGAACATGGCCAGGAGGGGACATTCGGCCCAGATCGGTAAGACGGGGATGAGAAACGATACACAGAATATACATTTTAACATCATCTGAAACGGCCAACCCTCAATCTCCTCTTCCTCCTCTTCCCCCAGCCAAGCCTATCCGGCCCGGGCAGCAGCCAGTGGCGTCTCCCACCCACCCCAACATCAACCGCAGCGGGGGAGGCTTCTACCAGAACAGCCAGACGGTGTCCATCAGGGGGGGGAGCGGCAGTGGCGGCGGCGGCGGCAGCAGCAGCAGCAGCAGCAAACCCGACAAGAAGTAAGAACAACACGGCATGCTGGGACGCGTGCTGGGACACGTGCTGGGAGCGGTTGTATTTGCGTGTCCGACGTCCACTAACGACATCCTTTCCTTTCTGAATGTCTTTAGCTGAAGAGCGGCGGGACAGAAGGACGACACCACTGAAGAAGCCAATATCACCCCCCCGCCCAGCCCGACAACACGTCATTCCATAACAGCGAACAGGCTCCTCGTCGCTGCTTTGGAGCCACGAAGGAGTTTCTGAATTATAAATATATATATATAAATATTCCTGGCCTGTACAGCTCCAGCCCCCCCCCCCCCCTCCCCTCCCCCACACACCTCCACCCACTCCCCCCACTTCTCATCATGACTTATCTCTTTTTCTCGTACTGGATATAATAATATTAATAATAAAAGGACACCACATTTCATTTACACAAGGCGAGATAGGATTCGTATCCACCGAACCAAACGCAGTCGTGAGCGAGCGGAACCAGCCAACACCTTTAAATGTTGTCGCTCCGGTTTCCTTTTTGTTTTTGCACATTCTGTCGTCGTCCGTCGAGTACTTCTGCACTGTGCCATGCTGAATGTAAGCGTAGCAAGATCCGAAAAATACAAACAAAAGAGTAGGAGACCCGGCCACCTTCACCCTGTCGGCTAACCTCCGTACATTTCATCGTTGCTATTATTGGTTAACAACACTTTTCTCTCACTAGATTTTTACCAAACACAACTGTATGGTTTTGAATGGACTAGATGGCGTCGAGCACTACTGTTCTGTCTGCTCTTGTACAGATGTAAAATTGGCACTACTGCACACGCTTCCCCAAAGAGAGAGAGGGAGAGAGAGCTGTAAGGAAACAGCAGGGGAAGGATGAAAACATATAAAACCCACAACGTGCGACGGTGTACTGTAGATGTATTTAACTAAATACCCGTGGAGGAGAATTGTTTTTATCAGTAAGTTAAAATAAAACCTTTACACGTTATTGGTGACTTCATGAGAAAGATGTTAAAGAATGTAGGAAGGAAGGAGGGCGGATGATCCGGTTAACACGACACACTTCCACCGGTTAGCATAGCCTATGCCACGTAGCTAAATGTACTGTTTTTACTTCTCTCAGTGGTTCATGATGCTGTGTTGATGGGCGCTGTTTATACCTCTCTGCACATAGTCTGCAGGCATATAGACGGAGGTAGCTCACTCGATGCTCGTCCTGTCACTCATCTCCAAAAACTGTCTGTTCCTTCTCGTATCAGGATTTCTGTTCAAGGGTGCCTCGCCTCCGTTATTTCTTTTGTCTTCCCTTCCTCCCACTTGTGTGTTTTTTTTTCTAATAGATTTAGGACCTTTAACTGTACGAGCCCCCTTTTTGGTTGTGAGTTTGCAGAAAGTGTTCTGCTGGGTTTTATTGTATTGTTTATCTCTTTCATTGTTCCAGAGCTGGTGAGGGGGGTGGGGGGGGTGTCAGTCGTTGGGTCGGACCTTTGCTGCTGATCAGCCAGTCGGGAGAGCAGGGTGTAAAATTACACAACAATCTCCTGTCATCATCTGGAGGAGGGTTTCTCATTTATTATTGTGTTTTATTGTCTTTGTTGTGTTTTTAATTCCCACCACAGCTTGTTGTTTTTTTAACCCTGTGAAGCCCCTCAGCATCGGCAAAGAGCTCCGATGTGATTGTAACCCCGGCTAACATCTTGTGCAATACACTGTAAAAACCCACTGTATACCAGTGGACTGGCGGGTGTGATCAGGGTGTGCTTGCAGCCACATAGTCAAAAGTCCGGCCCCCCCCCCCTTCCCTTGTTAGCGTCTGATCTGCTTACTTTTGGCCCTCAGTGTATTTTCTCAGCGAGGACTTCTTTCATTGCCGTTTCTAAAAAGCTGAAACAGGACTTCTGCTGGACCGGCTTCTAACAGATCTACTCCTGTAACACAGTGAACTCCCAGCAGAGGAGACGGTCGCATTAGTAGATAAAGACGGAGGCTTTTTAGGAACACACGTTAAAGAAACTATCAAACGACTACAGTTGTTAGACTAGTGGAACAAATGTAGCTTTATAAAGGAGGGAGGGAGGGGAGGGGGGAGGATTTTGGCTTTGTCTCCTAAGATGTCACACGAAAGTCGGGTTTCATAGCACTTCTTCGCAACACCTGCACTCAGAAACACTCCACATGTGGCTGTTCTTTTGACTGGAGAACACAAGCTTCTGTAAATGGGTCCGTTAATAACTTAAAGTGGTAATAATGACTTTCTATGAGCGGACAGTGTTTGGTGTCTATTGAGATGGTTTACTCCCTCTGTGTAATCTTCAACACTAGTTAAGACTTTGCAGCATGGACCTCAAAAATGTTTATCCTTTGACCTTCCACCCAAAACTGGACGTGAATTAAAACAAACAGCAAAGAATAGTTGAGGCGTTAACCTAAATTGCATTAATTCTAAATTTGAAAACGAAGTGTAGCCACTTTTTTTATTACTGTGTAATAGTTGGTCATTTATTTTAGAGGACAGCTTTGAGGATCCATCGGTGGACGAAGGTTCTGGATCATTCCTGGAGAACTGGGGCACAAACGGCTCTGATAAGGACGGAAATGGGAGGTTCATGAGATCACAGTTTTTGGATTGATTGCATGATGTAAATGTATGTGTGATTAAATAATTATGAGAAAAACACTGAATCTCTGTTTCTGTTTGTGGAAGACTTGGTTAATGTTTGACGTGATGTCACGCCGACTAATGGGGTTTATGAAATCTGACTATTTTGAAGAAAGGTGAATATATTTAGTGTGTTCATGGTTTGGTTTAAGCTTTCTAAATTTAATTTGAATGCTATAATATTAAACTTTAATTTTATTTGTACATACATGCATGACATTTTGAAGTTCAACCTCAGCTTGTATAATAAGTCTAAACTAACCTGTCGACTAATTTCAGTATTCAGACACACACAAATGTCTCTTTTGAAACTCATTAAAACCACATATTTGATCCCACTGCCATTACAACATGAAATAAAGCTTTCAATCTACAACACCTGCCTTCAAAAATGTAATTTTAAATATGTTCCACGTTTGCCTCATGGGGTTAATACATGTGATCTCCCCGGTGTCCACTAGGGGCATAGCTGCTGTATTATGGAGCACTGCAGTGTTTAAATGAATGCATCTAAATCACTGTTGCTAATCATTAACATCCCAGACTGAAAAACAATTAAAATATAGTGAAAATAATATTTATTTATTAAAAAAAATTTAAAACGGGGGAAACACTGACATTTAAAGGGTTAAAAATCTGAAAAATTGTAAATATTTTGGTAGTTATGATGTTATTAAAATATTAAAATGGTGAAAGTGGATAATAATAATATATAATTCTATGGACATCAGATCAACTTTTTCTGTGTTCCGTTAACAGGCAACCATGGATGGAAGTAACCCCAAAACCCCTTACTCCCTCATTTGATACTTATTACTTATTTTTGGACAGAACCAGGATAACTGTATTCCGTATTTCTGCGAAGCTAAATTCGCGACCGATGGCGGCGTAGCTTCATATTTAGTGTGCAGACATGAGAAGATCACGAAACAAATTTAAAAAAGATTTAATATTTAAGTGATGGCGTTTACAGTCAATCACAAAAACTTTAAAGCAAACATTTTAAAAGTTACCGTTATCCATTATATTTATTTAAATAGTAGTTCCGGTTTATAACCGCCGGGTGGCGCTGATTCACCTGTTTGCGTCCCGTAACAGTAAAGAATACAAATTTAAACAGGAGGTCTCACTGTAAATATATTCTCAATCAGATTTTGATGAATTAATGGCAATGCTAATAAAAAACAGCTAATTAATAGACACTAACTGTTTCATCGATAGTGTACAAACGGACAAACGGTTGATTTAACAGTCAGTCAAATTTATTTTTGCTTAAAATATTGGGAGAAAGAGAGGGAGAGAAAGAGAGGGAGAGAGGGAGGAAGAGAGAGAGAGGGGGGAGATGGAGAGAGAGAGAGAGAGAGAGGGGGGAGATGGAGAGAGAGAGAGAGTTATATTAAAGTTAATATGTATTAATATTATTGTATGTTTCATTTTTTTATGCTTTGGCAATACTGTTTCTAAACTATCATGCCAATAAAGCCGAATTGCATTGAATTGAGAAAGGGAGAGAGAAAGAGAAAGAAGGAGAGAGAGAGACAGAGAGAGACAGAGAGAGAGAGAGAGAGAGAGAGAGAGAGAGAGAGGACAGAGAGAGAGAGGGAGGGAGAAAGAGGGAGAGAGAGAGAGAGAGAGAGAGAGAGAGCGAGAGAGGACAGAGAGAGAGAGGGAGGGAGAAAGAGGGAGAGAGAGAGAGAGAGAGAGAGAGAGAGAGAGAGAGAGAGAGAGAGAGAGAGAGATACCTCTCATCTGGGATTGGGTCGTTGTGAGTATCTGTGAGTCAGATTGTCTACTGGAAACACCTCAGAGTGATACGTCTTTTCTTTATAGACGATCTTTGCTTAAAAGGTAGTTGCCAAAGTTGTTGAGTCCACGGGAGCGAGCACCGCTGTGGATTACACCGGGAAGAGACAGGAGACACGGGAGCGAGCACTATCTGACCAACCTGACAAGTAGTTTTCACACGGCGGTCGGTCCACCGGAGAAGTTTACGGGATTCTAACCCTCAACTCGGGATCTTTTGGACTGTGTTTGTTTGTGTCCCGCGCCAGTAGAGGAGGTACGTTAAGGTGCGGACGTTGTGTTTGGGACACCGAGGAATGTTTTAGCAGGAAAGCTAATTAGCTAGCTAACGTTAGCGTCCAGATTAGCTCCTGTAAATCAAGTTAAGACTACAGAACGTGAGTATAACTAACTGCTGATACTTCTAAATGAGTACTGAGAGTGAACACAAGTACTTCTATTGCTATTAAAGTTTAGAGGAATGCTGTACAAATACCAGGAACTGTAAAAGTGAAGTAATCCCTGTAGGAATACTACCAAATACACCCTCTAAAGGTGTGTTTATATCCTCTAGGGAGTTTGTTTAGTACCACAAAGTTACAGCTAGATAACATACATGTTACTGTATGTTTGGTTGTTGTTCAGTAACGTCACACCTGTCAAGGTGTGCAGCACAGGTGACCGGTCATTTCACCTTTTTGTTGAATGTGTTAAATAACAACACGTGCGTGGGAAATATTTTAATATCAGAGATTTAAGATGAGATGAATCTTGTGTTTTTTGTAAATTAAAGTGTAAATCACAGTGGAGCTGGTTGATATTAATTTAAATCACATATCAGGACATTTGATTGGGTAATTTGAGGATTTTGCTGCTTTTGTTATTGTGAATTAAATAAATGAAGCAAATGTGTCACCACGTGCTTTGGAAAACTGTGATGGGCCAAATCAAAATATTGTCATTTGCATCTCTAAATTAATCTAGATTATCAAAATCACAATGAATACATTCTCTATTAAATAGTTTGTGATGCAACCTGTTTGTTTACCAGTACGTGTGAGTCGTAGGGGTCACTGTGTCACAGGGAGGTGATGTCATGTTCAGTAAGATTGTGTCTTACCTGCTCAGGTGACCTACCTGGCTCCAAACACCTCCATTGTCTTTACTTTATTCTCGTTTCAAGACGCCCACACTCGGTGAGCTGCAGCTGTGGTTTGTTGAAGTGTGGCAGATTGTGCTCACTGACCTCGGGGAGAGTCGTCTCTTAACTGGGACAGCCTGTGCCGGATCCAGGCTTATTTTGGGTGAACGTGGACCTATATTTGGTTTAGACTTGGTGTGAAGGTCACTGTGCACTTCTTGACGGGCGCTGCTCGTTCCTGATGTTACAAACTGTGACTCCAGATGATGCAGAATCACAGGAAACACTTTCTCTCTCTTAAGCTGATGGTTTGTGTTCGACTTCTGAACAGCGTTTTTGCTGCTTAAAGCATTAAAAAAAGACTTTTTCTATCTTAAAGGCAGCATGTCTTTACATAAACAAGTTTTTTAACGGATTAGTTTTTGATGTTATTGAATCCTAGCTTTGTTTTTGAACCGTTGACCTTTTTGGCTGTTCTGTATTTGACACCGTGTGAACGTTTCACACGAGCTGACTGAGCCTGATTGCACTTATCTGTAAATAACTCCCTGATGTGAGAGGAACCTGCTCTCTCTGATGAGAATGCCTCCCTCAGAGTAACCACTGAAACACAAAGCGTCTCTGACTCGGCTGACTCGAGTCACACAGCAGTGACCCCGCTGCCTCGCTGTTTACGGTGGAAACATTTCATGCGTTTTACGTTGGAAAAACTCTTTCCAAGGTACTGCTTTCTGTTCTGCTGAGGCGGGAGAAATAAACGGGAGGGTACGTTTCCTACATGTGCTGACAACGGCAGATTTTTCCACCTCCATGACAGTTGAAATGGTCCCCCACACACACACACTTCTTCTTCTACCTTCCCGACTCTTCAGCCTCGTCGCTCTGGATGATTTAATTCTCCTGTAAGGCTCATTACCATCACATCGAATTAAGGTGCTTCCTCTGAATTCTTGCTGATTGGACTCTAAAGAAGATTTGTGCTTTTCACTAAATAGCCACCGCTGATGCTGGAGCTTAATCTAGACAGACCTCCAGGCACTGATCCTTCTAAATACCTTTCAATATGAGGAAGAGGAGCCACCACAAAGCCTTCATCACTGTGTGTGTGGTACGGGTGCATTGTTGTTTACATATGAGCTTCATGGAAAAATGCAATTTAACTGTTGTTTTTTAGGTATTATACGTTGCGAGAGATGAGTTGGACTTTTTGAATCATCAGCTGTCAGACTGGTTTGTGATTTCCCTTCAAAACGTTGGCAGGATATTGACGAGGAGTAAACAACCAGAGGGAATGTGGCACAAAGAAGACCGGAAATTAACTTTGGTCTCATCTGCTGCAGAGACTTGAGTCCCAAAAGTTCCCATTCTCTTTAGTGACGAGAAGTACTTCTAGAACAGAGCTTCTGAAGGTTTCTGCTGGTGAGTAGGTGGAGAAGGTCCGGCCCACTGTTTGCTCTTAGTTATTACTCCCAGAATGTGTCAGGATTGACCAAAGTGACTCTGAGGAAAACCACAGACTTTTTATATGAAGTGCATCACCGTGACAGGTTGTGTAATGGAGCATTCAGCACAGATAACATCTCATAACTCTATTATTGGTTATTATTTTGTAAATAAAGCAGGCACAGCTCCTCAGCCTCTGAGCACATGTCTTCAACACAAGCATTAGATTATCACAGGTCAATGATGAAGCTGCCAGTTGTTGTCATGATATGCCAGACATCACCCAGTCTGATGCTTCACTAGTCCTCCTCTGTGTGTTGATACCGTGAGCTGTGAATTGGCGTCGGTGTTCATTTGGCTAATGGACGTTGTGTACGGCCAATAGATTTCTGCCGGTAATCCGTGATGCTATTATCCCTGCGGTGACTGTAATCCAGACGCTGCGATCACCCCTAATCACAGATTAGGTGTGAAGCTACGACTAGTAAAGGTGAAGAGAAATAACACGTAGTAGTACAGGATAATAGCTGACTAACCCACCTCTGCTGGCTTTAGAACGATGTGCTCGTTAATCAAGACGTATCGGACGCTAACACCGCATGACAATAGGATGCCAAAAATATCGAGCTATAAACACGCCTCCCCCAAATAGATCCATCTATTTGTTGTGTGGTTGGTTTGGTGCCCATGTGTGTGCACATGTGGTAAACATCATGAACAGAAAAGCTGAAAGACAGATGTTTACTCTTGATTTAACCCTTAAATCTTAGTCTGGGTTTTAGGTTCAGACTGGATGTGACTCACTGATGACTGACTGTCATTGTGATATCCTGCTTTCACTGCTACTGACGCTGTAATATCCTCATTAACCTCATTTAGTGTTAAGAAGGCCAAAGTGTTCCACAGGTTTAATGTTATTACAGGGAGTGCTGTGTTTTCTCATTTTATTTCTCGAGGCTTTTGGATAGTAACCATTGAAATGTAAAATATTATATTCATGTGAAACACAACATGGCTTATCTGCACTATTGGTCTGAATTGGTCACTAATGAATGTTTAAAAGACGATCTTATAGGGAGGATGTTCCTATGATTTTACCTCTAATAACTATCTGTACTGACAGCTGGTGGGCCTCTCATGTCTCCCTCCTCACAGCGTACGTCCCATTCTCTCCTGCAGGGATTGTTTCAATGGTAGAGCAGTTGCAGGAAATCTAATTTCCAAGATTCCAGGAAACCGTTGTAATGAGTTCATAACTTGGTGTAATGAAACTTCTTACACTGCTGCAAGAGAGTGACGAGTGTATCTTCTAGTAAGGCCGTAAAAGTGAGTATCACTGTTACACAATGTGTAACCGTGACTAGTTATTTCAGTTATTTCTGCTATCGTCCAAAACCTGAATTAGTTATCGTGGCAGAGACACACTAAACAGACAAGATACAAATCGTTGAACTCTTAAGCGTGTTAGAGCGTGGAATGTTTGTGGAACAATCTCTTTCTATGAAAATAGCCCACGCAAAGAGGTATTGCCTGAGGCCGTCCATGACAAAATCTAACTGTTTGTCTTCATTTGTCCCCTTGGATTATTTATTATTAAACTTCAGGTTTGTCCCTGAAGTTCACCACAGATGAGACTTTATCTTTTTAAACTAACGTTTGGCTCCATTATGTTCTCCTTGTTGTCACCGTCGGTTGAGTTATGAGCATTTTTAATGACTTTTAGAGACATAAACACTTCAAAGCTCAGCTTGCTCAAGGTGTGCTGGAGCCCCACCTCGTGTCGTAAGAGTGTGTGTGTGTGTGTGTGTGTGTGTGTGTGTGTGTGTGTACGTGCACATGTGACTGTGGCAGGAAACTTATGTGTGTGATTTGACTCGTCTGTCCGCTCAGAAGGCCTCAGTGGCTGCTGGACTCCGTCATGATCAGAGTTAGACAGAATAACCGATCCTTTGAGTGGTGGAAGAAGAGCATGTGAGTCACATTACTGTCTCTGCTCCTCATGTCTGACTCTGACTCCGACTCCAAGAGGATTAAAGCTCCTCGCTTTGTATTTTAATCATTCGCTCTGATAAGTTCATTGGACTTTAAGAGGCTTGAAGTCATCTTTTTCTGATTTATGAATACATTACCTCAGGTGATGAACCTTAAAGATTGTTATTTCACTTTTTGGTACTATTGCTACTTTGTTAAATTCTTTCTGTGAGGTTTCATCACAACTTGAAGACATTTTCACTTTGTGTCTTTGTCCTTAAGTTTGAGTTTCCTTTAGGTGACACTGCTCTCCTTGACTGATCACTAATACTGCTGATGTTTACTTCCTAGTTGCTGATTATGAACTAACGGCTGCTGTTAGAGATTAAGTTAGAAGTAAAGCAAGTTTAGTAAATGGGAAGTAGACTTACTGTACAGCCTGTCAACATCGATGGACAATAAACTTTCATTCCTCTCAGCATTCAGACATACTGGCTCTGTCTCTGAAGTACCTTCTGGGATATATATTGGACATTCTAGGTACAAATATTCAAGGAATGGAGTCCATATATGATATAATATACCAATTTTACCTCTAGATCAGTTTTTCAGATTGTGAAGGTCTTAACATATGCCGATGTAGGACTGTTGTTTGCTTATTTCAGATTTGTTTTAGCAGCACATTCAGCAATTGTTGTCTTTTAAGCGAACATTATATACATACAACATATAATTGAGGAAATGTGGGAGAGAAGGAGATTAATGACGCGTAAGAAATGATCTTTAAGGACATAGACTGTGGTATATCGTAACCCTCTGTTACACCCAAGAAACACTTTTAAGGCCCCGAGTATTGATTAAATCATGACTGTGGAACATAAAATCTAAATGTGTTGGATACTTACTTTGGTTCTTTGTTTTCCCTCCAGCTCTGCTCAGCATGCTAATAATCTTCCTCTTGCGGTGAGCTGCCTGGTGGACAGTCGGAGGCATCATGGCGGAGCTGCCTATCGCCCCGGGCGAGGTCTACATCGAGGTGGAGTACGACTACGAATACAAGGCCAAGGACCGCAACATCACCATCCAGCAGGGGGAGTGCTACTTGCTGGTGAAGAAGACCAACGAGGACTGGTGGCAGGTGAGGAAGGAGGAAGGGACTAAAGCGTTCTACATACCTGCTCAGTACGTCCGCGAAGTGCGCAAAGCCCTCATGCCGCCCCCGAAATCTCTCCAGCATCCTCCCACTGCCACTGGCAGCTCGCCTCCTCACAGTGGGGGTGGTGCACTCTGGGTAAAGCCCACCAGCCTGGATCTGGGACTCCACGGCCCGTCCACGGAGAACCTCCACAGACACGAGTCCAGCTATCGGCGCTCGCCCTCCGCACACACCGCTTCCTCGGGCCATTTCAGTCCGCCCAGTCAGCGCCGGGACAGCAGCCACCAGTACCCCCCCAGCTCTCCCACCGACCACGACCGAGCTCTGGCGGACGTCCTCTTCCACGGCGGAGCCCTCCAACCCCCTCAGAGAGGAAAATCCGTCACTCTCCCCCACACCCGAGCTCGATCCCCAGACCTGGAGCGAGCCCCGCTGGACGTGGACAACGCCCACCACTGTGACTCTGCAGGGGAAGACAGACGCACCAACGACTCCGAGTCGGGAGACGAGCTGAGCAGCAGCTCCACTGAACATCCCCAGGTAAGAACACAGTTAAAGAAGTGTTTGTGCAAGAACTGGGCCATATGGAAAATATCACAATATCCATATTGTAGGGACCATTGGCGCGTTCACGAGATATTAACGCAATGATATTTCTGATAGATAATCATCAGTAATGAGGATACAGCTCGTAACAGTCTGGTATGTTCAGAAAATATCATCCTGTTACTGTGATGCAGCTTTTAAAAACAGGAAATATTTACGAGATCTAAGATCTAAGACGATATTTAGTCTCATATCACAATGTCTATACAATAGTAATATATTTCCCAGCCCTAGTTTGTGCTGTTGAATGAGTAAATACATGTGAAGCTCTGCATTCATTTTGGATCCAGGATGTCTGTTGGTTTAGTTTTAACACAACAAACATGAGAGGAAGTAGTCTATCAATGCCAATTTCAGACCATTGTTAATAATTGAAAACATCTGTTTTATGATTGTACTGTACTTTTAAATATACAAACAATAATGACGTTTTTAAAATGACGTCCCCTTTCTGCAAAAGCAGATAGCTTGTGTTTATTCCCAGTTTACCAGATGAAGTGTAATGAACCTGTACAGTGATCGTTACCTTCGGCCTGTTCCTATTAGAGCTGCAACAGATGTCTGTACAAGCGTTTAGTTCAGTTGTGTTGGTTTAAGACATTGAACGTGGTTTTGTGCAGTTGGCTAAAAACTGTTTGACGTGTTTAGGTGATCTGACCTCTTGACCTGTTGATCCGTCAGTCCAGGCCTAAAGCTACTGAGGTTCAGACGCATGCGGCCTCAGTGAGACGAGGCAGTTGATTGGTTGTGAGCCCGGTGTGTCGGTGGTGTTTGTTCCTGAAATCATTCGCTCAGTCTGCTGCTGAACAAAAGCCAGAGAGAGAAAATAGAAACTGGGTCTGTGTGGTGCTGCCACTGGGTGTAGACCTCCTCTTTCTGTGTAGAAAGGAGTGGATTACACATGAATATAATGGTGCTTTTTACATTGACCTGAATCAGGCACAGCTATTGCTTTGCAGAGCTAAGTGCCTTACTGGATGGTTGAGTTGGACAGATTTATAGCAGCTTTTGCACAAGTTTTTCAGATTATTTTTTACTCCTTTCCCTGTTTTTCAACCTTGTTAGGCAGCCTGAACCCTGCCTGCTGTAATCCACTATGAAAGAGGCAGTGTGCAGCTCATTCTTATCCATTATCCTTTTATTAAAGTGCTGTGACTGCAGTATAATAATGTAAGAGATTAGGCAAAGTCACACCTTTCTCTAGCACCATTAATACAATTTACTAAACATTCTCGCGCTGTTTTAGCATAAAATACACAATATCAGACCCACAAATTCTTGGGTGACCCCGGAAATGGACTTCTGGTCAAAGTATTAAGTAATAAACATTGCATTGAGTCTTCCACAGTGCTATCAAACAGAAAATGTAGGTTCACTTGTCATTGACTAAAGATATTTAGCTTGACTTCCAGTAAATGACTCTTGACCCTCTCCTGTAAGTTGGTTAATTTGTCGCAGTTTTGTTCACACCAACACTCTCTGTACTCTCTGAAGGACTGGTTTCAGAGCGATGCATCACACAATGACGTAAACAACTGAGTCGGTATGAAGTGTTGTTAAAGGTTACCAAAAAAAGTGAGTGTATACCAGTTCAAAGTGTGTATGTGAAAGCAGCTCAAGTTCACAATGGAGTTCCTTCCTTCCCTCGGCCGCTGGGTGCCATTTAAATGGCAGGAGAGAAAGGTCAAAGTAGTCAAGCTTGTTTTGGTAATCTAAAAACAACCCGGCTTTGTCCCAAAGTAAACACTTTGTCTTTTATTTATTTTCTCAGAGTTATTTAATTGGCAAGTACAAATATTACAACAAATACAAAAATCTCTCCCTTTGGTCACAAGGATTTTGTGTTTTTTCTTTCCCGTCAGACACTTTTATGTCATGGAAACAAAGTATTTATGTTTGATTGGTTGTTAACATTTTGGATACTGTTCTCTATCAATGTCATGGCAGTGTCATCAGTGCTAATGTCTTATGCTATGTTGATTTACAGCTAGATTGCGGGTCTTTTACGTATAAATTAACATCTGTTGCCACCAGTATATCTCAGTGTACTGGAGTTTGTGGAGTTGTAGTAGCGTCTGTGGAGTTGTAGCGTCTGTGGAGTTGTAGCGTCTGTGGAGTTGTAGCGTCTGTGGAGTTGTAGCGTCTGTGGAGTTTTAGTGTCTGTGGAGTTTTAGTAGCGTCTGTGGAGTTGTAGTAGCGTCTGTGGAGTTGTAGTAGTGTCTGTGGAGTTGTAGTAGCGTCTGTGGAGTTGTAGTAGCGTCTGTGGAGTTGTAGTAGCGTCTGTGGAGTTGTAGTAGCGTCTGTGGAGTTGTAGTAGCGTCTGTGGAGTTGTAGTAGCGTCTGTGGAGTTGTAGTAGCGTCTGTGGAGTTGTAGTAGCGTCTGTGGAGTTGTAGCGTCTGTGGAGTTGTAGCGTCTGTGGAGTTGTAGCGTCTGTGGAGTTGTGGAGTTGTAGTAGCGTCTGTGGAGTTGTGGAGTTGTAGTAGCGTCTGTGGAGTTGTAGTAGCGTCTGTGGAGTTGTAGTAGCGTCTGTGGAGTTGTAGCGTCTGTGGAGTTGTAGTAGCGTCTGTGGAGTTGTAGCGTCTGTGGAGTTGTAGTAGCGTCTGTGGAGTTGTAGTAGCGTCTGTGGAGTTGTAGTAGCGTATGTGGAGTTGTAGTAGCGTATGTGGAGTTGTAGCGTATGTGGAGTTGTAGTAGCGTCTGTGGAGTTGTAGTAGCGTCTGTGGAGTTGTAGTAGCGTATGTGGAGTTGTAGCGTATGTGGAGTTGTAGCGTCTGTGGAGTTGTAGCGTCTGTGGAGTTGTAGTAGCGTCTGTGGAGTTGTAGTAGCGTCTGTGGAGTTGTAGTAGCGTCTGTGGAGTTGTAGTAGCGTCTGTGGAGTTGTAGTAGCGTCTGTGGAGTTGTAGTAGCGTATGTGGAGTTGTAGTAGCGTATGTGGAGTTGTAGCGTCTGTGGAGTTGTAGTAGCGTCTGTGGAGTTGTAGTAGCGTCTGTGGAGTTGTAGTAGCGTATGTGGAGTTGTAGCGTATGTGGAGTTGTAGCGTATGTGGAGTTGTAGCGTCTGTGGAGTTGTAGCGTCTGTGGAGTTGTAGTAGCGTCTGTGGAGTTGTAGTAGCGTCTGTGGAGTTGTAGTAGCGTCTGTGGAGTTGTACTGTCTGTGGAGTTTTAGTAGTGTAGCGTCTGTGGAGTTGTAGTAGCGTCTGTGGAGTTGTAGCGTCTGTGGAGTTGTAGCGTCTGTGGAGTTGTAGTAGCGTCTGTGGAGTTGTAGTAGCGTCTGTGGAGTTGTAGTAGTGTAGCGTCTGTGGAGTTGTAGTAGCGTCTGTGGAGTTGTAGTAGCGTCTGTGGAGTTGTAGTACTGTCTGTGGAGTTTTAGTGTCTGTGGAGTTGTAGTACTGTCTGTGGAGTTTTAGTGTCTGTGGAGTTGTAGTAGTGTCTGTGGAGTTGTAGTAGCGTCTGTGGAGTTGTAGTAGCGTCTGTGGAGTTGTCTCGTCTGTGGAAACATTCCTGTGCTGAGAACACCAGCAGAATGACGATTGTTCTCAGAATGAAAGGTTTATTAACTCCACAACAACGTTGTTACATGAGCAGTACAGGAAGTGCTGTCAACCAACCTGGCCTAGCTGCTTATTCAAGCTCTCTGATTGGCTACATGGTGATTGAATGATGTTTGATCAGGTGTCCACATTGACCTGAAAAGCTCACGTGAGTCAGGAGTGGTGATGTGAAAGTGTCACAGTTTCAGTGGGTTGCTTGTTTGTTTTTCCTCCGTCCTGGCAGCATGCTGCTGGTGACAACAGCTCAGTGAGTCAGGACTTCCTAAAATATGCCAAACCCCACCCCTGTCCTATCTCCTCATATGTCTCTCCTTCACTGCAGCGTGATATCTTAAAGGGAATAGGAAGTAAGAGGGATGACTGAACATTAAGGACGGGTATCGTTTATCGATACTAGTACTCTTATCGATGCTGCTTACCGGTTCGGTTCTTTATCGATGCTCTTATGGGTTCTTTTTGATTAGAGATCTCTACTGAACATAAAACCAAAGCAGCGGTAGTGTAAATGCAGAAAGTAGAGCTGTGAGTCTGGTTCCTTATTGCCAGCTCATCCTGCTCCCTGTGATGAACCGCTTGCTTTCAGGGAGTAATGAGCGTGACGGTCTGGAGAGCAGCTCTTTGCCAGGCTCTTATCTTTCTATATATATATATATACTGCAGGTGTGTGTGTATATATATATATATATATATATGTATGTTATATGCCACACTGTTCCTGACATTGGGGGCCCACTTTGTCACTACTTTAGTGTCTCTAGTCATCTATCATCAGCCGCTGCTCTGTCATCATCCAGGTGTTATTCTTTGGCACTTTTCTTTTCTTTCCGGCGGTTAGATTGTGGGGGATGTGATTACATCATCCATTTGTCAGCATCGCAGGCAGCTGAGTTCGAGAATGTTAAATGTCCTGTTTTGTTGCCAACATATTACCAATGTGCCAAAATGCATTCATCCAAATATTTCAGACACTAATCATTTCATTTTGATGATATCTGAGAGCCTGATTAAGCAGAAAGACTTTTATAAAAGTAATAAAAGAAACTGTGGAGGCGTGTTTGAGCTATCACAACATTATTATTATTGAGTTTCTTCTGAGCCCGACAGCCATTGATCCTCAGTTAGGAGATGTTGGCGATACCAGCTGAGAGATCACTCGATGCTTTCGTGCGTACATCTCCTCTTGAAGCCGCCGGCCGCGATGGATTGGCCGTCGCATCCAGCGAAGCAGACGCTTCCCTCCAGCCGATGAATATAATGGCTGTCAAGGTCTCAGTGTGTTTTAATTTGCCGCTTCACTGCACCGCCTCATCCGCTCTGCTTTTTTCATCTCTCCTCTTCCTCCAGGATCAAAACAATCCAACAGCACAACCCTGAACATGCTAAATACACTGTGCTCTGTATGTAGGAAGCTCACATGTTTAGTTTTGGTCACGTGATAACACGTCTTAATGTTCTTAATTAGCTGTTATAGTGGATGAGGAGACATTTAAGATATCTGGAGCTATTAATTAATGACAGCTGGAGTAATTAACTCTGTAAGTGGGTAATAATGACAAGCCTCATATTCTGTGTCGTGTTACAGACTTAATTCTCTTCATGAAACATGTTATAATTCCTTATTTGTCATGAACGCCCACTTGACTGACTTTAACAGCAGTCTGTTATTGTTAAATGTTCATGCATGAACAAAACTTGACAATATAAGTTTGGCTTTACAAGATTAAATGACAAAACAGGTGATGCACCAGAATACATTTAACTTTTCAGGATGAAAAAAAGTGCACAAATCATGCTGACAGCTTACTGTCTTGCTAATTAAATCCGCTTTATAGTTAATAGTTAAACAGAGGACTAGGCTGACGACAATGTGTAAAAGCAACGACAACAAAAAAGTTGAGCTTTTGGTACCTTGACTGTCTATACTAGTGTCCTAGATAAGCCCTAGTTTACCCACAACTCCCTTCATTATTAACCCTAGACTGTAATGTTGCAACCTCTGCAAGTTAACTTGAACCTCTGTCTGTCGGGTTAAAGTCTTTCATTTAGAAACTCGTGTTAAAGCCCTCAACAGTCTGTCGTCACCAAAAATGGGGATCATTTGGCGTCACTGTTGAGGAAGCACTTCCTAATTTCTTTGATCACCTGGTGTTTGTCAGGAAGTTCAAGTTGGCAAGTTTTTACACTGTCACACCTTGTGTGTGTGTATTAGTGTACGTCCATAGCACATACAATAAGTAATCTATTAGTTTGGTCAATCATTACACACACACACACACACACACACACACACACACACACACACACACACACACACACACACACACACACACACACACACACACACAGTCTGAGGGATCTGTTAACGGAAGCCAGACCATCTGCACTACTGTTTCTTCTTCTTCCTTATTATAAAAGGCTTATTATAGGACATGTTGTCAGGCAGAATCTGAACTCACTGCAGGTTATTTAGATAATAAATCATCTTCTCCAAATGTTTTCATGCTGAGGCCCCCCCCAGATGGAAACAATACAAACAATTGGCAACAATTTGTTTGTTCATTGCAGGTTTATTTTACAGATAAAGCTTCCACTTTAGCCTCGTAGTCGCCAACTGAAAAGCTTCCCTGCTGCAACTAAATACCTCTGATGCTCGCCGTTGACAGAAGGGGAGCAACTTAAACAAGCAATCCACACTTTTTCCCCACACGTCGTGTGTTTGTATTCGTTCTTTTCTCGTCTTATCTCGCTCCGTCATGTTTCCTGACAGATTGTTTGTGGATTACAACCAGCGACCTTCTGTCACAAAGCCACTTCTCTCACATCTGGGTCACCGTTGAGCCGACCAGATGACCGACGACATGCTGCACAGAGTTTTTCTTGATTAATAGATTATTGTTTGGTTCATGACGGGTCAGAAAACAGTGGAAAATGTTTCCCAGAGCCTACAGGGTGACATCTTCAAGCGTCATGTTATTGGTGGAAAAACTGTCCAAAGAAAGCACATTTGTTATTTTAGAGGGAAAAGTGGATTTGCAGTAGATTTCCTGTCGATTGATCCGTTTCATCAGCTCTAATATTTGGGCTGTCTTTAAATACATTGGTATGGATAAATTAATAAATACATTTGAGCCTCAAGAGGACTTCACAGATGTCTCCTTTCAGGAACATCCCTACCAGCAAACAGCCGTTACTTTGGGAATAAGATGGAACGTCTCAGTGGAGTGTTGCAGAATGTTTTGTGTGCTCATTACCAACGTTGTGAAGCAGACCAGAGGAGTTTATAGCTCTGTTCACACACACACACACACACACACACACACACACACACACACACACACACACACACACACACACAGCTTCAGGCAGGCTGGCAGCTGACCTGCTCCTTGCAGTGTGTTTGGTGCTTGTGTAACAGAACAGTGATGAGGCCAGGTTACTGATACTGTGTGTCTCTCTCTCTCTCTCTCTCTCTCTCTCTCTCTCTGTCTCTCGCTCTCTCTGTCTCTCTCTCTCTGACTCTCTCTCTCTCTCTCTCTGACTCTGACTCTGACTCTGTCTTTCATTATTTTTATACTTATTAGATGCTTCATTTGCATTCTTTAAACCAATCGGACTCCCTGGTTGATCAGCTGCCTTCATCTGCTTCTGGATAAAACACTGAAATGAACAGACAGCTCAACAACCATCGTAGCCTAATCACAACATATAAGATTTGGCAACTTATACCATCTAGTGATCAACAGATACAACACCGATTCTGGAAAGGAGAACAATTATGTGGAAGTAATATCATTTTTATGAACGATCTCATGCTGTCAGATTGTCACAAAATGACAGCTGTCTCATATACATGAAGAACCCAGAAGTTTGACATGTGAACAGGATTGTGGGAGTTTCATCTTTCACACTAAAGCAGAAAAAAATACTTTTTTATCAGATTAGGGAGATCCAGAACTGAAGGCTCTACTTGTAGATATTGATTTGTGCCACATTATAATAGATCAATACCTTCCAGAGGTTCAGGACCGATGATGAGCCACAACTGTCAGAAGTATAACAAATATCCTGCGTAGTGATTATAGAGGATCATCCAGTGTAGAGTGTGAGTCTGTCATGTATGACTTCTTTGATTAGAGAAACAGAAGAGATGTGTGTGTGTGTTCCTCACTTCATAGAGCTTTTCTTAATCCCTTTGGGAGCTTCAATTGGATATCTGTGTGTGTGTGTGTGTGTGTGATTTCAGCTGGGGCATTGTGTGTGGTGGCATTATGGTGGAGCAGATCATGTATCGAGCATCACTGAGCCCTCTCTCTCTCTCTCTCTCGCTCTCTCGCTCTCTCGCTCTCTCGCTCTCTCTCTCTGTTTATGTAAGAACCTGTGTGTGTGTGTGTGTGTGTGTGTGTGTGTGTGTGTGTGTGTGTGTGTGTGTGTGTGTGTGTGTGTGTGTGTGTGTGTGTGTGTGTGTGTGTGTGTGTGTGTGTGTGTGTGTGTGTGTGTGTGTGTGTGTGTGTGTGTGTGTGTGTGTGTGTGTGTGTGTGTGTGTGTGTGTGTGTGTGTGTGTCGGGCCTCAGAGTGACATTATCTGGCTTGCCACAGTGACATGTCAGTCAGAGAGAGAGAGTTTGCGAGTAGTCGGAGGCTGCTGTGTTTTGTCTGCGTCGTCAGTGTCCTCGTCAGCACCGCTGCAGAGGCGATCAGCCACAGGACAGGACAGTATGTACCCAGATGAGAATGAGACGGTAAGACGCCTTCTTTGTCCCTGCATGTGTACTGCTCAAGAATACTGAAGCGGTCCACTTCAGATGCCTACATCTCGATATGCTACGTGCACATTTTTTGCCAAGTCAGCACATCCCTCTGAATATTTCATTCTGTCAGAGTAACGCGCTGCACAGTGACTACCGCTCATTATAGAGCTTTCAGGGTTTGTCGGAAGGCTTCGCACGGATTCACACGAGCCAGCTGGCATTTTTGTGCATTTACTGTGTTCGTCTTAGCATCATCTATAAATGAAGTGCTGCTGGTTTTCACATTTCCATTGTCGTGCTACTGCGCTCATGTTTTGATCCCAGAGAGTTGTTGATCCCTAAAGTTATACACACGCTCTGGATTGTGTGACTTTTTCATTCTCAGCTTTGTGTTTCTCTCGTCGTCTCTTTCACTGAGTTTTTGTCCACAACTTTGTGTCTGTTCCCCTTCTGATCAATAACACTGATTATTTGAGCCACAGCTGCTCTCGTAGCCAGAAGGGAGCAGATGAGGAGGTCCATCGTACTCTCTGAGATGTTTGAACTGATGATGACATGCAACAGGATAGCTGAGAGGATGCTAAGCACTTGCCATGCTTCATTACATAAGCGCCGGCTACGTAACATTTGTTTGGACAGCTGGCTGCTGTGACGAGCTCGGGGCAGTGATGATGATGATGATGGGTGAGAGGAGGAAGAGGAGGAGGCAGACAGGACACAATATAATGTGGTATTTATTAGGATATTGTGGCATGGCATGCTTTGCCTTTTCAAAATCATTATTAACTGAATGTACACTTTACTCTGCAGTGTCTTAACATATGAATTTACTTGAGGCATCGAACCATAAAGTGCTCAATTTAAAGGTAAACGTCCCTTTTTTTAAAACCATTTTTTGTAGATTTTGTTTGTCATCTTGCATGACGTATTCAACCGTTCCTTTTTATTTACTTTATTTTCTTCCTTTTGTCTTTTGTTACAAACCAGAAGAAAGTATTAATGAATAATTGGCACATCAGCATCTTTTGAAAACGGTGTTTATAAAACAAGGAAAGCACACATTGCCTCTTATAAGGTTATATTTTTCTGTAAACATGACCCGGTTTTTAATATGTGAAGAAGAAGATGAAGATATAGTTTGTGTTATGAGATCAACCTCCTCCAAACCGCCGTGTGTATCTGAGCGGTTTGCAGCGTATAATCTCTCGGTCCAATATAAATAAAGGTTTGCCCGCCGTGTGTACTCTCCTCTGGCTGATGACAGCGTGCGCTATCGTTTCTCACTTTCAAGTAGAAAGCACCGTCTTTGTGTGCACTTTGCCCCCCCCCGGTGAAGTTCAGCGTCACAGATTATTAACTTGGCCACGTGGTCACAAGATGTCTTAAGTTTAGGTGTGAATATAATGCATTATAAAAGAAAAAAACATGGAGATAAGAAGGGAAGAATCACAACATTAAAGTTTTTAAAGGCTTGTTGGGTAGTCGGGCAGGTTTTAATTAGGAGGACCTACTTTCTCCTCAGAGCTAAATGTGTGTTTCTTATGAATGTCTCAAGTTACAGGTTTCAGATCAGTGGGTCACGGCTTCAACAAAACCTTTCAATGTACATGTTGCTCAATAATATCGCCCGGGCTGGTTCTTAGAGTGTAGTTAAGGATAAAGGAACCAGTGTGTATGTGGTAATATGAACTGGTTGAGGATCAATGACAGGATGATCCCAGCTTCAGCTTTCTTCTACTTCTGCTGTGACATATTTTATGTCCACAGTCCTGCTCACTGAGTGGAGGAAAGCGTTAACTCACGTTTAGTGATGTGAAAGTGACACGCCTCTAGTGTAAGTACAACATACACGATGCATGCATTTCTCAAAGAAATGTCATTATTTATGTTTTTAGAGACATCTTTTAGACAAAAAAAAACAGTTTATCGTTTCCACAAGCACATGATTATCCATGTCAACAAAAACAAAGCGGATTGTCCATCAACAAAATGTTCCTTTAAGGTTCTGAAGAAGATCCGTTTGTGGCTGAGTCGCCGTCAATCACGTCCACGTAGAATGAAAGCTCCGCGTTGTAACGTCTTTGTCTTTGTGTGCAGATAATTACTACCCAGCAGTAGCAAAGAATTCACACACGTGCTTCTTGATGATAGACAGCTGACACATTCAAACCAGGACGTGATCCTCTGTAAATCTACAGTTTCACACTAAAAGTTAGTTCTTCCGTCTTTGTTAATTGACAGAGAGAATAAAGGAACTGTGAGGAATGAGCTGCGGACATATTTAAGCATTCGAAGACGAGTTCAGGCTGCCGAGGACTAAACTAGAGGTTCTCCTCCTTAGATGTGGGAGCCGGGTTGCCGGTAAAAGCTCCTCACAAAACATATAGAATGATCTGCTTCACTGTAGATAACATTCATGTGTAGATGTCTCTATACTAAACCTAAATGAAACCAGCTCATCCTAAACTCACTCTACTCGTCTGAGCCTTTTCTCTGTGTTTCTTCATACCTCACTGCCTCCTTATTTGGAGTTAAATCATAAATTATCTCCGACATGTTTAGGCCGGTAATGGAAGCGTTTTGCTGAGATCGTCGCTCCCCGGCGTAGCTTTCAGTGTGGCGTAGTAGCCGATTGGTTGAACCTTTTAACCTCCATAGCTACGAGTTCAAACCGAGCTCTCCAGCTTTCGTGTTTATTTGTGTTATTGTCGTGAAACGGCTGTGCAGCCACGAAGGTCTGCCTGTGTGTGTGAAACTCGGTGTCTGAAACGTTGCGATTCTGAATTGTTCTGATTCAACAAAGAAGAACGAAGATTACAGCGTCAGTCCGACAGACCTGCAGAGTCATGCTGGGAAATTAGCTGCACCCTGTCAGTCTCCTGCAGGATAAAAGCTCCTTCACTTCCTGTTTGGACTGTTCCCCTGGGATAATTGCATTTCACATTCACATTAGATTAGTAGATTATTCTAGGAGCCTGCTGGTTCCTCTTCTTTCCTACTCCTGCCTCATTTAAAACACCTAATATTCCACATTACATGTGTGATGTTGCAGTTATCTGAAAGCCCCCCCCCCCCCCCCCCCCCCTTTGTCTCGTTGAACTGGTTTGACTTGAGCAGCTTTTTGTACCTCAGTCATGTTTTCTGTCTGAGAAGCCAGAGACATGATGCTCACGTTTGTTCATTAGCATTCAAGACCAGAAGTACAGGTTCAGCTCCAGTGAATGGCTGATATCCTGAATAGAGAAAAGCTTTATTCCCTCCTATGACAGTTGGATTTGAGTGCACCTGTCTGCCTTCTGGTAACTTGTAGTTATTTAAGTGCAAGCTGAATCTGACCCGGCTCCTTGCTGCTGCGCTTCTCGCTGTAATAGAGTAAATGTATCAGTGACGTGTTGAGGATGAGCCTTTAAATCTTACAAATGTGGAAACATCTGCAGCTGTGGCTTTTGTGTTTTATCAGCGTTTGTGGTTCATCAAAACAGACATCAAGAGACTATCGGCTTACAATTTGAGTCTATAGTTTTGGCCACCTTATACCTAGCCGTATACAATTTAATTTGCTGAAATTCTGCTGTTCGACGTCACTTTGTTGTTCCTCTTCAGCCTTGTTCTTCTTCTTCACTTATCTGATTGTTGTGGAGAACACTGGATCTCTGTCACAGTTCAACCTCAGCGAGTGTCACCAAATATTAACATCTGTGGTTCCAGAGGTGAGCAGCATCACTCACATCTGGATTGATTGATTCACAGACTTTGGTAGTTCTGAGTTTCCTTCACTAATGCCATATTTGTTACTGCACCATCACCTACACCTGAGAGCTCCTGAGGGCTTCGTGGGCAGATTCTCCCTGTTTCTGGTTCAGGTTGGAACACGTCTGTCTGGTGCAGTGTTTCCTCGGAGCTCCCTGTTGAATTGTTGTCACTGCTGCATCATTTCCCTGCTATCTGTCTGCTTCCCTGCACGCCTATCACAACGACCTTGCATGTGTAGTGAAAAGCCCGTTGATGGAAAACTGCCAGAAGTCATTTTGAAGACGAGCTACAGCAGCTGACGAAGCATTGATTCTCCCGCTTTTTGTACCTCGTCATCCCTGTGCTCCTCAGATCTGTGCTTTCTTTTATCTTTTAGTGTTTGTCACAATAGCTGCTCAGAACTACCTCCTACAGCGGGGACGAGGTGTTTGACCACCATGACGGGCTTCTTATTCTCACCTTGTATCCTGCAAATGATCTTAATGTCTGACTCTCTGCAGAGTTTTTAGATATCTCCCCCATAGAATTAAAAGCTTAGAGACAAGATTTAGAAAACCATGCATGCTGCATAAAGTTGCATTTGGAATATATATATATATATATATATGTTTATATATATATATATATATATATATAAAGAAACGTTATGTTTACATTGAGTATGACTCACCCAAACACCTTGAGGTTTAACGAGTATGTTGAATGCTTTTCCTTCCCAATTAAACATTTTCAAAGATTTTTAAGTATTTTAAATCCAGCATTGTTTAAATCCATGTTTTTTGCTGAGGCATTGCTCAGTTACTTGGCGCCTTGCAGCAGCATTTACATTACTGCTGTTCTATGTGTTACAGACTGAGACATTATCATTATCACCACAGGTATGATACATATATAAGGTGGTTATAGTGGGGCATGAGGTAGCTTATGTATGGTTTTATGGTGTTTTATGGTGGATGACCCCCTTAGCTATCAAACTTTCCAGCCGGAGTTAAATAGTACTTAAATCCTTATCTGACGTGATAAAACTTGAGTCTTATAGCAGGACTTTGCTTGTCAGTTTTGCACACTAGCTTCTCAACCTGAGCCCATGAAGTGTTTTTAAAAGGAGGAGTCGTGACATGCTACAGGCAGGATGAAGGATCATCCTTAGCCGGGAGGATCAGTCTTCCTCATACCTGCCCTCTTTACCCTCCTCCTCCTCCTCCATAAAGAGGTGTGCTGTCGAGGCATGTGGACACGTGGCCTCCTCTCTGGAGCTGGAGGAGGTGAAAAAGTCTCTCTCTCTTCACCACATTCTTCAAGGTGTGCAGAGACAAGTCGATACTTGATTCCCAGGTGAACAAAAAGAGCTGTGAAAGATTTTGAGGAAAAGATGCACAAAAAAGGAAGAAGTTGAACGATGGGGATAAAATAAAAAGGCACAAAAGTATCTGCCTGTTGTGGTTCCTCCAGCTCTCTGGTTACCTACAGGGACTGAAAGAGATGCAGATTTTCTCCACATTAAAACAACAATGACACTAAATAGCTGTCATTATGTCTGGTGTTCCTCAGTTTGGGGGGGTTCTTCTGTATCTTCTTCTCGTCGTATGTTATTTCCTCCTCATTACTCACCGCCAATTACTTTGCACCGTTGTTGACATTGTGTTAAGACTGTAGTGGGAATATTTGGGCACATTGTCGAGCTTAATTACACTCCCATCCTTTTTCTAATTGCTCTGTCATTTTGTCGTTTGCATGCTGCTGCTCACCTTCCCCGCGTCGCAAATTATTGTCCTCTTCACTCGATGTGTAACAGTTTGTTTAACTGCCGGTCGTCTTCTCCTGCTGTGTTTATGAATCTGTTGAACAGGAGAAAGATCACTGTGACCTCACAAAACACCAAGAATTCATCCGCTAATTAAGACTATTTCACACAAATATCCAACAGGATAACAGGATGAAGTGATGACATTTCTGACAGACATGGTGCTGAACTGCTGCTTGACTGGCTGGTGGAGGCAAACGACTATGAATCTAGTTCTAATCACGTTTTAATGGATTCAAAACCAAGTCTGTGAGTGAGAAACAAGAAGCGTTTAACCCAGAAGGCCGTCAGCGTTGGTGCTAATTGCACCGCGGTTCTCTTTCTTCAGAGACATAATCATCTCGCTTGCAGTGATCCCTTCGTTTCCTGTGTTCTGCTGTGTTGGGTGCTGTCAGTAAAAAGGCCTCTTGTGTCATTTCTCAGGCGTGACTCACTGTTTTCCAGCGCCCACTCATGTACGACGTCCACTGCTACGTCGTCTACCCACGACGTTAACTTTCCATTATTCGTACCACCATATGAAGCTTGTGTCGGTCCCATTCTGTGTCATGGTGTCAGAGCTTTGACTGTCTGTCACACACTTCTGTTAACAGAATCACATCTTTAACGTCCTCTCCGTTTAACAGGGGACTTCATGGGCAACCCTGAGTCATCATTCAGTATGGAGGATGTGTTTGATGAACCTCTGTAATCAGCTCTTCTGGAGTTTGACGAGTGACCCAAACGTTTGACCTCGCTGCCGTTATTAATGCACCGAGGAACAGAATGAGTCCTGAAGAGGGAAGAAACTACAGCTGGACTGATGTTGGGATGGAGGTTGTGGTTATGGAGGTTCTGTGGACCTCCAGGAGTCCTTGACGTTGTTGATTATGATGAAATGCTGATTTTCATCTCTTTCAGTAAGAAAGGACTCTTCTGATAATAGCTTGACATTCATATTTGTGATCTCTTCATGATCAGTTGAGTATTGAAGTCATTTCATTCATTCCTTAATAGTTTGGTCTGTACGACGACTTCACAGATATTCAATTTATTATCATGTGAGACAAATGAAAGCAACAAGTTAACGTTCACAATTTAGCCTCGAATAATTACTGAAACGATTCATCGATTATCAAAACAGATGCAGAATCATTTTCTGTTTCATTTAATTGACTATTTGTTTCATCTTTACAGAGTTCACTTAAAGATGATCTGATTTAGATGTTCTTTACATCAACAACTACCGTATTAAGGAGCAACTTGCATCTTTTTTTTTTGCAACGTCATGCAGATGTTAACATGACTTTGCTCCTTTAAGGCTGTTCGGTAGAAGGCTGAAGGTATGAAGAGCTCAGGTGAGACTGTGGAAGATTGCTGCTGTATACATCATTGCATAATAGCCCAGCATTTGAATAACCTTTATAACCCATAGTATGTGTGAATAATAGGTGAGTGAGGTCCTGTTACTATTTAAAGAAGACCAGCCCAGAAACAGTGTTGCTACATTTTGGTTTACAGTGGACAACACTTCCCTCCTGTTATCGTGGCCGGTTTCACTGATCTGAGCTCAGTGTACTGGATGTGTTGTGTCACTGTCTGCTGGGTTAATGAGCATATAGCCTCATTCATGTCCATGAATGGACACCCGGCACTGTCGACCCCGACGGCCTTTAAAGGACCCGCGTCTGTGTTTGAAGGAATAATACTCCGTTCAGTGTCGTCCAGCTGCTCCACACTGAAGCTGTGTGTGTGGTCGTGACATCTGACGGGATGAGAAGTGTTCAGCTCAATACTCGGTACACTGTTTGGTGGTTTCTCACAGTCAGTGGCGAGTTGTTTCCTGTTGAATGGAAGGATTGCTCTCAGTACATTTGATTCTTTTTGTTCTGGACATTAATCTGATTGATTCATTTCAGTGTGCAGTTTGATGAACTCAGCAAGGATGCCATTGACATACATTGGTGTTTATAGACAATAAACAGTTTGATATCTATACGTATATATACAGTATATATATATATATATATATATATATATTACTACGGACTGGTAGCAGCGTATATATATATATATATATATATATACATATACGCTGCTACCAGTCCGTCGCTCTCCACTGATCAAAGCCAAGGACGCAGTTGATTTTCCATCCAAATTTAGGTCAGAATTTAACCCCCAAAAAAACCTGTAAAAGTAAATGAATGTTGATGAGTTGGTGCATGGAGGTAAAACATTGAGCTATCTGTGTGGTGCCTTCAAACCACTGCAGAAGAAGACGCAACTAGATGAAGTAATCAAAAGACCTCAAACGATGGAAAACCGTGTGGAAATATTATATTTATGTTTTTTTTCTTGCATCGGTTTGAGGAAGGTTCTCCTCTTCGCTGCACACAGATCTGATGTTTTCATGTCGTTATCTCTCTGAGTGATAACTAATTAACATGCTACACATACGTCACTATTTACTGCACTTTGTAACACATAGATTGCACCAATGTCACTAGAATTAAGATGTTGGAATCACAAATGAATTGAAGTGTAATCAAAGCCAACAGTAGGTTTAGAACTAACCAACAATGTCCGTATACAATCAGCTGAATGTTATCTGACTGTAGTTACTTGAGAGAAACAGTGTGCTGTATGGAAGAGAAATGCTCCGGTTCTTGTTTTAACAATATGAATCAGGCTGTTGTCAGTAGACTGCAGGCTGTTTGTTCCAGCTCGTGTTCTCTAATGTGCTGTTGGATGGGAAGTGGACTTCATGTGTGTGCACTGTCTGCCACAGAGGGATTACCACACACACACAGACACACACACACACACACACACACACACACACACACACACACACACACACACACACACACACACACACACACACACACACACACACACACACACACACACAGCCATCTGCCTCACCACTTTCAAATCAAGTCAGAGGTTTGTTTGGTTTATCAAATTAGGCACACAAGGGTTAAACGACGTCTGACAGGAAGTGAATGATTTCTGCTCAAAGCTCAGATGTGAGCTTCAGACTGCAGAGCTTCATAGTTCAGTGGGTGATGTACTGAGATCCAGAGAAGATCTCTCTCTCCCTCTCTCCCTCCCTCCCTCACCGTCTCCTCTGCCCTTTAACCCACATTATTCCAGCTCCTCTTCATTGGGAAATGTTTGGCATGATGTGCTGTTCTGATGACATTCACTGCTGCTGACGATGAGGAGTAAACGTCTGTGTAAACTCTCTCACTATATATGTATATATGTGTGTGTGTGTGTGTGTGTGTGTGTGTGTGTGTGTTGTTGCACAGGAAGAGCAGATTGAGATAACAGGTCATCAGGAGGATGTTGATACTGATTCAAGGCATTAACGGAGTAGCAGGAGTTCATATCTTCATGCTCCTCAGCTCAGGAGCTGGATTGAGATAAGAGGCGTCAGGATGTGAACCTCCATCAGCAGTGATTCAGATACCGTCTGAAAGCCTGTTGTGATGTTGTCCTCTAGTTATTTCTGAAAGATAGAAGCCAAACAGCAGCAGATAGGCTCGAAAAAACCTTACCTTTCTAATTTAGATTATTCTGTTGTTTTAACTTGCACAGAAGGAATTTGTTCTCTCACTGTAGGCTTTTTGAGAACTTTTTCATTCATCGATTTCATTTTTTTAGGTGCACTTTCTACCTAGCAACAGAGCTCAATGCTAGATAGAAACATTAAATCCTCCACTGAGCTCAGATTGTGTAAAAGCTACACACAGCACGCTTCTTTTCTAAGTCACATCCATCTCATTGCATTATGTGTCCTGAGCAGTGATCACACCTGTCCCAATGCTACCCTCTTACATAATCTCACACACACACACACACACACACACACACACACACGCCGGCTGTCCTCAGTGGACCCCCCGCACTAGAATTAGCGTCATTAGCTGCGACCAGTCAGGTAGATGGAGTTAGAGGATTACTCATTGGGTGGAGGCTGTCAGCTGCTCTGTGTTCCCCTCGAGCTGGTTCTGCCGTGTGGCCTCGGGGAAAAAAACACACATAGCTGATCGTAAAGTCAACTCTGAGAATGTTGACCTATTGGACTATTTAAAAAAGAAAAGTGTGTATCGCGATGGAAAAAGCTTCAAACCTCGGGGGAATATGTCAGCGAGCAACACTGAACCCCTTCCCACTCACTGGTTTTAACTCTCTATGGTTTTAAAATGTCAGCGAGGTGTTTGGAAAGTAAGAGTCTTTCTGTAAAATGTGATTCTCTGTTTTTTTTAAAAAATGGTGACTGAGTTCAAGCGTCATGTCTCAGCCTTCAGGGAAAACCCCCGAGTCCCCTGTGGAGAGAGCAGAGCAGCATCGGACAGCTGGGTCTCCACACACACACACACACACACACACACACACACATACACACACACACACACACACACACACACACACACACACACACACACACACACACACACACACACACACACACTCACACTCACACACTTTATTCAATAAGCAACACATCTGGAAACCTTCATCTCCTCCTACATTTGGGCAGTGCCAACACTATTCACCAATGTGTCACTTTTACTCATGCACTTTTGTACATTTAGTCATGCAATCCAGTCGACTGTACAGTCCCTACTGAAGGTGTGACGTATTGCTTTGAAATCATGGCGATGGACAAGATGCCCCCCATACCCCCCTCATTCCAACCACAGACTGTATATAAGAAGTGGACGTAGTCGTCGGTTTGTGGACTGCCGCTCTGAAGCCTCAAGTTTGTCATTTTTGCCGTCGCCATCTTGTTTTTTTTGCACCCAATGAACGGAGGTGACCATATTTGGACTGCGGAGGAGTGACGCCGTATACGCCTCTGGTAGCCCCGCCCCTAAAGCATCTCCTGCTTTATGGTCTATTTGACTCTAAATGGACCATAATGTACTAAATGAACATCATGCTGTATTGAAGAAGACTTGAAACTAGAGATTGAGACCATAAACTCATGTTTACAATGTTTACTGAGGTAATAAATCAAGAGAGAAGTAGAGTCATTTCCTCATAGACTTCTATACAACCAGAGGAGTCGCCCCCTGCTGGTCAGTAGAGAGAATGCAGGTTTTAGGACACTTCCCTTCACTTTTCATAACCGGAGGCTCCGCCTGGCTCCAAAGCAGAGGGCTCCGACTAAAAAGTTCAACTCTTGCCAAAGTGGCAACGTGCTACGTTGGCCAACGCCCATAGATTAGAGTACTTTGTAACATGAACACCACATTCTTTACTGTTAACCTCCCTGTTGCAATGAAAGATGAAATAATTGTGTGTGCACTATGACACACCCTCCACACACCCACTAAAACACACACAGCTCAGTGGATTCATGAGGCAATGTGGTCGGTTAATTGGCTGCATCACAAAGCTCTCAATGACCCATAAGAAAATCTTTAATATATAGTACATACCCTTACATAATGAACTCTATTCATGTACTAAACCCAAAACTAACCCAAACTTTCACTGTGTTGAATTCAGAGCGTCGTCTGTCAAAGATGGTCTTTCCCTTTAGGAACATCTTCGTGCAGCGCTCTTCCTTCCTGCATCACTTTCTGAGTTTCTTCCTCTCCCTCCTGCTGTCTCTTACATTTGACCCATTTGCAAAGTGTGTAGAGACACGAGTGGATCAGAGATAGACTCCGAACAAGACCAGGATTCCTCTGTGGACCCTCGTCTCTGACAGACTGCACTCGGGCGGGATTATGTAAAAGAGGGCACCGTACATCCCTTCTCCCTCAAAGAACAACTAAACTTATTGCATATTTCACAAAGAGGCAAACACTGCACCAAACACCCAGTCTGGTGCACAAAACGGTTATTATTATTTAAAGAGTAACGTGCATCATAGCTGCTTACTTGTTGAATAAAAACACATTTTAGTTCCCGGGATAAATTGTGAAAAGCTTTTTCTGACACAAGTTATCTATGCGGTGGTGGTATTCATCGGATGTAGGTCGGTCTTAACAAAATGGAGTTTAAACTAATGGAGACTCTTCTAAATCGAATGTGGAGATCAGCACCAATATCCAGCCCGAGTCCTAACCCTCCATCAGTTGTATCCAATACTAGTTCATTCCCAATTCAAAACAACAACATATGTATACATAACATCGTCGTGTGGAGTTTGCATGTTCTCCTTGTGTCAGCGTAGGTTTCTCCGCCTTCTTCCCACAGTAAAGACATGCAGGTTAGATGAACTGTTGACTCTAATTTAAAAATGACCCCATCTTGGTTAATGTACAATGTTACAGATATTAACACCTGAACTTCTTCTCTTTTGTTCTCTTTTATACAATGATTGACTCCTTTCTTTCCTGATTCCAAAGCGTGTTTTTTGTATTAGAAGTAATGTGTAAACGAATGGATGCCGCCCTGTAACAGGCACATGGGGGTGTGACGCATGTTGGTCCTTTTTTTAGCCCTAAATATGGCCGTCGCTACCGGCCAAGTGTCCCGTGGTCACTGCTTCCTGCCTCTGAGCTCTAACTCACCTCAGGAGATTCACCGTGTTCATCCTGCAGCGCACCGTCTCTACGTTGAATGTAATTGCTCTGGAGTGGTATAATTGCCTTTGGGGGGGGGGGGTGCCAGCGTTTCAAGGCCTTTTTGTGTTGACTTGCCGTGTGCTTTTGTATTATTCAATTACCTCAGACCAGACTGAACGAGACACCAGGGTCTCTTGAGGATGGCATGTTTGAACTCTTTGTGCTCCCGGTTAATTCTTTGTTTACTTTCCTCCTCTTCCTTACATACTCTATGCTTCCTACACCGTGGATATGCATGAGACTTACTGACCTGAAGTTAGAAAGTACAGGTCTAGAAACTTCACAAACGGCATTCAAACTGCTTTTTCAATTATATCTATGATGCAATTCTACCCGGAAAAACAGCCTGGCCATTTTCCTTCCAACTGTTCTCTCATAAAACTCTTTTCTTCCTGTTTCACTCTCCTGACTGGTTTCACTGGTCGTTTGTCCCACATTAAATCATTTAAATGTAGCACCCAGCGCTATTCTACCAGGAACTACTTCCATCCCAAACGGATGTCTGATATGGGAATGAAATTACACTGATTTACACAAAGAAATGAGCTTTAATCAGCTCAGATAGAAGGAACTCTTAATCAAATTCATTCATCATGACTTTGAATTTGCATATTTGTTGTAGCATGAGTCTATATGAGACTCGTATAGACTCGTGAGTCTATGTAATGGTAATATATTGGTGTTTCTTTTGTTGTCCACCATGCTAAAAGTAGCTCTGCAAAGCTGCCAGAACTATGAACTCTTTCCTTGGCAGAAGTTTTGTATCTCATGGGAATGTGGTCCAGATCCTAAATGAATCAATAAAGTGACTTGAAGATGTCCCACACGGGAAGGGAAAAAGTCCGCTATAGTGGGGGAAATGTTAAGAAACATTTTCTGCAGATGTTTTGGAAATATATGCCAAACATGTTAATGACGTTGCACCTGTGAAACGTGAAACTGAATGGAGGAGGAAGTAGACACGAGGTAGGTGTTCTCTTTGTGTGTTTTAGTGGAAACCTTTGTACATGTGTGGACTTGCACACTTTACATCAGTCGCACAAGGTTGGCATCAAAGTGTGTGTTTTGTGTTTGCATGGCTCAGCTCCCTGCAGGTATGCAGCAGAGCAGGTTCCTCTGTGTCAAACAGTAAAGGGGAGGAGAGAGGAGGTGAACATGAGGAGCTCCTCCTCCTCCTCCTCCTCCTCCTCCTCCGTCACTGGCCAATCCCTTTTTAAGATTTCACAAACTTAGTTGTCAGCCTGCCACCTAAAGGACACTGATGCCTACACTTCTGGTGATCTGCAGCCGTCTCTCTGATGTTTCTAGAACACCGAGAGAAGCTTTTTTAAAGATATATATTTTTGGATTCTGAGTGATTCCATTAGTTTAGTATCAGCTGAAGACGTCTGCACACCTTAAACAGCGTTGTTTAAAGAGCTTTGCTGCTTTAATCATTGCAATTTTGAGTATCTTTTGTTGTTTTAAAGCTGGGCAAGGTAGCTTCTTTTTCCATTGGGCAAAAATTCCGTCTTAACATTTGAGCATATTCTAATTGAAGTGGTCTGAGAGAGAACTCGACTTCTCCGTCTCTCCTGAGCTGTTGTCAGACTTTAGGAAATGTAGCCCGCCACGGGAGACTTTGGCCAATCACAAGGCATTTCAGAGAGAGGGCGTTATTCTATCCGATGCATGTGCATGTCCCTTTTTTATAGATGATGAAATCCTGCTTCAACGTCGGGAAATCCTGCAGAAAAAGTTGCTAATTCAGCATTGGCAATAACTGCCTACATTGCAAAGTAACCAAAAAAATTGAAGACAAGACTTATCAAAAACACAGTTTCGTCTGTAGTTTCAGTCACTAACGGCTTTCATAAAGCAACCCAGCAGTTTGTGAATCAGGACAACAGCTTTGCATTAAAATGAACAGTGTTCTGAATCTCACACCAGCCTGGTGTAAATATAAACTCTGTGATGCTAAAGCATCTGCAGTCATTTGCATCTAATATTCGCTGTGATGCATTCGGTGCCTGAAGCTGCAGTCTCTCCTCTCTCCTCTCTCCTCTCTCTCTCTCTCTCTCTCTCTCTCTCTCTCTCTCTCTCTCGGTCTCTGACGTGGTTTTTTTTTATCTCCGGCTGGAGAAACACTGGACCAGTTGATTATTATTTCCGCTGCAGAGCTGCTGGCAGCACAGATAAGACTCTGCAGGTCCATCTATCTGGAGCCGGCAGCTTCACTCTCCGCTCCTCCGTGTTCTCCGCTCATTAACTGCTGCTCCGGATTCAAACAGGGCATTAGCAGTGTGCTGAGCCGCAATCACAAATGTTGATTTGCTGCTGCAGTTCAGACCCGCTGCTCCTCATTTGCTGACTGCTGTAGGTGTTGTGGTTGACAATGACCGACTGGTCAGTATTGTAATCGGATCAATTCAAATTGTCGACTCCACACAATGCCAGAAAACCGCGAGAGATGCTTCTGACAATTCCCCAAAGTTGTTTATTTTAAACGAGTTGTTCGGCGAGTAATGCTGGAACCAGAGAATCTATAACCTCTTTGCTTGATAAATGACGTAAACAATAAAGTCAAACAATATAAAATGTACCAATACTATAGGTTTATGTGCCAGCCATCAGTTTTAATCATTTTAACAGTCTGGTGAATGAAGCAATCCAGCAAATTCAAAATGCTTTGTCGTCAAAAAGCCTCACCGTGGTTGTTTAGGTTATTTAACATTGAGCAGTGAACGGATTTAAAATGCTGAATGTGTCGATGAAGAGTAATCTAAAGCTTTCACTCAACGTTAACAGCCCACGCGACATCATTTTAAGCTCAGTGATTGGATGTTTTTTTTTACAGAAATGCTCCTTGAAAGTCGTAGTTTACGTGTCTCTTTACATTTTATTACCTCATATTTTCTCATTCCGTTGCTCGTCTTTGACAATGCTGCTTACGCCTGTTCATCGTGACCAACGTAACCTACACAGAAAGAGACTTTTACTTCTGAAAGCCCAGATGATGCTCCGCTCTAGAGTACACGACACCACTTGCACACCTCGAGTACTTTGAAAGAGAGCGGCTCCGCCTCGCTGTTAGAGGTCAACCTCTTAATGTGTGCGGTTCAGTGGTTGTAGAGCTCAGTATTGATCAGCTAGTCCACCCGTTCACACCAGATGTCCAGCACCAGCTGCTCAGCAACACACCGCCGCCGCTGTAATGGAGTCAAGGAGACACCCGGTGCATTTTTAATGAGCCGACGTGGCGGAGCAGCCTCTAGTTACATAATGAGGGCTGTTATTTGACGATTGCTGCTGCCACTGGCAGACCGAGCGGCAGTTTTAGTGGTTGTGCTCCGGCTTTTACATGGCCTTCAGACTGAGAGGTTTTCACAACCGTGTGGCCTGTAAAACCAGTTCAAAACCAATTATATCAACATTTCCCCAGTCTGACATTACTCTCTCTGTCTTGATATTGCTGTTGAGGATGTAAGACGTTTGTTCGACTGCAAAAAGAACATAATATTCTCCGTATATTGAGTTGCACCCAGCTGTGTCTCTACTTTAAATCGCTCTTAAACCTTATTCCATCAGGTGCTTTATAATATAATATAACAGGTATAATATATTCCTGCGCAGCTCTGCACTACACACCTGAAGGGGGGGGGGGGGGACTCATCTTAAACATCATGGTGTAAAGTTTATTGAGCTTCCGACCACTTGAGTGAAGTTTAATTTCAGAAGAGCTTTTGGGAGGAGAATGTGGTTTTGTGGGATGCTACATAACTGCTGGCGTTTGTTTTTAACGGTCCATTGGCCACCAGGACTTCCCCTTCGAGAGATCCTTGCACTTAATCACATGTTGGCTCAGGATTACACAGGACGACCACAGAGCAGTGTCACCAGTGAACGCTGCACCACAGTCAGAATCTGAAGCCGGACGATGGCAGCGATCCGGTTCAGGAGAAGCTTCTGTCGAGCATTCTCAATACATGAAGAGGACGATGTGTTTACTAGTTGTTCACCACCAGAGGTAGTATTTTATATATTATGATCTATTGAGCATAACTTTCAACAATGCATATCATGATACAGGGGCTATGATTCAATGTATTGTGATTTTTTTTTTAAAGTTTTACGAAATCTATCATAGTATCAACAACAATCTGCTGTATGCATGGCATCTGAGTAGAAAATGTTTACTTTTTTTTTTTATGCAACCAGAACAGTGGGATCTGCATTTGCATTTATCACAGTCCCCGTATCATCCATCCATGACCAGCAGAGGGCGACTCCTCCGGTTGTATAGAAGTCTATGAGAAAATGACTCTACTTCTCTCTTGATTTGTTACCTCAGTAAACATTGTAAACATGAGTTTATGGTCTCAATCTCTAGTTTCAAGTCTTCTTCAATACAGCATGATGTTCATTTAGTAAATGATGCTCCATTTGGAGTCAAATAGACCATAAAGCAGGGGATGCTTTAGGGCGGGGCTTACTGTGATTGACAGGTCGCTGCAGCTAGCAGAGCCGTATACGCCGTCTCTACGTCACTCCTCCGCATTCCAAATATAGTCACTTTCATTCGTTGTTTGCCAAAAAAACATGGCGACGGCTGTAATCCAAGATGGCGACAGCAAAATCGGCGAACTCTGGACTTCATAACGGCGGTCCACAAACCAATGGATGGCGTCACGTTGACTACATTCCACTTCTTATAAACAGTTACTGTCTTTGCATGTAAACTATGAATTCAAAATCTTGAATTGAATGTTTTTGAGAATCGACAGAGTATCACAAAACATATCGCGATACTGAAGTGTATCAATATTTTCTTACAGCCCTAAAGTCTTTTATTCTGAAAGTCTAGTGCTTTGCTTAATGGCTCAACAGTAGAACTTGCTTCCTGAGTCTTTTCAGGTAGAATAAACTGAGCTGAATTATGTATAAAGTGTATAAAATCAGCGCTCTCCACCTTTGTCGTGCTGCGATACTGTTGTGAACAGCAACGCGTCTTAGTCTTCATCAAGTCCGTTGAACAGTCGATCCTCTCGGGTTCCTCCAGCTGTTTGCTCGGCTCCTGAATATTTCATCCCTATTGATCCGTGTGCAATAAACACATCACGGAGCCGGTGTTGGGAGGCCTCGGGGCACCGCCATTATTTATGGCTCTCTCTCTGCCCCGCTGCTCTGCAGTAATGCCAGCATGAAAGAATCATGACAAGCAGCCCGTTGACTGGATCAGCCTCGCGTCAGAGCCTCTGTGATTAGCAGCATGCTGGCTGTACTCCAGCAGCGGAAATGTTGGAGTTCAACTCGATACAGGAGCTCACTTTTAAATCCATGCTGTTGTAATTCAAACCAACGTTCACCATCTCTATTTCTATAAGCCACAGTATTTAAAATAAGAACTGGTCTCCCTGTCAAAGTCACAGCTACAGTGCTCCCATCTTACCAGGAATGGCATGAAAACATTTTGGTGCGTCAGGTTTCTAATCCTGTCTGCAGAGACTCATCAGTGACGTATAGTTAAACAACAAGTAGTTATCATTTGCTATCATTCTATACTGAAGGTCCTGATTTGATCAAAAAGGTTACACCAATTATTAACGATGATATTATTCGTCATTTATTTGAGCAGTCAATTGTAACTGTTGATTCTTTTTCAAGCTAAATTACCAAAACATTTGATGGTTACATCTTCTTAAATATGATGATGTGCTGCTTTATCTTGTCTACTATTATAGTGAACTGAATATCTTTTGGTTGGAGACGGTTAGTCGGAGAAAAAGCAATTTGAAGACATCAGAAAATGTGTGACTAGCTCTTGTGATTAATTGAATAAATGATCAATTATTCGGCAAATTATTTATCAATGAAAATGATCATTTCTTACAGACCTTCCTGTGGTTAGTGTCCAGAGAGCTGTGTGGATCATTTTCTCTGTTCATATATGAACTCTGTTTTGGGCTGATGTTCATGATGACCAGCAGGCATCGCTACCATTTCAATACCACAGAATTCTGATCATATAGCCAGGCTCCAAAATAAAATTTGAAAAGCAAGTCATTCAAATTAGAGGATACAGATTGAACCATATAACTATATACTTGTACTAAAAAAAACAGCTTATTGTTCGTAGCTGGACAGAAAGTACTACCAATGTGTCGTGATAGTCAGTTTCACTTCCTTATTTCTACCTGAATCTGGTCACTGCCACTGTCAGTTATACAACAACAACACTTCCTTCCCCTCTCCTCCTCCTCCTCATCCTCATCCTCATCCTCCTCCCCTTCATTCAAAGCTCTGCTCCTCTGCGGTCAACACTGGCTATGTCAGCTTTAACTACAGATCGCTTTTTTTTTTTTAACATTTCAGCCACTTCCTCTCTGCTCCGATGCCACTCGGCAAACAATGTCGGCCTAAAGTTGAAGATGAAGTGATTGACTTGTTGTGGAGCTCAGTAGGAACCCGGCATTAACAGTGCGGGGGTGAGGTGATTGATGTGTGTTCAGGCGCTGTTTTTAAAGTGTTTCTGGATGAAACGGTTCGCCAGTTTGCCTGTGCAGCTGTTGATTTGCACTCTGAAAGCTGTGAAATTTCTCTGTCGAGGAACTTTTCCCTGATTATGTAACTGACTTAAATGCACTCACAGATGACTCACACCTCTCTCTCTCCCTCTCCCTCTCCCTCTCCCTCCCCCCCCTTTCCCTTTTCTCCCCATCAGACGGTATCTTCGTCGGGCCACGGCCGCTCCGAGTCGCCCGTCTACACCAACCTCCAGGAGCTGAAGATCACCCAGACCAACCTGCCCCCTTTCCCCTCCGGCTCCTGCCTCCACGTGATGGGCGACTGGGAGACCTACAAAGACCAGAACGGCCGGCACTTCTACTACAACCGGTCCACCCAGGAGAGGACCTGGAAGCCGCCGCGAGCCAAGGACGCCAGCACCGGCAGCTCCAGAGGAGAGTGCCAAAGCGTAGGAGAGAGCTCCGAGGTACGGATCGAGTACAGAGGGTTCCATGAAACACACACATGTAGGCTTTACACATCATTCTTATGTATCTGTATGAGGAACTTCAAGAGTCTAAACTGGTAACTCTGAGTAATACTTACAATCAAAGCAAGACAACGGCTCTTTATTAACATTGTCTGGATTGTCAGCAAGCTTCTCATTAGTCAAAACTGACTTTACATGTGGCGACACATGTACGGGGGGGTTCTCCATGTTTGCGTGACTGCAAACGCGGATGCAATCATTGCAGCTCAGAAGTGGAGGTAGTAGGACGTAGGAATTTGAGAAATGTGGAGATAAGAGTGTGAATCTCTTGGGGCCCTTCACACGTGAACACCTGGGGAATCACCACAGGAAGCAGGTGTGACTCTCAGATCTCTGGGTCAAACGTAAACAACGGCTCTGAAGTAGACATTAACTTAATTCATTAAAACTCGACTCTCAAGTCAAACTTAATTCTTAGATTTAGTTGATGCAGAATCATAATTTCCACCGTAAAGTATTAAACTAAACCAGTGACGGATGACGGACGGCCAAAATGAGCTGACTCTGCAACGATGCTGTCACTCTAAACTCGATCTGCTTCTCACAAGCGTAGAATTGCAGTAACTTGCTGATATGCACTCAGAATATTAAATGGATAACAAATACAGCGTGTCAGTACTTTCTCGTGATTAACTAGCTGTACATGCAGTCAGGGGGAGGATCTGCAAACTTATTCTTTCAGCACTGACAAAAAAATCAAAACATCTCAGAGAAAATGAAAGTTCTTTCTTTCTTTGAGAAACGAAACACATGCAGCTTTTTTTTTTTTTGCGTGGTGGAAATGATGACAGTTTTAATTAATTTGAGGAACAGGGAATAATGTGTTTTGTGATCAACGCTCATAATGGATGAATCATTTGGGAGTCATCTCTGAACATGAAGGCTGTACCACACTGCCCCCTACAGGAGACAGGCAGTCACTGTGACTCAATCACTCTGTGTCAGGCTGCAGCAGCCAGCTCCAGACTTTCTCCAAAATCAAGCATGGACATGAGTGGTTTCTGTTGGGTCTCCTGGTTCTCTGTTGAAGATGGTGGTTTGGTGTTTCTCCTCTGTGACTCTGTGGTGAAAGATATCCCTCTCTCTCTCTTTTTCTCCTCTCTCCTCGCACACCGACCGACGGTAGACCACTCCGCTCTCGCTCTCGCCATCTTTCTTTCCCTTCCTCTCGCTCTCCATCGGCCGCCTCCAGCCTCTGTCGTCGGAGGACACCTGCTTCAGTACCTACTCTAGCCAGTCAGACAGTCAGTATGGGTCGCCGCCGCGCGGCTGGTCGGAGGAGATGGACGAGCACGGCCACACGCTGTACGTCAGCGACCATACCAACGAGAAGGTACCGGCTCACCTGCTGTCTCTCTACTCTGGTGGTTTCTGGGAATGCATGTGTGAGCGGCTCTTTGGGTTGATTTCATGGTTAAATTCCTCCTAAAGGGCACAACTCAAATGATTCCTCTACGCAGACGAAGCACGAGAATGAATACAACTACGAGAGAAAGGATGGAAATACTCTTCTCTGCTATTTCCCTCATCACACACTCAAAAAAACAATTCCTCGTTATCATGAAATACTTTAATCACAAAACATTAGATTCATTGTACAGATTTAAAGAAAAGTGAGGACTTACAGTACAGGACTTAAACTCACCTCAGCATTATGATCCATGTGCAACAGTTTAACGTTAAAGTCTGTCTGTTGGTCAGTAGTTGTGATGTTCTTGCTCGTATATTTGGGTGATGTGAGGACTCGCACTAACGCTGTGTTGTCCGTGTGTTCGTCCTCCAGTGGTTAAAACACGTGGATGAGCAGGGCAGACCGTATTACTACAGCGCGGATGGTTCCAGGTCAGAATGGGAGCTGCCGAAGGTAAGACTCCGTAGCAATCCGTCCGATCATCTATCAAACTGATACAAGTCATGTGTGCAGTTCAAAATAACACGTATGATGATGTGAAGGGACTTTAGTAAAACTGAATGTTACATGATCAGCTTTACAAGAGAGCAAAGCCCCAATGATTGTAATGTTTTTAGTATAAACAATTTGAACATCGGTCCAAAACCAAAAAGAGACAACGGAGAATTTTGAACAAGGGATGCTGTGAATCTTTATTGCAGCTCCACTTTGTGACTTACAGAGTTGTAACATCACGGTCGCTTTCTGCAGAATCAGGCACACGCATTCCACGAGAAGTACTTCTGTGTTTACATTCGTAGGAGGTAGAATTAAAAGTACATCTATGCAGAATGACTCCCTGTTTCCACCCATCCAGTACAACCACTCCCCCCCGCAGCCGTCTGGAGACGCTCTGAAGAGCTACAGTCTGGACAGGAAGCACGTTGATCCCATCGTCCTCACCAAGTGGAGACACAGCGCCTTCATCCAAGACGCCAACGACAAGGTCTGACACACAAATCATCTGCAAACACACTTTTTGCCGAAAAGTTAGTTGGATAACCCGTTTCTTAAACACCTGCCAGTTGCGTTGTGTGTATGGCCTGTACAGAACGAGTGTGTTCCAGAGGGAGCTGGTGTGTGATGTGTTCACTGTTCATCACACGAGTCCACAGTTTCAGTTGTAGACTGGTTTTGCTTCGCAGCGGCTGTCAAAAACCAGGCGTTTCCGCGCAGGCTCGGCCCGCCGACACCCGTACAAACACCAAGTCAGTGGCCCGTCGGACCGACCAATCGGAGGCTTGTCCCTGAATCCGAGCAGACAAATCAACTCGCATGATAACAATCACGCAGCAGGAGTGATAATCACATCCCCGCCTTCATGATTCCCTCAGTTGATCGAGTCTGTTCATTTCAATCATTCAATCACCAACTTGATGAGGCTTTTAACCACAACGACACACCAATGAAGTAGTTTGTAGTAGCAGCATGAGCACTGTGATAAATACCTGCCTCCACATCTAATTAATAATCCATCCGCACCTCCCGGACATCACACAGGTACTTGACACACTTTGCCCAGTTGTAATCTCACCGCTAATTGCCATCGCACTCCTTGAACTGTCTGTGTGTTCTTAACCTCTCATCATCTTCTCATTAACCTTCTGCTGTTAGTGACGGTGTGTGTGTGTGTGTGTGTGTGTGTGTGTGTTGTTTTTTCCTCCATCCCTGTCTCCTCACTAGGACGCTCCTCTGGGCCCCAAGCCCTCCTCCCCCGACTCCGACTCCTGCCCTTCGTCTCCCAAGCACCCCGACTCTGTTAGTACTCCCCCCTTCGCCTCCCCCCCCACCCACCCACCAGGCTCCGTCCTGCAGGGGGGTTAACTTGGGCCTTGGTTGTAGGCAGCTTATTGCAGGGTTTCTACACAGGCACAGAAGATGTGGAAATCAATAGAGAAGAGGGTTGTGTCCCAGTTCACGGTTACCTTTGTCATCACACAACAGTTACAGTAAGAGAAAACATTTCAGCTTGAGCCTGTGTAGAATCCATGTTAATAAGCAGAACTGAACTTGGATAAATTGCTCCTGGGTGCGTTGATCGTCTGTGTTTCCCCAAAGATCGACCTGTGTGTTTATAATCTGAAACAAAAGATCTGCTCAAGGCTTGTCTTTTTCTAATTTGATTTCATCTGAAGTCTCTGTGCACTTTCTAGAGTTTAGTCACTTTTCTTTCTTGAGTGGAAATAATGGTTTTCCTTCCAGCTGAAGGCTGCGGTTGTTCTGGTGGAGGGGTGTTGTTATTGTGGTGGTGGTGTTTTTTTCCGACGGAGTGACACGCTCTTATTGTTTACCGATATTTACTTTTTGACAGCACCTTTCTCTCCCGTCCATCCGGCTGTGGTTGTGAATCAGTGATGGATGTGTATGTCTCCCTTTCTTCAGTGTGTCCTTTTGTTTCTCTCCAGCCGTCTGAAAAGTGCGGCGTTCTGAACGTGACAAAGATCACCGAGCACGGCAAGAAAGTACGGTGAGTGGCACGGACTCAGAATCGACCGACGTTGACATTATTCTGACGTCTGCAGAGTTACTTTTAAAGGTTTTCCGGGGAAGATTTGATGACCTTTAGTACAGAGCCAATTCATGATTGGATTCTTGTTTTGTCTGTACTTTGTCACATTCTCAAAGTTACCTTCAGTATTTTTACAGAGTTCATGAACCATCTGTTGCAGGAAGAACTGGACGTCTTCCTGGACCGTGCTGCAAGGGTCCACGCTGCTATTCGCCAAAGGCCAAGGAGGCGGGACCAGCTGGGTGAGTGACAGGACGCTTGTTACTTTTCTTATATCATCACAGCAAGATCCTAGTTCACTAGTTCACTAGTTCATTCACATGACGAGATGTACAGTTGTGTCCTTTTCCAGATGCAGGGTTCTCTTTCTAAGCCCCCTTTTGATTTGATAGTAAAAGTTTGTATAGAGGTTTGTCGGGTCACTAGATGGGCGTTGGGGTTGAATTAAATCTCCGAGATGTTTCCTTTTCCTTCTCTCTCCATACCTCCATACCCCATCCTCCCTTCCATGCAGCCATACTACCTCAGTGAGTCCTTCCCTGCGTTTCTGCTCTCACTGTTGAGTAACTGGAGGCCGTCCGCTAAGAAACGCCCGGCCGTCTCCTATGGCTGCTCCGGCCTCGACAGAGCCTCCTCTGTATGTGCTTCCTCCTTCCTCCTGTGTGCTTCTGTCTCCTCTTCCTCTGCATGCCACCTCCCTCCTGTCCGTCATGACCCCGACCCCTTCTGTGTGTTATGAGTCACCGGCATCGGGGAACAGATTAGAGACGATCATACTGCGTCAGTAATTGTTTTACTCTGACTTAAAGCAGACGTATTTATTTTAGGCTATTGGACGAGATGAAGGTCATGGATCACTAGATTTAATCAGAGAGTTGTTTTCTTTGAATAATAGAAGAGTTCATGGAGGTTTTTGTCGGTGCGTCATGCTTTCTGATTACACGGGAAGGATTAGCTTCAGTGTGTAGGTTGATGGCGCAAAACTTGACGGACTCCTTTGCCTTTGAAACTGAAGTTTCCTCTGTAGTTAATTACCTCTCGAGATAAAGAAATGCTGGTCTTGAGAATTTAAATCCAGCATGTAAAACCCATCAAATGACTCAACAAGTCTTCTAGTACGTTTTGGAAATTCCTTTTGTGTCGTGACAAACGCAACAAAAAAACGAGAGACATGAAAGTAACTGTCGTATATCATACAACTATCATCTCGCACTAACGGAGAGAAAGAGCTCTCCTGGAAGGTGTAGCTCCAGTTGAAGGTGAATCCAAACTTTGAATCGTAATCTCTCCACGTTCGTCATTATCAAAGCAGCATATTTTCTCTCCTCTGCACCATTTTCTGCTTGGTTGAACAGTCCAGGCTGATCCGTCTCCTCTCTCTGTCCAGTTCGGAGGCGTTCAGTCCAAACCAGAGTTCACTGTGGACCTGAGGGGCGGCTCGGTGGAATGGGCTTCCAAGGACAAATCCAGCAAGAAGCATGTTATAGAGGTGAGCAGATCTCCTCCAGATCCTTCCTGTTTTTAATCTGTATTAAATGTAAAGAAATGTCTCAAGTACAAATGAAAGATCCTTCAGGTGTGTTTTATATCACCCCTTGGTGCGCTCGTGAACTCCTCTCCAAGATGTTATTACTGAATAATAACACTAAATATAGAAGATGCTTCTTCTAAAAACTGATCATACTTATGAAACATTTTATTTACATGATGAACTAGCAGATCTACAGAGAACGCGGGAGGAAAGAAACAATAAAGACGGTTTCCAAAAACAAAATCGGGGCATAGCTGATGATTGGAATCAATAGTTGATCATCTCTCCGGGTTGCAGGTGAAGACTCGTCGGGGCACGGAGCTGCTGATCCAGTCGGACAACGACGGCTTGGTCAACGACTGGTACCGGACGCTGCAGGACACCATCAGCACCCATGTGAGGACCAGATGGGACACACAGTAGATACACTGTATATTATTTATCATTAGTTATCACACGATAACAATTGTAATAAAAACAGGGGAGATTGTGCCAGCTTGTTCAGAGGAGAAACAGAGTGGACTTTGTCACAGCTGACGTAACGTCTGCATGTTGACTTTGTAATGAAAATAATACACATTTAAAGTCGGATGTCTTTTCAACTCTGCTGCATCTCCAGCTGAACACCAGCTGCTCATTTTAAACAGTTAAACTGAGAAGATCAACAGAAGTGTGATGAATACTCTACAGATATTTTGAACAACTGAATAAAACTTGAGAATAGTTTGAAAGTTAATCATTTGTTTTCAGGTCAACCTGCTTGTCAACAGATCAAGTGTAGTGTTACAGTCCTGAGAGTCTAAAGGTGCAGCGGGTAGAGGTTTACGACCTGTATCTGATCTCTCTCTGTGTGTGTGTGTGTGTGTGTGTCTTAGGCCTGGGAGTCTGACGAGGCCATTGAAGAGGACATGCCGGAGTCGCCTGGTGCGGAGAAAGACGACAAAGAGAAAGAACACAGAGACTCAAAGAAAGGCCGAGGTCTGTGTGCTGTTAATGGTGTTGAGCAGATGTTTGAACACATGCCACGTTTGCTGTATTTAAACTGATAATACATCATCGGAAGTCAAAGATTGCCAAGTGTGACGGCAGAGGGAATGAACAGGGTTCACACTTAATTACGCATGTCATGTGTCCCTCGTGCCCTATAAAAGCACCGCGTATCAGTTTCATTCCCTCAAAACACCGAGCGGCCGTCATGGCGCTCCGTGTGTTGAGACGAGTGGTGGACAACACTGTGCTGTCCCATCTGTCCTCTGCAGCCATGAAGACCTCCACCAGCATGGACGCCTCCGACAACAAGAAGACCAGACACAAGCTGAAGAAGTTCCTGACCCGCCGCCCCACCCTGCAGGCCGTCAGAGACAAGGGATACATCAAAGGTACGGAGAACTTCTCTCACATTTGTGAAAAGACTCATTATTTACTATGACAACGGGCAGCAACAAGTTTGATTTATTCTTTGGGGAAATCAATAAATGTCAAGTTAATTTTACCAGAATATAGAAAGCAGTATTTTAGGTCGATGCTGTACATTTGTGGTATCAGCTGCTGGCCTTTTCTGCTGTAGCAGAAACAAACTTTGCATATTTTCATTTATTTTTGCACATTTTCTGTCATCTGTGTTTTGGATATATTAATAGTGTCTTGACATTTATCGTGCACTAAACATACCAAAGAGTACGAGCCGTTTGTTTTAAAACCTTAATTATGTCCTATTTTGATTTAATTCATACTCCAACGAGCCAGTTTGCCCACAGCAATAAGAAGAGGTGAATGTTTTATAGTTCTATAATAATTAACCAGACATGTCATAATATAGAGATGTTCCATGACGTTTCTTGGCCTTAAAGAGCCCACAGAAAGAAAACCATCCTTTCTTTTACATCTAATGGAAAGTATCGCGTCTCAGGGAGGGTCAATAAACACACGTACAGTATTGCAACAAAACGAGGAGCTTCATCGGACTGTTTTTACGACGGTGCTTCTGTCTCTCCGTGTCTTCAGACCAGGTGTTCGGCTGCAGTCTGTCCAGCTTGTGTCACAGGGAGAACGACACGGTGCCGATCTTTGTGAAGATGTGCATCGACCACGTGGAGAGCAGCGGTGGGTTCACGTGTGTGTGTTCACGGTAGAAGGAAGTGATTCTGGTAACCTGCAGTAAAAGAAGGGTGGGGTTTACTGCTGCTCATCAGAACACGGGTAGTGTCACATAGAATGTGGACAGTGACGAATGTTTTCCTCCCATGATCCCTTGCAGGTCTGTGTATAGACGGGCTGTACAGAGTTAGTGGGAACCTGGCGATCATACAGAAACTACGCTTTGTTGTCAACCACGGTAAGTTACTGCTTACGTATGTATAATGTGTTTATTATTAATTTTCTCATATATACAGTACCTACATGTATAGACAGAAACAAACACACGTGTGCCTTGTCAACCCGAACACACAAACAGAAATCACAAATAACATCTTTTCAGACATAGAACCATTTTTTGCACATGCATCCTAAAAGCATGCTAAGGTTAAAGGTCTTTCATTATCTATTTATTATATTCCTCATCAGATAAATCCACACATGAAAGCAGTAAATGGTCCTCAAACCTTTTCAAACATATCCTGTGTGTGTGTGTGTGTGTGTGTGTGTGTGTGTGTGTGTGTGTGTGTGTGTGTGTGTGTGTGTGTGTCCAGATGAGACGGTGAACCTGACGGATGAGAAATGGGAGGACATCCATGTGACCACGGGAGCTTTAAAGATGTACTTCAGAGAGCTGCCGGAGCCGCTCTTCACCTACGCTCTCTTCCACGACTTTGTCAGCGCCATCAGTACGACTTGCACACAGCTGCACCGCACACTGTCGCACATTAACTCTCACTCTGGAGTTAGTGCACTAGTCATGTCTTCAGCCTCTTTCATTTACTGCTGCAAAACCCTAAAAAACATCATTTTAACACCATTCTTCTCAGCTCAATAAGCATTGTTTTTAGTTCCTTATGGAGACTTTTTTTTCATATTGCAGGTTTACTTGTAGAATGTTAAACTGAATGCATAGAGACGTTCAATAGTGAAACATTTGATTTGAGCTTTTATACTGTTTTATTATCCAAAGAATTAAAAATACTGTGCTTGAAAACCTCATTGGACCCTCTTAGAAAACCACTAAATGAGTGATTTAGTAGCAGTAACTTACATAAACCACGAGCATCATAGACACTTTATCCAACAGTGCATCAGTGAAACAACAGAAGCAACTGTTTGATGAATCCAGGTTGTTCCGTCAGACTTTGATAAATGTTTCCTGTTCTGCAGAGATCTCAGACCACAGGCAGCGAGTTCAGTCCATCAAGGATCTGGTCCGACAGCTGCCCAAACCCAACCACGACACCATGCAGGCTCTCTTCAAACACCTCAGGAAGTAAGAAACACTCTCATCAACCAGACCAGCAAGCAGTGGTGTGAAGTAACAGAGTACATTTACTCAAGTACTGTACTTAGGTACTATTCTGAGGTACTTTATTTGAGTACTTCTGTTTCCATTTTCTGCTACTTTTACTCCTCTACAAGTCAGGGAGAAACTTTAGTTTGATCATGATGTATAAGATAAGACTGTATTGATCCTTTCAAATTAGCGCCAACTTCAAACGTGAAAACATTCATGCATCAATATTTAAAATCCAATAATATGAAATTCTGCATAATTAGTACTTTGTAAATATTCGACGCTGTGTCTTAACTGTCCCTCGCTCCTCCAGGGTGATCGAACACGGCGATGAAAACCGCATGACCACCCAGAGCGTGGCCATCGTGTTCGGCCCCACGCTGCTGCGGCCCGAAACAGAGACCTGGAACATCGCGGTCCACATGGTCTACCAGAACCAGATAGTGGAGCTAATACTGCTGGAGTACGAGAACCTTTTCGGCAGGTAGAAAGAGACGCCGGGGGATGAGCCTCTTGTTTGTTTTTTTCTCTCTCTTGCTCTCTTTCTCTCCCAACGCAGAGCCTGGATTGGCTCGACCTGGCCTGGCTCGGCTCGGTCCAGCTTCTCGTCATCTCAAACCAACCTGCGGTCACTGGCTCCTCCAATCGTACAACCTCTGGACCAAAGCCACGCCAATACGTCACCAAACCAAAACATAGCTGTAACTAACTAGCGAACAAAAAAAAAAAAAGGTTTAGACTCTTTGCACTTTCCAGTGTCTCATTTTCTCTCCTGCAGCTACATTTGTGCCACTTTACTGCAAAAGGGTGACGTCCTCCTGTCGCGACACTGGATTCCTAAAAGTAGTGAACAAGCCTCTACTACTGCTGCACAGACCGACTGAGACCAAAGCAGAAGGATGGAGGAGCCTCTGATTACAGAGGAGGCTTCACTAGTGGAGGTTGGAGAATGTACTGTACTGTATTACCTGATCCATGTATCATCACTCCTGTATGAACCACACTGGGGAACCAAAGGAGGAAACTAAACTGCTGTGCTTGGCTTTAGACGTTTAGACACTAAGAGAAGAAACAGGAAAAGGAGAAGAAGGGATGATATGGAGGTCCTTTTTTTAATTTTTAGGATTAATATGAACATTTTCTGCCATTGCCGGACTGCTCTTCCTTTCACAATGTCTGTATTTAAAAGTATTTTGTTTCTTTCTGCCTCTTTCCATCGCTCTGGATTGTCCTCTCCTTCCTTTTCTTCCTGTAATCCTGAACACACTGGACCGGGGTCCTCTGAACACATAAGAGGTTATCACTCTGTAATATATCTGCAGGCCACCTTCTTCATTTAGCTTTCAGAACAAATCTTCTTCAAGCAGTCAGAAGTTAAAGAATATAAATAAAACAAAGGTACTCAGCAGTGTCTTTCCTGGACTCTTGGATATTAAACGTGAAGGCGTACGGCCTTTTGAACACGACTCCGTTGATAAATGTGTACAGTGTTTTATGTGTGCATGAGGGTGGGGCGGACGGATGAATGGAAATCAATGACAGTATATTGTACAAATAGTAAATATAAGTATGTATGCCTGGAATGTTGAAAATATGACACGAGGGAGAAATCACTATTTTGTGATCATTGTGTGACCAACAGATGTGAGGGATGAAGTGATGAACTGGGGATGTGGAGGTTTACCTGAGTGTCGCGTAAACGGAAGTTGTTGAATGTAAATCTTGAGAGTAACTGTTGGCTTTAACGAACTGGAATAAAGAGCTCTAATAAGAGATATTTCCAAAGGAGATATTCTTTGTTTTTTTTATATTTGTTCATACATTTAGACTGAAGCTACAGTCGGGACACTGCTGGAGGTTTGATCATGTTAATCCATCTGAATCCATATTAATGCCAATAAAACAAATGTTCCAGTCAAAACATACAAATTAAATCAAATGTTGGAGACAATAAGCTAAGATGTTGAGTCAATACTGGTCAGAACTTACAGTGTCTAAGGTAAATCTTTGATTTAGCCTACGATCGCCATTGATATTAGGGTTATTAAATACACCTGTGAATGTCTTGCTAATGAGCTACACCTGTGGAAGAGGTAGTTCTCTCCACAGAATACAGAGGCTTGTTGACTTGTGGGCTGAGTTTGGACTATAAAGGGAAATATATATATTTACATGTCTCTTCCCTACAGCCTGCATAACTAAACATGTCAGTTCTTGTAAACTAATGCTAAGTCAGCAGGTGTTGGAAAATCTGAATAAACCGGACGTGGTCTAAAAACAGCTAAATGTAATTTTCTCTTTGTTGCTATATGATTGATGCATCATTAAGCTGTTAGCTTTCGTGTGTTAAGCTAACCAGCTGCTAGCCACAATGGCTGCCTAGTTTAATTAAAAGCTATATCACCTATTTTGGCACATTAAGTAAAAATATTAAGTATTTGTGACTATAATGCTATACTGTGTAAACAAATGGATAGCGGATGAATAAACCGGACGTGGTCTAAAAACAGCTAAATGTCATTTTCCTGTTTGTTGCTTGCATTGTTAAGCTGTTAGCTTGATTGTGCTAAGCTAACCACATTAGCTAGCTAGTTTAAAAGCTATATCACTTATTTCGACACATTAAGGCAAAATATTAGTATTTGTGATATCAATTGAATAAATAAATGGGCGGCAGATGAGTGGATTGTGGTACAAGAGCGACTTGAGAAGTTCCTGTTGATATTTTTTAAACATTTTCGTTGGAATACATAGAAACGGCTGTGAATCCAAGCTAACCGCTAAGCTAACTTCAACTGACAAGAAAGACACTTTCAGAGCCGGCTTTCAACCCTAAAGGAGGTGAGTATTTTAATACATTTAACTCTTAATGTTTGAAAATGTAATTGAAAAATTAAGTTGGTATAGTTTTCAACAATGTCCACCAACAGATTTCTGCATTTTCCAATTTCAAACATGTGGAAACCCATTTATTGTTATGAAGATGTACTGTCGTGTTAATATTTTGGTTTTAAGCTTTCTGGTCATTTTTAGTTTGCAATGCTGCTGAGGTTTATTGCATTTTACTAAGCACATTTATTTTTTCCAGCCCATATATCAAACCTTAAGGTGAAGTAATAGTGTTAGCCAAATGGTTAGATGGTTAGAATGGAATAAAGATGACATGCACTAATGTTAAGTCAAAACTATTCATTTTGTTTACTCAAATAAATAAAATGCCATATTCTCCACAGAAGAACGTAGCCTACATTGATGATGAAACGATAACGTTACAAATCAAAAGCTGAAGAGAGACGAGACAAATGAGACATTCAGAATGTTTTGTTTTTAAATGTCTAAATAATGACTCAAGTAAGTGATTCAATTAGACTTACAACACTAGGCCTACTCTTCTGTGACGGTCTTAACCTGCATGGCACTAAAATACATATCAGAGAGCTAACTGTTAGTTTGTAAAACTACAGAACACTTTTCAAGGGCCAATTCCAATCAAAAATCACATCAGAGTAAACTTTTGCAATGCATATGCTCAAAAAGGCGGTGCGATCGATTACGATGAGATCTCTGACATCTGGTCCGGTCTAAACCTTGATAATGGGTTCTTTTATCACAGGTTTTCTGGTGCAAGAAGGGGAATGCAAAGCGTTCAGCAGGGGGGAAAGGTTTTCTTTCACTCTGCCGTGAACATATCTTCTATTTTAAGAGAAATTACCAACATTGTCACATTCCGACCCGCTGGTTTCTGGCTCGTGATTTAACATCTGATCGCTCCGGTGCGTCACATCCACAGAAAAATAGATATCTGCCCTTCAAGAAATGCACATCAGATCTATTAGTTATTTCAGTGTTTGCTCTCCAGCGGGCTTTAAGATTGTCTCAACAGAACGTGCCAATAAGTTTTGTTAAAGCAGACCCTCTAAATAAAATTGGCCCCGAGGGGACGTTATCTGCTAAAATTCAAAGCCGCTGACTTCTTCAACTGTGCGGTACAATCGGGGGGAAGCACACGTGTGAAATAACATGTAGAGATCAGACGGATGCATGCGGCTCAGATGCTGCTGATGTGCCGTGATGTGCCGGCTCCTACAGATGTCAAGTTCAAAAACCCCAGAAAGCTTTTCATGTCAGGAACCCTGCTCCACACTACAGATCAACATTTGATAAGATGCTTTCCCTCAGAACACTGGCTGAAAAGATGTTTCTTGTTGGATGCAACTTTATAGGCAGCAGGACGTATCATCAAGCTGCTCTTTTTTTGCAGTCTCTCAGCATGCTATCCACTCGGGGAGTAGTTCTAATGATCATAACAGTGATTGTTGTTGGCACCCCGCTCTGATCTCGGTTACATATTCGTCGTCTGTTCACACTGAACGCCTAATCAGTGAGAAAACCGACAAACAACCAGAGAAACACAGGCACAGAGTTTGAAATTAGGGATCAGACAAAACTCCCAGCCCATCCTGGTTCATTAACATGTCTACTAATAGATACAAAATAACAAAGCAGGCAATACAGGGAGAGTTATGATTGATCTTTGTTGTGTAAAAGTGACCAAATTGACATAGCTTTGAATTGGAGTCCAACTATGGACAAATCCCATCATGTGTGGAGTCTCTAGATGAATACAATTGTAAATGAGGTCACAGTTTAAAGGGTCAGCCCTTAAAAACAACATATTTACTCACTTAAGTCTAGTGGGATCCAGTCATTCATTCATAGTTTTGGTGTAATTTGTCCACATTTTGAGACCAATGCAGTGGCCGTTAATGAACTGAAAACTTGCAATATACAGTATATATATATATATGTTCAGTCTTATGGATCAGCCTGCAGTCTGCAGCTTCTTCCTGTTGTGGATCTTTTATAAAACATTGTGCACAAAGTGTTGTCGCTATCCAAGGTGCTGATCCTGGGACCCCTGATTGTCCAGAGACACTGACCATCAGCATGCGTTGTATAGAGGTGAAATGTGCCTCAAAGAAGACATCGGCTATATTCTTTTCACATTGTCTCCTAATATGATCGGACGTAGCGGCCCCAAACCTAGTGTATGTGTTTTTATAGTATTAAAAATGATTGAAATGACTACCTGAATATGAAAGAGGTTAATCGTAGTGACCCACATAATGATACATAATTATAATCACCTGACACAGTTTTCTTCAGCTCTCAGAAGCATGTCAGCGTCTTTAAGCTTCAGTGTCACTGCTTTCATTCACAAAGTCACCGCTTCTCCCGGCTTTCTCTTAAATACGGTGCTGGAAGTATCAAAAATCTCAAATTGGTAGAATAGATATCCGCACACTTAAATCTATGTAGAGAACATTTTATTTTTAGCTTTCGGTATGAAGGACCTTCATCAGATAATACGAACAAAGGCTCTAAAAACCGACTATATGCTACCTGCCCAGCACTAAAAACAGATAGACAAAGTTAGCGGCTAGCAGCTAATGAGCCAGATTTTGCCAGAAAAATTATGCATCGCAAAAGGTGCGACCGCTTAAAAAACTCCCCTTGGCAAAGTGTGTTGAGAGTATTTAAACTTTTTTGCTCGTCTAAAACCAGCTTGAAAAACACGACGCACCATTGTACCATAAACAATGACTTTGCAGGCAGCATGTTTCCAGCGACGTGTCTCGGATGTGATCTGGGTCTTTGGGAGGGTTTTGCAGACGTTCCTCTCCACATCAATGCTTTCCAGCTTTTCTTGGGGGGACCCCCCCGAGACGTCCCCAGGCTAGACGAGATATATAACTCCTCCAGTGTTTTCTGGGTCTACCCCGGGGCCTCCCTCTTCACCACAACGCCACACCAAACCGCCTGTCCACAATTAAGCGTTCCCCTCACTCAGGAACTCCTGAGTTGAACTCCCCTGCTTGGGGCAGTGACTCACTCCTAACCCAGAGGGTGCAAGCCACCATTTATATATATATATATATATATATATATATATATATATATATATATATTGATTTTTAGCAAACCAAAGTTAACTGCTGTTATGTTATGGGTCTGCATGGTCTCACAACATTGCACCCTCAATTATCCAGAAAAGGTTTTTTTGCTGAGCTTGCTTGTTCCTTTTTAGGACTGTCCTACTTTAAATTGCTCCCATTACACCTGATGGATGAGCTCAGGACGAGCACTGTTCCTCTGCTCGTCACGTTCTAATGACTTTAACCTGAAGAAAGTCGCTTTCAAAGTAAACTTAATCCAGTTAAGAAATTGATTTTCAAACATTAATCAAACTATGACATGTTACCAAACATGCATTGCTGGACACTGGGGCTGGGCTGTAAGAGTGGACATCTAATGTTATTAATGAGTCTGCAGCTGTAAAATATTACGATTTAAGATTACTTTATTGTAATCAATTAAAAAAATCATATAAATGCACATCATTTTCAAAGGCCAAAGCTGACATTGTTATTTTGCTTGTGTCCCAAACACAATGATATCAAATGTACAATTACTTCAAACAGAGACAGAAATCAATACTGCAGCTCATGTTTAGAGTCTTAAATGGAAAAAGTTGATGAAGGAACTTTATGCAGCCGGTCTTGACCTTGCTGCCCCCCCCCCCCCCTCTGAATTATAATTAACTTAAATTTGAAAGTTAATATCGATACTCTGTGAACTCGGGCTGTACCGAACGAGGAGATCCCTCCTGTCGAAATTAAAATGACACGCTGGCTGTCGCTGCTGCAGCCGGTCCTCCACAGGGAGGCTGTCGCGGCGTCGCCCCGGGCCCGGTGTCAAGGCTCCGTCAGCGGGGACAATCGTTAGCTGCCTCCCCAAGGAGCCGGTCCCCCCCCTCAGCATTCGCTCCACTTCACCCTCAGCCCTTTGTGGCGCCTGCTGATAAGGCCGAGCTGATATCCGCCCAGTCGCTGGCTGCATGGGGAATGATAAACACAGGCTGAGCCGCTGTCCACTCCACCACGACAAAGGGAACCGGAGTCTAACTCCAGAAATGCAATTTGATTTAATCTTTAACACGACTCAAAATGCTTTTTGAAGTTGTGTTTTTTCTGAATTCATATGACACTGTAATTAACAGCGCTTATCATACATATTTGTTCATATGCCTGCATCATTAATGAGGTTACGTTTCCTGTTTGAATAATAAACATTGTTATTATTATTGATTATAAACTGTGGCAGCATCCATGTTGTTTTATTCACTAAAATGGAATATAATTTAGGATCTAGGAATTATTATTGATTTATCTGTTTATTATTTTTGTATTACTCTAATTGATTAGTTGTTTAGTCTATAAAATGTCATAGCCAGAGTCCATATCTTTGGATTTTGGTCTTTTGATCTGACAAAACAAACAAAGAAAGCAGCAGATCTTCGTATAATAGAAGCTGGAACTTTATCGAAACGGATGTTGATTTATTTTCTTCTGATCAACTAATCTTTAAATATACAATTTGTTTCAGCATTAATAGGAATGATAGAGACTGAGAAGCTTTATTAGACATTTAGTGCAACAAATCATTTCCTCTGTAATGATATTTTAACCTCATTGCTGATAATGAGGAAATTGCTTAGCTTCTGTTCTGCTTCTCCAAACTGGTAGCATTCCAAACGCCATCTACGTTACTGTGTAATACACACTGACGGTGGAACAGGAGCAGTGGTGGGCCGTCAGGGCCTGCAAAGCCTTCTCTGCTGGCCTAAACAGAATCACAAAGTTATAGCTATTTTATAATTTTTTCTTAAATACACTACATGTATCATAATTTATAAAAATATTTTTCCCATTATCTTATGTTCTCATTGCTCAGCTACTGTCTTCCTCAGTTGCTCTGCTTCCAGTGCAGCTTGTTTTAAGTAGAGCTTTTATCCAATCAGATTTCACCTCTGTGTCTCTAGGTAAGAAGAGAGGCCCGAGGCCTGCACACTCACAAGTGAATCCCATTGCAGTTTAAGTGAATGCGGACGATATTGTTGATTGTCATAGTGTTCAACCAATCAGATCTTTAGTTTGACATGTTGGGCGTATTCTTTGAGTGTCAGCAGCCGCTAGCCGGCCCACAACTATGTCAGCATTATGTGCAGCTCAGAGTCCAGGTGCAGCTCTGCCGAGAGGTGCAGAGTGTGCTGTGATTGGTCAGTGGGCGAGCACGTGACTAAAGTGAAACGAAACTTAACTTGCCAGCAGAGCTTAGTTGGAGGAGTAGGAGTTCAAATTGAAAGATATGGAAGAAATTATAACATTTGTAGGGTTTTGCTTGGTGTAGTTTATTTATTTTTGTACCTAGCTTTGTTTTTTGAACACTCAATGACTGAAGGAGGAGAAACGGATTTAGTGGCGGAGTTACTGATAACGCCTTTCTCAAGAAAGGACATTTCAGGAAAAGCTGGATATCGTAAGAAATGGTCAGTCAACCCCACAGCTAGCAGCCCTGACTCAGCCAGGAAAAGGATTTGTATGAACGGTATTTCTGGCTGACAGCGTCGGAGAAGCGTTGCACATTTTATGGCTGGGAATGTGTTTCATTTTAACTGAGCTCCTGGTGTTTGGAGCTACGCTAACCTGAGGACGCCATAGCACGGCAGGACACAAGCTACGGTGCTTTTGAAAACTTTTGTAGAGACTCGAGTGGATCTACAACTCAACGAACACGTTCGCAGGGAAACAGCTCCACAACCGCGGCCCGACGTGCGGTCTGCGCCGGCCGGCGCCCCGGCGAAGGAGGGAACACGGCCCCGCTGCCAACCTGCCGCAGCAGACCTGCGAAATACAACTGGGGAGGCTCCACTGTCATCACTGGCGCCCATGAATCGAGAAGGACTTCTTACTGGAACTGAAACGATGTACTGGGATTAAACTCTTTAAGTTTCGCTAAGTGACAAACTGCGTGTGTTTGTTTACATAGTAACGTTACTACTGTTCGTTTGTCTATCGTGTCGCTTTTATGAATAATATTTGAATGGCTCGTGCTCTTGTGTGGTGGAATGCGTGGATCCGCTGCAGGTTTGCTGGATTGATGTGTCATAATGAGGTTATTAGGAGGTAATTCAACTGTAGTAGGACAGCACTGAAGGCCCAGGTATAAAATCCACGGCCCACCACTGTCGAGACACAATCATTGATGGTTGGTGGAGATTCATGTTGTTCCTGAGGAGTTTTCTCAGTCGTCACTCAACCAGTGAGTGACTCAGCTTTTACAACAGGTGGAATATTTTAACATCAACAACAAATGGAAAATGTGCAGATTATATCAGGTCCAGTCATGACGTCATGAAATGAATAAATGTGAATCTTGAAACGCTGCTTTGCATCAGAATCATATCTTGAAACTCAACTCTTTTGTTACAAATGTTTAAAAGTTTATCATTAAATATGAGAGAAAGGTATTATACGGCAATTTAAATGTTTATTAGTTTAATTTGATAACTCTTGTCAGTCAGCTGTTTTTAAGCAGTAAAAGAAAACTGAACAGAATTAGTCTTTTGATGGCTTCATGTTTGTCTATAACTCTTCCTCTGAGGAGACAAGAAACATTTAACAACTAAAGAAATGAAATGTTTTCAAACGTGGAGCAGGTTTTAACCGAGGCTCTGTTTGTAAATGAGGAAACAAAGTTCACATTCACAGCGCTGCTCCTCTTCCTGGAATGAACCACAGCTTGATAACCCCTCCTTCTTCCTCCTGCTCTCAAACACAGCCATTTCCTTGTTCCCTCCCCTTCAGATCTACAGTTTTAAAGATGGGTGTAACCAACATGGTGGTGAAGCAATAGAGCTGACAGGCTCCATTCACTGAACAAACACATGTTGTTCAGATCAGAGGTCAAAGCAGAGTCGCTTCTAGTGAAGTGAAACTCAGACAGTCGTTGTTACTGAGAGGTGAAATGGCGCAGAAAGGAGTTCAGCTGGATCGGGAAACCTTCTCTTGTTCCATCTGTCTGGATCTACTGAAGGATCCGGTGGCTACTCCCTGTGGACACAGCTACTGCATGAACTGTATTAAAAGCTTCTGGGATGAAGAGGATGTGAAGAAACTCCACAGCTGCCCTCAGTGTAGGCAGACCTTCACACCGAGGCCTGTCCTGCTGAAAAACACCATGTTAGCAGTTTTAGTGGAGGAGCTGAAGAAGACTAGACTCCAAGCTGCTCCTGCTGATCACTGCTATGCTGGACCTGAAGATGTGTCCTGTGATGTCTGCACTGGGAGGAAACGGAAAGCCATCAAGTCCTGTCTCGTCTGTCTGGCCTCTTATTGTGAGAAACACCTCCAGCCTCATTATGAATCCCCTGTCTTTGAGAAACACAAGCTGGTGGACCCCTCCAAGAAGCTCCAGGAGAACATCTGCTCTCGTCACGATGAGGTGATGAAGATGTTCTGCCGTACTGATCAGCAGTGTATCTGTTACCTCTGCTCTGTGGATGAACACAAAGGCCACGACACAGTCTCAGCTGCAGCAGAAAGGACTGAGAGGCAGAGAGAGCTGGAGGTGAGTCGACTAAACATCCAGCAGAGAATCCAGGACAGAGAGAAAGACGTGAAGCTGCTTCAACAGGAGGTGGAGGCCGTCAATCGCTCTGCCGACGAAGCGGTGAAGGACAGCGAGAAGATCTTCACCGAGCTGATCCGTCTCATGGAGAAAAGAAGCTCCGATGTGAAGCAGCAGGTCAGATCCCAGCAGAAAAGTGAAGTGAGTCGAGTCAAAGAGCTTCAGGAGAAGCTGGAGCAGGAGATCTCTGAGCTGAAGAGGAAAGACGCTGAGCTGAAGCTGCTCTCACACACAGAGGATCACAACCAGTTTCTACACAACTACCCCTCACTGTCACCACTCAGTGAGTCTACAGACTCGTCCGGCATCGATATCCGTCCTCTGAGCTACTTTGAGGACGTGATGGCGGCTGTGTCAGAAGTCAGAGATAAACTACAGGACGTTCTGAGAGAGAAGTGGACAAACGTCTCACTGGCAGTGACTGAAGTGGACGTTTTACTGTCACCTTCACAAGCAGAGCCCAAGACCAGAGCTGGATTCTTAAGATATTCAAGTGAAATCACACTGGATCCAAACACAGCACGCACACATCTGTTATTATCTGAGGGGAACAGAAAAGCAACATTAATGAGTGAACAACAGTCTTATTCTAGTCACCCAGACAGATTCACTTCATATAGTGAGGTCCTGAGTAGAGAGAGTCTGACTGGACGTTGTTACTGGGAGGTGGAGAGGATAGAAGGACGAGTTTATGTAGCAGTCGCATACAAGAATATCAGCAGAACAGGGATCTCTAATGAATGTGTGTTTGGATACAATGACAAATCTTGGGCGTTACGTTGTAACAAAAACAGTTTTACATTTTGGTACAACGATATCCTAACTCCCGTCTCTGGTCCTCAGTCCTCCAGAGTAGGAGTGTACCTGGATCACAGAGCAGGTATTCTGTCTTTCTACAGCGTCTCTGAAACCATGACTCTCCTCCACAGAGTCCAGACCACATTCACTCAGCCTCTCTATGCTGGAGTTTGGATTCATAATTTTGGAGACACTGCTGAGTTCTGTAAACTCAAATAGTCAGAAGTGATTTAAGGAACAGCAAATACATTTTTGTGTTTTAATCCTGAAACTCATTTTGTCTCCATCATTGTCGCTTAATTGCTGATTGTTCTTCACCTGTCAATCAAACCTTGTGGGCGGTACTTTGACATCTTCTCATTATTGTTCTGTAAATGTTTGAGTTTCTTTAGGTGGAGCTCCTTTCTGTGTCTGTTTAGCCATGGAGGCTATCACTGCTCATGATGATCTTTGTTGACCTGAACTGATATTTCTCTTCATGAAAATGTAAACTGCTCTGAGGTTTAAATGTTTGATAAATATTAGTATTGATGTATTTGTTAGTTGTTGTTTTTCTTCCACTGCATGGATCTTAAAGAGAGAAATCACCAGAGCTTCTTTTATCAAAGATATTTAGTTCTCAGCACTCTTTGTAAAGATTTCTTTAAGTGAAATTATGTTTATTTTCTACAACAGATTAAATGTTGTTCTTGTTGTTTTCTGAATCGTTATACAAAAGAGGTACTATGATGTATTATATAACTAATTATTATAATCATAATCAATAAGTAAATCATTCATTATTCTACAAACTGAAGGTTTACATCAGGGATGTCAAACTCACTTTGGGTCACATCAGCATCATGTTTTCCCTCAAAGGGCCGGTTGTAACTGTAAGACTGTATGAATGTAACTCCTAACATATTGTTAAATAAATGTCTCTGCATTTGATTTTTGTTTATTCAAGTGTAAAAATATTGTACATGCAGTTAAATAAATGTAAAAATAGTTCTCAGCACTCTTTGTAAAGATTTCTTTAAGTGAAATTATGTTTATTTTCTACAACAGATTAAATGTTGTTCTTGTTGTTTTCTTAATCGTCATACAAAAGAGGTACTATGATGTATTATATAACTAATTATTATAATCATAATCAATTAGTAAATCATTCATTATTCTCTTTTACATAACTGAGATTCTGGTCAAACTAATAGATGATGAGGATGAAGTGAATGTGTTCATGAAATCATTGAACAAGAGTCATTGAACAGACTTCACTGATGGGATGTGAACAAACTGAAGGTTTACATGATGAATAAAGTATTTCTTGATTCAAGAATGAACAAAGTATTTTCTTGTCTTATTTACAGGGTTTCATACAAAGCTGATGGAGGAAATGTGAAACTAATATGAGAGTATAACTGAGTCAGTTTTCCTCCTGAAACACCACAAAGTACAGAGTTCATGTTTCGAGCAGAAGAACATTAGTCAGTCAGTCTCTGTCCTTTAAACTGTCCTCACTAAAACATCTTTGTCACAGAGAAATGAGCAGAGTTTTATATCACGTGTCGCTTCTTACAACCAACATTCTGTTTGTGCACTTAGTCAATAAAGAGGATTTATTACACAGACATGAAATAATATATTAAAATAGTGAATTCATTTGGTGAAGTTTGGGTGTGAAGAAGTTGTATTGAGTCCTCCTCACACACATGAGACAACAGATACTGATGAAAGTTCAGAATGAGGCTGTCATGTTGGTTCAGTGTTTATCTGTCACCTCACAGCCAGACCATGTTGTAAAGTTTGAATCCAGACTTGACTCAAACTTCTTGTGACTCATTTTGTCCAGGGTGAAATCTGTGGACCCACCAAACAGCCTGCTGAGCTCAAGAGTTTCTCTAATTGATCCTCAATTAGTGTGGCACTGGGTGTTTGAGAACACAGGGAAGTATTAGCCCCCCCTATTGTGTTGAATTCAGTAAAAGCTAAGGTCTCAGAAACATTTACTATTTCTTTGTCACTTCCCTGTATCATGCTGTCATGAGGTCTTTTACTGGGATGTGTGGTTATTGTATTTCTGCTAAGCCCAACATTGTCAGCAGAGGGCGCTCTAGGCAGTATACTATATTTGGGGGCGAGGGTTAAGAGGGTTGCACAGCAACAAGAAGACGCGCGAAGCGGCAGCGGTCTATATACTCCGCGCAAAGTGTTAAAGTTAAGTTTAAGTTTTTAAGTGATCTACTTTGAACATTCATGTTTTTTCAAGAGGAGTCAGTTTCTCTCAGTGTTGACAGACGAATAAATCCGTCAGTAACAAGAACTATGTAGTCGTGTATTTCCTGGAGGGAGTGATAGTTACTACTCTGTTAATTTGTCTATCGTGTCGTTTTTCATGATATGGGTAATATTGTTCCCTCTGATATGAATAGTATTTGAATGGCCCGTGCTCTTGAGTGCGGAATGCGTGTTTTAGCTGAATTGATTTTGACTCATTGTTCGTTAATGCCATGCGGGTATTCATGTATCTGCGCTCATAGTGTATTTGTAGGTGTTGAGCTTCATTTTTACCAGTGCAGGCCCAGGTATAAAATGCACTGAATAGGAGATATGTATGTAGAACGTCCCCATGCAGAAACATTCATCAGGTCACGTTGCAAAACATTGGTTACACAGTGTGAATGTTTGGATTTGAACAGGGTTACTTACAGGGTTAAAGTGTGTGTGATTCTTATTATTGATATGAATTATTATTAATAACATGTAGCTTCTTGTTGTACAACTGCTCTTAACTTTACCAAGGGTGTCAAACAAAACCCATTTAAGTTCATGTTGACCAGACCTCAAGTTTGTTTCATTGAATGGCTCTGTGTTTTCTTAACAAGATGGCCGACTGTCTCTTACATTAATCAATACTCTTTTTCCACATTAATTTAGGGTTTCATTAAACAGCCGAGTGACAACTGGCCTCGGAGGATGAGGAGACGTGAGGAGCGTCAACAATGGTGGACAGTGACAGGTCAACACACACACACACACACACACACACAGCCTTTTATCTGTTGTTTGAGTGTTTAAGTGTGTGTGTGTGTGTGTGTGTGAGACCACCTCTTATGAGCTGCCTTCCCATCTACACACATGTAAATCCAGACCTCCTCTGTGTCTCTTACCACCGGCTCTGCATGGCAATCACATCCTCCTCCGTCATTTGAACACAAACACGGTCACTTAAGAGGCTGACAGGGTTCCTGTCTGACTCCTGCCTGCAGCTCTGCATGATGATCGGGTTTTCTCGCAGTCATTTCATGTCGCCAACACCGGGCACACCTTTCTGCTCTTAACCCAGACTCGACGCTCACAGCCGGGGGGGGGGGGGGGGGGGGGGGGGGGGCGGAGTGTGTCGACATGCACTTCACTTTGCTTCGAGGCTCCGGTGAATTTGAATTTTAACCAGATTGAGAGACGGACTTTGCATGCAGTGCATCGCTTCTCTAGCTTTGGTAAATTGAGCTTCACTTCAGGACTGTTTTTAAGTTCAAGTCAGGAAGATATCATCAAAAGATGTTTGCTAACAGATGATCATGGATACAAAAACTGAATGAAAACTGTCTGAAAGGGATTGCTGTGGTGTTGATGGCTGAGAACGGTACGAATCTATCAGATTGTTAGTTTGGTGAGTGGATGCATTATGAGAACTGGTTGACATCCCAGACGGAGAAAGTTTTACAAATATCAAACTTTTACAGTTTTAAGTTTTACAGTTTAATAGATCTCTCCTCTTTAAGTCTATGGGGGAAATGCAACAAGCTCTCTCAGTACATCCGTGCTTTAGAGTATTGGGGTCACGTTTGGTCAACTTTTTCTATCCAACAACTCTTATTCATGTCATCTTTCCCAGGTGTATTCTGTAGTCATATGTCAGGAAGATATTTGACAAGTGTTTCAAGTCATTTCACCTGTGGATTCATCGCTGATTCAATTTTGGCAAAATTTGACATTTGGATTTGCAGCGTTGAACCAAACCTTGAGGAAGCTATCGAGCTTTGTATAACTGATTGAGAATATTTCCGTCCCTCATACAGATTATTGGCTCTAGTTGCCTAAACATAACTATGCTATTACTCAATTTTTTTTTTTTTTAACAGTCTAGTGTGTTTTTCTGGACAAACGAGTCCTTTGTTGTTGAAGCATGAGGACATGTCGACTCTGTGAAACCCACTGATTGAGTAGCTGAAGCTGAACTGCTTTTGCGTTTGTCTCCACATGGCTTTGAGCTTCAATGGTTCCTGCAGGCTGTGAGCGAGATCTCTATTAAGATTGACCTGAATGACGAGCGCTGCAGGTAGCGAAAGAAACATCTGTGTAAGTCAGCCACTACAGCTAACCAGCAGGATAAAATCAGAACGCTCGGTCTCTCAGAACGCTGCAGAACTACGCTACAGCAGGACTGTGGAGTCGCTTCTTATCTGTCCGAATGAGCTGAAAACTCACACTGTCAAAACTATATTTCACACCCAGCTCCTTCCTCACCAGATCTTCTCTCTTTACTGCTCTCCTCTTGTTGATGTGTGAGGTGATGTGTTCTCAGGTGATGTCTGTTTCTACTTTCAAATGGAAATCATGAGCTTGCGTTTTCCACACGGGGAAACGCTGTTCAAGTGCTTTAAGTTGTGAGAACATATAGTTGCAAGATGGCGGTTAAAGTGTGTAGTTAATCACATGACTCCCGGTCGTTTACTATATCCAAAATGTTCCTACACTTTTTTTGGCGGATATAAGGCTGGAGGGTTGGTTCCCTCTGAAATATTTACAGCAACGCTTCGTGAGAGTGGCACACACACACACACACACACACACACACACACACACATACACACCCATACACACCTACACGCATGCACGCGTACGTGTTACGTGACTCACGCGAGAAGAGATTCCAATGCACACACAGAGCTTCTTTAGTTCTATAGTTATGAAACTACTACAGCGCTAAATATCGCGATACTTTGCTGTATCGATTTTTTGCCCTCACCCCCAGAATCGCCGGTACCTGAGACGTTATCCCCAACACTGGTCACCGTGCACCCTGATACATCACAGAGAGCAGAGCGTCTGTATCTAGGACCGGATTGGAAACTTTACCGTCAGGATTTAATAAAATACCCTGCTCCACCGTACCGCCCAATCCTAACCACGAGATTCAAAAGCTCTGTCTGTATCAGTCCCACCTCCACAAGCTCTATATGAGTGTGTGTGTGTGTGTGTGTGTGTGTGTGTGTGTGTGTGCGTGTGCTCCGTTGTGTCGTGCCGAGTAGAAAGCGGAGAGTCTGCATTGTTTGACCAATTAGCAACAATAATTGATGAGAAAACACAGTAAGAGTTGCATTCATTGCTCAGACAGGAGACATTCTCATTAGACGGGCCGCTACGCAAGACACCGTTTTGAATATTAACAGCCGTCTGCACACTGCGTGGGGCTAAATCGCAGAAGAAGCCTAATTCTCCTTTACAATAATGTTCTACATGTCAACAGTGGGGGAGGCAGACTCATTAAAATATGCAATATTAGGATCGGTGTATAGAGTAATGGCATTACAATGTGCCACTAAATGTGGGCTTTTATGCACACATTATTTTTGGCTGCTTCATATCCTGGTGAGAAGCTCTGAGTTAAAACATAACCCCCTCCAGCAAACTAACCCCCCCCCCCCCCTCCCCTCAGTGGATGTTCGATCCCGCTCAATCATTTTCTAATGTATTTGAAGCTATAGTAAGCCTCGCTGAGCAGATGGCTCGACTCATTTGGCTCTAACTAACTCCAACGTGAGAGATCTTCTCTTTAGGGTGAAGTGACACCTACTTCACATTGATTGATGGTCTGAAGCCTCCGATTTGGACGGGATTTAGTTCTTAAGTGATTTTCATTTTGCTTACGTTGTGCAGATAAACGTGTGATCCTCCTTTTACCCCAGTATTATTGAGAGGCCATTAAGCTGTTGACAAGGGTTCAAGAAAACACAGAAACAATAAGTTCAAGAAAACACAGAAACAATAAGTTCAAGAAAACACAGAAACAATAAGTTCAAGAAAACACAGAAACAATAAGTTCAAGAAAACACAGAAACAATAAGTTCAAGAAAACACAGAAACAATAAGTTCAAGAAAACAGAAACAATAAGTTCAAGAAAACACAGAAACAATAAGTTCAAGAAAACAGAAACAATAAGTTCAAGAAAACACAGAAACAATAAGTTCAAGAAAACAGAAACAATAAGTTCAAGAAAACATAGAAACAATAAGTTCAAGAAAACACAGAAACAATAAGTTCAAGAAAACAGAAACAATAAGTTCAAGAAAACAGAAACAATAAGTTCAAGAAAACACAGAAACAATAAGTTCAAGAAAACAGAAACAATAAGTTCAAGAAAACACAGAAACAATAAGTTCAAGAAAACACAGAAACAATAAGTTCAAGAAAACAGAAACAATAAGTTCAAGAAAACAGAAACAATAAGTTCAAGAAAACACAGAAACAATAAGTTCAAGAAAACATAGAAACAATAAGTTCAAGAAAACATAGAAACAATAAGTTCCATTAAACAGAAACAATAAGTTGCTGCCTCCTAAATGCCTTGTTTGAATTCCCTCACCCTCGTCTCAAAGGTGACGGTTTTCTCCTGACATTTGGGTTTGATGGCTGACAGCAAAATGGCAAAAAGTTACCGAGTTAATGTCATTTATCCCGAAAGGCCAATCTGCTAATCCACAGCGACGCGGTGACATTTCTCTTGCTCCAGATTGATCGATAAGTGTCCAGACCTTCTCCTCCGGCTAACCGTTAAAACAAAAGCACAAAGACTTTAAATGAAACTGCTGACTGGAATGAACCAAAACATTTCGAAAAATACGGAGCACCCATTAACAAATGGCATTGACATCGGTAAAAGAAATGTGCATCAAGAAATATGCAATCACAAACCAGAGACACTCAAGGTAGCTGTAAAAAAACCCGACAGAAATAGACATTCAATATGCCAAAAATCATCTTTAAACAAGTTCAAATGCTCTCTTAACTAACAGTGAGCATAGAATAAACACCGTTGTGCCATTTCATTAACTCATTTACATTAAAGACTTTTTTTCGTGAGGATGTGAACAAGTTTTTGCCATAAACATGTTGGAGCATAAACAGATTCATAGTTTGCTCAACCAGAAGCCCCAGCAGTGTATCGGTGCAGCAACAGAAACATATGAACCAGCTGCTCGTTCACAGTCGGCTGCATTTCTGTCCTTCAACATTCTCTATCGCCAACTTTACAGATTAAACACATTAGAAATGGTTTCCAGGTATATAAACATGCGTGTCCTTAAATATGAAGGCTGACATTTGTCCCCGTAGATTGATGGGTGGCTCATCGCACACGCACTAACAATGCCTGCATCTTGTTTGCATTAACATCTGTTTATCTCTGGTTTACACGTTACATATCGAGTCTATCGTTGTCATATCACCTCCAATTTGTGTTCTTTAACTTTGACACTGAGCAGCTGTTCCTGCTTGTTCCCAACTCACTCACCTGGTCCCCCCGGTACATACAGTACAGTGCATTAATGATGCTGTAGCAAGGCTGCTTGTCCTTTTGTGGTTTACAGTCGTGTAGCGCTTTTTATTCATTTTCATGTTTCTTCCATTTGCTCCTCAAAGAACCCAACATCTCATAACCATCTGATCTCCTCAGCTCTTTAATGTAAACACCAACAGATCGAGCTGCTCTGTTGTCTTTCGTGAAAGTCACAGAGTCAGATCTACGCCTTAGTCTTGTGTGTGTGTGTGTGTGTGTGTGTGTGTGTGTGTGTGTCTCTGACAGGCCTTAATCCAAAACCCATTTCTCTAACTTGCTTGAGGGTGCAGCTGTCTCCATCAAGGGCGAATGGAAGCAAATAATAGAGCAGATTAGCATAAAGTGTCAAAGAGCTCAGGGATTTGTCGCCACCCTTCTGCTGCACACACTGTCTCCTGTAAATGTATTCAGAGCATCGAATAACACCAGGACAAACACGTCTCCCTGAACTTGGCCCGTCAAGGCTGAACAGTTGTTTTTGACACTGGAAGCAGCTCAAGCTCCGTCTGAAGCCATTAAATGAATCCTGCCGATGGTCGCAGCATCTGCTAACACAGCATGCTTGGTTAGATCTGTGAGCTTCCTGCTCCGCGGGGAGACCGTCGAACAAAAGCAGGAGGAACGACGCGTTTGTGATTTCACATGCTCGGTTAGGTTTGACCACCGTGTCGGCTTCGGGCTCCGCTTGTCTCGCCTGATTACTCCCAACAAGTTCCACCTCTCCAGTCATTTGCTGTCAACACGTTTCCAGTAGAAAACATCTCACACTTTGATGTCTGAAGTCATTTGCATAATAGCTGCCCTCTCTGGCACTATGAGCCTCTTGAGGAAAATGCTCCTCCATCCAGGATCTCAGACTCTGTGCTGTGGGAAAGAAATTGTAATCTTTCTCTCCACAGAATTTCCCTATAATATCTAAAAAACTCTGTGGAGGCGTGTTGGCAGGAAGTGGAGATGTTTGTGTTTTCTCCACTAATCGCTGTTTTGCTGAAACCTGCCAGAGCAACACAACAGTCCAGGAAATCACATCAGCGTGAATTAAAGTGGGGGAATCCTTTGGCTCTGTGTAATGCAAGCTAACAGGTTTAACTGTGGAGCTGAGAACAACGGCGGGACGCTGCAGGAATGAAGAGAGAAGAATGAAAAGAGAAGCAGAGATGCTGAGAGAGAGAGACAGGCAGTCGTTCTGAGTTATGTAAATTCCCAGAAGCTGTTTCCAGTCATCGTCTCCGTTGTAGATTGTGGTGTAATTGTGCTGCTGTTTGCTGCTGATAAACCTTTGGAAGAGTCCGGTCTCCACTGGATTCTATCAGGAGGCCGTCAGACACAAAGTTTTGGCTCAACCAGGCGGCCAGGAGTTTTTTTTTCCTTTGCCTTTCTGCACCAACAAGATGACGCAGCATGTGAAGAGAAGACAGAAGCAGCAGACGGAGACAGATATCAACACCTCAGTGTCATCATATGTACATGCAGCTCTTATCTGCAGCAGCTCACAGTGCTGAGAGTGCATGGACTCTGAGTTCAGACGGACCCAGTGGAAACAGAACCAGTGACCGTGGAGGAGACGCTCCACTCGTGGAGCCTCACAGGACTTCTTGTGTCTGTCTCTCTGCTGTCTGCGGCGCCGTCAAACACTTTGCTGACAGTTTGCTCTCCAGTATCTTCAAAAGGTTTAACACTGAAGGTCTTGATGGAGACAGAGATTGACATTTTTGTCAGTTAGATACTGGTCGTAATCTGTCTTGAGTGAGTGTACTGAATAATAGTGTCACTAACAGAATCACCAGCTGTACTTATTATTATTCACAATATGTAACGTCTTTGTTTAAAGTGCGCTGAAAGACCCCGAAGGCCACAGAAACATCCATTGGTTTGTGGACTACAGTTGAAACCTCGACGTCGGTATTTTGGCCGTTGCCATATTGGCGTTTTTTTGCAACCAGCAGTGACACGAGTGGGCGGAGCTAAGTACACCCGAACGCGGAGCAAGACATTTTTTTACGGCGACCAAAAGGTTATAATAATCTTTAATGAACTGTACACACACTGAAACGGTTGAAGTTGTAAGCATACCCTGCTCTATCAGCTGTTTGACTCTAAACGGAGCATCATTTACTAAATGAACATCATGCTGTAGTGAAGAAGACTGGAAACTAGAGATTGAGACCATAAACAAAAGTACTTTAGCAGAGAATGAAGGCGCTCTTCCTCTGCGTGTGTTGTTATACGAGCTTCTCCTTGGCAATAGAAATACTCCCAATCCAGTATTTACAACCTTTAAGTAAAAGTATTTAAGTATAATCAGCAAGATGTACTTAAAGTATAAAAAAGTATTTATTGTGCATTGTTTTTTACTGAAGTCTAAAGTAATGAAACCACCTTTTAGGTCAACCAGTGTAACAGTAAAGCAATGAGATGCATGAGACACAACATAGTGAGCCTCTTCCCTCAGCTCCTCGTGCATTCATTCGATGTTAATCCAGTGTGCTTTAATCATGAGTTTATTGGAAAATCCTGCTCACTAAATAGCCTCCTTTCTGTTTGCTCGGGCGTAGTGTGGAGGACGGAGCCGTTTGATGACTTTAAGCCACTCAGAGTGAGGATTATAATGACTCCTCAGGACGGGGAAGTCTCTCACAGAAGCAGAACCAAGGCTGCACAATGTCAGACTTCACCTCAATGCTGCATGAATACTCTAATACTCTTTGTTGTGTTGATATGTAGACTTTCAGTAGCACTTACTTACCTGTAGCTATAACGTATGACACAAGCTGAATGCTGAAGTTAAAGCTGCGACACATCGTTCTCTTCACTATTACATGAACAAAGTGATAAAAACCAGTTGAAGCATTATTACTCACAGCTGCTGCGGACACACCTGCCTCTCGCTACCTATTAACCCGATCACCATCATTAGAGGGAATCATTGCCAACTAATGAGACATCTGTGTGCTAAACTGTTCAAATAATAAGCAGCAGCTTTGCACAGGAAGAACAAAATAAGCCTCTCCAAACAAACTTGTTGTGGATGTCTGGCTCTCTGAGGACTCTTTATCTGCTGCAGCGGCATGCTGATGGAAAACAACAACAACAAGAAGAAGAAGAAGAAAAATCCTCGCGAGCGTCAGCCGGCTTTGGTTCAAATTCTCCCAAACACAACAAGTCCAAGGTCATTTCTTCACAGCAACAGCAACAGGACGTGTTTCTGTCCGACGGGAGGTGGAGCTCGATGGAGGAGACGGGCGCCTAAGGGCTAAACTCCAGTTTCAGATGAGCAGTGAGCTCTGATCAAACTCTGACTAATGACACTTGACACGGATAAAAGATCACTTTCATCAATATTCAATGCATTCTGGGGACTTTACTTGTTGTGATGATACAAAGTCTGGAGCTCGGATCGGGTGCGGTAACAACATGCCAGAGCCATGTTGCTGTATATACCGCAGGGCAAAACCATGAACTCATTAATACATAATGTGTGTTGTGTAATCGGAGGCATTGTTACAACGCATGAAAAATGTAATCGGGACTAAATTGATGCACAAAATTGTGAATCCCACAGGTTTGGTGAAAAATCGTAAGCAATTAACCGGCGCTGTTTTTTTTAGACGTCCATATTAATTCTCCTGACAAGTCAGTAAGAATTGGGCATCTTCGCTCCCAGAAATAAGTTAAAGTTAAGGACCAGCGCTGAAAAGATTCTCAGTTATATCTCAACTAAACTTCTGCTCGTTAGTCTTAGTACATCTATGGACAGCAGGTTAATCTTTTCCTAGAAGAAACTTATATTCCGCCCTGTTCCCTGGAAGGATTATATCCTCATTTTAAACATTCACTGTGTGTCTCCTGGATTGTTTTTGTGCCGAGGCAGCACTGAGAGCCGACCCAGCTGAGCCTTCATGCTGGCTGGTCTAACACCTCCTGTGCAAAACATTTTAATGAGTCTTCTGCAGGTGGAGCGGTAATGTTTCAAACAGAGGTTTCTGAGTGCAAAACACCAGAGACGGAAGCTCTTAGGGATGTTTGGTTTTTCCTCGTAGCAGAGACAGTAATTGCTCGCTTTATTCTGGGCGATCCTTCCGTCTTTTTTATTCTATTTTAAAGTCTTGCTTCTGTGGAACTCTTCTGCTCTGGTTGTGAGGATGCACATTGGTTCCAGAATCAGCTTCCTTCTTTGCCGTTTGGTCAGAGGCAGTTTCCACCATATTTCCATCCTGGTTATCTGAACACGTGTCAGCTGGCGAGCCTTTACAGCCTCTACAAGCCCTGAAGTACGAGGAACAACACCTGTTAGTGGGTACATCGTGCCATGTTCCAGTAGTTCCTACTCTAAGGTACTAGATGTATTAGTTCCTGGTCTAAGGTACTATAGATGTATTAGTTCCTGGTCTAAGGTACTATAGATGTATTAGTTCCTGCTCTAAGGTACTAGATGTATTAGTTCCTGGTCTAAGGTACTATATATGTATTAGTTCCTGGTCTAAGGTACTATAGATGTATTAGTTCCTGCTCTAAGGTACTAGATGTATTAGTTCCTGGTCTAAGGTACTATAGATGTATTATTTCCTGCTCTAAGGTGCTATAGATGTATTAGTTCCTGGTCTAAGGTACTATAGATGTATTAGTTCCTACTCTAAGGTACTAGATGTATTAGTTCCTGCTCTAAGGTACTATAGATGTATTAGTTCCTGCTCTAAGGTACTATAGATGTATTAGTTCCTGCTCTAAGGTACTATAGATGTATTAGTTCCTGGTCTAAGGTACTATAGATGTATTAGTTCCTGGTCTAAGGTACTATAGATGTATTAGTTCCTGGTCTAAGGTACTATAGATGTATTAGTTCCTGCTCTAAGGTACTATAGATGTATTAGTTCCTGGTCTAAGGTACTAGATGTATTAGTTCCTGCTCTAAGGTACTATAGATGTATTAGTTCCTGCTCTAAGGTACTATAGATGTATTAGTTCCTGGTCTAAGGTACTAGATGTATTAGTTCCTGGTCTAAGGTACTATAGATGTATTATTTCCTGGTCTAAGGTACTATAGATGTATTAGTTCCTGGTCTAAGGTACTATAGATGTATTAGTTCCTGGTCTAAGGTACTATAGATGTATTAGTTCCTGGTCTAAGGTACTATAGATGTATTAGTTCCTACTCTAAGGTACTAGATGTATTAGTTCCTGCTCTAAGGTACTATAGATGTATTAGTTCCTGGTCTAAGGTACTATAGATGTATTAGTTCCTGGTCTAAGGTACTATAGATGTATTAGTTCCCACTCTAAGGTACTAGATGTATTAGTTCCTGCTCTAAGGTACTATAGATGTATTAGTTCCTGCTCTAAGGTACTATAGATGTATTAGTTCCTGGTCTAAGGTACTATAGATGTATTAGTTCCTGGTCTAAGGTACTATAGATGTATTAGTTCCTGCTCTAAGGTACTATAGATGTATTAGTTCCTGGTCTAAGGTACTATAGATGTATTAGTTCCTGCTCTAAGGTACTATAGATGTATTAGTTCCTGGTCTAAGGTACTAGATGTATTAGTTCCTGGTCTAAGGTACTATAGATGTATTATTTCCTGGTCTAAGGTACTATAGATGTATTAGTTCCTGGTCTAAGGTACTAGATGTATTAGTTCCTGGTCTAAGGTACTATAGATGTATTATTTCCTGGTCTAAGGTACTATAGATGTATTAGTTCCTGGTCTAAGGTACTATAGATGTATTAGTTCCTGGTCTAAGGTACTATAGATGTATTAGTTCCTGGTCTAAGGTACTATAGATGTATTAGTTCCTACTCTAAGGTACTAGATGTATTAGTTCCTGCTCTAAGGTACTATAGATGTATTAGTTCCTGGTCTAAGGTACTATAGATGTATTAGTTCCTGGTCTAAGGTACTATAGATGTATTAGTTCCTACTCTAAGGTACTAGATGTATTAGTTCCTGCTCTAAGGTACTATAGATGTATTAGTTCCTGCTCTAAGGTACTATAGATGTATTAGTTCCTGGTCTAAGGTACTATAGATGTATTAGTTCCTGGTCTAAGGTACTATAGATGTATTAGTTCCTGCTCTAAGGTACTATAGATGTATTAGTTCCTGGTCTAAGGTACTATAGATGTATTAGTTCCTGGTCTAAGGTACTATAGATGTATTAGTTCCTGGTCTAAGGTACTATAGATGTATTAGTTCCTGCTCTAAGGTACTATAGATGTATTAGTTCCTACTCTAAGGCACTATAGATGTATTAGTTCCTGCTCTAAGGTACTATAGATGTATTAGTTCCTGGTCTAAGGTACTATAGATGTATTAGTTCCTGCTCTAAGGTACTATAGATGTATTAGTTCCTGCTCTAAGGTACTATAGATGTATTAGTTCCTACTCTAAGGCACTATAGATGTATTAGTTCCTGCTCTAAGGTACTATAGATGTATTAGTTCCTGGTCTAAGGTACTATAGATATATTAGTTCCTGCTCTAAGGTACTATATATGTATTAGTTCCTGGTCTAAGGCACTATAGATGTATTAGTTCCTGCTCTAAGGCACTATAGATGTATTAGTTCCTGCTCTAAGGTACTATAGATGTATTAGTTCCTGGTCTAAGGTACTATAGATGTATTAGTTCCTGCTCTAAGGTACTATAGATGTATTAGTTCCTGGTCTAAGGTACTATAGATGTATTAGTTCCTGCTCTAAGGTACTATAGATGTATTAGTTCCTACTCTAAGGTACTATAGATGTATTAGTTCCTGCTCTAAGGTACTATAGATGTATTAGTTCCTGGTCTAAGGTACTCTAGATGTATTAGTTCCTGCTCTAAGGTACTATAGATGTATTAGTTCCTGGTCTAAGGTACTATAGATGTATTAGTTCCTGGTCTAAGGTACTATAGATGTATTAGTTCCTGGTCTAAGGTACTATAGATGTATTAGTTCCTGCTCTAAGGTACTATAGATGTATTAGTTCCTGGTCTAAGGTACTATAGATGTATTAGTTCCTGCTCTAAGGTACTATAGATGTATTAGTTCCTGGTCTAAGGTACTATAGATGTATTAGTTCCTGGTCTAAGGTACTAGATGTATTAGTTCCTGCTCTAAGGTACTATAGATGTATTAGTTCCTGGTCTAAGGTACTATAGATGTATTAGTTCCTGGTCTAAGGTACTATAGATGTATGTGCGTGCGTGCGTGTCACAGATTTTGAGTTAACTCAGTGAACCACATGCATTTGTATATTTATATTTTGCTCATAAAGCAGCTTTATGTCCTTATTTAAGTGTTGTTGAAACAACTTCATGGGACTAGTGCTAAATTACAATGAATAATGTTTGTAGTGATTAGGATCTTATGTATTTATCTTAGTTACTTCTGTCATATAGTTTGAGAGAGTTTCACTTTTAGAATTTGAATTCCCTTATTTAAATGTTATCTATATGACATTCAGAACATTAAAGGTAAAACAGCAACAAGTTCCAATTCATAGACTGTTACAAAATGAATTCCTCTCAATCATCACTTATGACCCACTAGAGGAGCATAACGTCGTCTGTATCTGCAGAGAGCCTGTCCTCTGCTTGTAATTCAGCTGTGTGGAAGCAATAGATATACTCAGAATATCCTATTGAGCACATTTAAATGACAGGGTATGTATTTGTAACACCCCAAAAAGAAAAACTGATTAATTGTAGAAAACCAATAATTGCTACTGGCTGCATAGTGTGATCTTTAAAATAAATGCTCTTAATCCTGTGAAGATTTTGTCACTTAAAAATATATGTTCATCAATATCAATAGAGTTAGAAGACCAAATACAATGTATGAAACTTTCTGTCATGACTTTTAAGAGAGGAGAATAAAGTAGTTGGTAAGACTTCCCCATCAATCACTGCGATGCCCTGATGAACAGCCACACACACTCATGGTGTAGGCAGCTGGAGTTTGTTTCCTACTGGGAATCCATGTTCTACAAAATGTATTCACTCCCACTATGCAGAGAGATGTTGGATGAAAGCATCCACTAAACAGTGTTTTGTTAAAAAACAAAAATCTGTTCTTTAGTCTCTGTTGGCGCTGTTTCTGCACTCAATTTACCCCCTAAAGAGTCTTAAAACGTGAAAAAAAGTAATCAAAGCATGCATAAAAGTGAGGAGGGAGATAAGGAGAGAATGGGATAATTAAGGGAATGAAAGCAGAAGACAAAAGGGCAGATGCTTAAGGGGAGGAGTGCACTGCAGGAGGTGAGCAGAGAAGAAGAGGCATGTTGACCCCGGCCCTCTCATTATAAAGGTCATTAGTGGTTCCTCTCCTCTGACGGCTGATTAATTACATCATTTAGATCAAAAGGCCGCTTAACTCGAGACCTCTGAATTATAGTTTAGACAAAATAAGGTCATCAGAGAGAGCTGGAGCTATAAGCCAGCTCTCTCTCTCTCTCTGCAGCGAACACAAGTTTCTGCTTCTAAATAAAAATCAAACGTTCAGATTTGAGAAAGTCTGCAGGGACATGGTTTTAAAACGTGGGATGTGTTTCATCAATTGAAGCCTTTGTTAAAACTAAAACTCCAAAACTTCAAAACTGAACATTGTTTGATTAGAAAGCATCCGACTGCTCCTAACTGCTCTCAATATGGAGAGAAACAACAGACTGAAAGTGTTTTAATCTCTTTGAATCCATCTGAACTTGAACCAGCCACCGATGAAGAAACATCTAAAAGGATTCAGACTGAGTCTCACCTCACTTCAGTTTGATTCTTTCAGTCCCACCAATAGAAATAGAACAGCAGTAGAACAGACATTCCCATCCAAATCAACGTAGCAGGATGGTCAGAGCGGCAGCCATTTTTATGTGTCGCGTTGCCAATGCGAGTGCAACCTTTGTTGCTGGTTAACTTCCATATAAATGAAACCCACTTACGGAAAGTCGCGGACTCACTGAGGTTAGTTTTAGCATTAGTTACTATTAGATGAGTTCAGCTCATTTTCTCTAACAAGCGGCATATTCAAATATGGTAGAAATAAGCGAGATGGCTGCTACTTCCCCACCGCTCCAGGGAAAGACGAGCTACTTAGCTATAACCAGCCAGCGCTTTATGGCTCCACTGAAGTGCACTGTCACCATGAAGACTAACAACAATCAACTTAATCTTCAAATCTACAAGTTAAATGACCACGGAACACAGTTTAACGTCCCGATGTGCCACCTTTTCCTCTTGTCCTTCTGTCTTCATTTCTTAAACCTGGCGGCACATCTCTCTCTCTCTCTCTCTCTCTCTCTCTCTCTCTCATTCAGCAGCACACCGGGGCTCAGTTTAGGTTTTAATCTGTCTCCTCGGCAGTGCTCATTATGTGTGTAACTCTGCCTGCAGCTCGGAGAGCGGAGCGGAGCTGCAGTCGGGTTTGTTAATAACAGCGAGTCTCCTGAACCTTCAGTCTGACTCTCTGCTGACAAGCTGTTGTTAACTTCTTCATTCCTGACATCAAACTAAGACAAAACGATGTCTTCACAGTGAGGGAAATATGTCACATTATATACCGTCTCTCTTACTGAGAAAGTGACGGCATGTAATGCCGAATAGACACGAATCTGCGAGGGCCACACAAGTTCAACTATTTCAACTTGAGCTAGAAATGTGTGTGCCGCTGTGATGCGAAAGCCTGGAAGTGTTAAGATTCTCCTCCTGTCGTCACCGACGTCCTGAAAGTTGTTAAATCAGAAACTGAGGGAAATAAAATGCTGTAATCGTCTGTGGGCACCCAGAGCTCTACAATATTAAAACCATAGACTCTCTATCGTCGCTGCCATATTTATGCCTCGATAATGTTAGCATAGCCTAGCACTGACCGCACCGAACAGATTCTAATAAAGCACGAAGTCAGACTTTTAACAAATCGTTTATTGCAATTAAATCAAAGCAAAATCTGTTTATTTTGGGCTCATACCGCTGCAGTAAACCAGCCGGTGTGTGGCTTGCTAGATACGGTGGTTATGATGATGATGATGATGATGATGATGATGTTATAAACCCAGACATGACAGCGTTTGATTTTCTTGGACTTCCACAACAAATGTACAAAGAAGCAATAGTGGTTATTTTGGCCCTGGTTGATGGTTTCTCTATGGAGGTAAGCTCACCTTTAAACCCAAATAACGTTTAAACTGAAACTTTAAAACTGGATCTGTTCCACTGACATTACAATGTTACTTTCTCTTTGAAGTTTGGCCCACAGATTGTTTCATTAACAGCCCGACTCAGTCCAGGTAAAACTCCACAGAGCTGCTGCTGCTCCGTAATGAAACGGCAACCGCAGAGCGTCTGCAGAGACCAGAGCTCTCCTCCTCCTCCACATTTACAATATCAGCAGCCAGCGTGCTGCCGGCGTCCTGCTGCGCCAATCTGAGCCAGAGAGAGAGAGAGAGAGAGAGAGAGAGAGAGAGAGAGAGAGAGAGAGAGAGAGAGAGAGAGAGAGAGAGAGAGAGAGAGAGAGAGAGAGAGAGAGAGAGAGAGAGAGATGGAAGGAGTGAGACAGAGAGGCTGATTCAGACAGAGGAGAGGCAGCCAGCAGGTGGAGAGAAACCACTCTCATTGTGTTAACACTGAGCTCTGCTTTCACTCCTCATCGGAGAGTCTCATCCTTTCCCCCGTGCTCCGTTTAACGCCTCAACAGTTACAAAATCATTAATTAAGCCTTCATCAAATCTACTCCCACAGAGCCTGTGTGTGTGTGTGTGTGTGTGTGTGTCATCATGTTTTCTACAGTGTTAACTTCTCCACAGGGGAAATGTCGTTACGAAATTAAACTGAAGATGAATCCCAAACTACAAAAAATGATTGATTAGCATCACCTACAGAGAATGAAGCTGATGCTCTTGTGCTGTTGATGTTTCTATATCTTTATGAATACCTTGTCGGAGGATTGAATGGGAGTTTCTCTTTGACTTCGGGGGGGGGGGGCGGGGTTTGTAAACCTTTACTGCGGCCTTGTTTTTGTATCGTTGGGTTTTTAACTCGGTCCATTAATTGTTCATTGATTAGGAGAAAACAGCTGGCAGTGGCTGTGATTTGAAGAACAAATAGATATAATGTGGCACAAATGTATATATTCATCATTCTTGTTTTTCTTTTCTTTTTCTTGTACACTTAAAGTACGATACATGCTGCTGTAAGTCCTGCTGCTGATCACTGATGCTGGTGACAAATCACAGTCATGATGACATAATGATGACTAAAAGACATTGTTGCATCATCAACATTTTACACCGTTACGAGGAACATTGGATCACAGCAGTCTAAAGGGAAATTAAGGCTGCAAGCTCCTCGCATGTTAAGTGTAAAAATATATTAAGTCTTTAGATGCCTATAAATAATCAACGGCACATTAAGAGCAGCCTCAGTGCCGCTCCTCCTGCCTGTTTACAGACACTCTTATATCCATTTTATGAACACGCATCAAAAGCATCAGACAAGCTTTACTTTTTCAAGCAAGATGCTCCACTTTTGTGTTTTACTCTAGAAGAGAGACACGAAGCCTTGTTGACGTTTAACTAACTCAAATCCTGAGACATTCTGTGTTTTTTATGCAAAACAACCCGACAGCTTCAGAAAACGGTGGATTCTTTTCTCGGGAACATGGTGGAGAAACATTTTCTACACAGAACTGTCAGACGCAACCGAAGATAAATGCCTCAAAACGAAGTCTAAAACTTCTGTCTGATAACTAACGGCGTCACAGCAGTGCCAGAATGCATCTATTGCTGAAGATATATCGAGATATTTGGTGCGTTCTACAGTATTTGTTGTAGTTTGGTTGTTAGTAGTTCTCAGGTTTTTTTTGTTGCCTTTTTTGTTCTTTTTTTAAAGGAAATTTTGATATACATTATATATTTTTTTTACCACGTGTAGTGCCATGGAGCCATGTTTTGAGTAGGTACCACTTGTGGTCGTATTCATGCGCTCTCTTTAGCGTGCTGACACACACGTTATATGATTTTCAAACTATTCCACAGATCTAGAAAAAGGGTACCTTACTGTTTTGCCAGCTCCTAAGGTGCTCACCAAGCTCACAGTAACGAAGGTCATCGGCAGTTTGAAACACGAGCGCTAGAATGAAGTCAATTTAAAAAGACGACGAGGGTGAAATCTACTTTTTGTTTGTCACTGAAGTAAGAGTAAGAGTCATGTAAAGTGAATATACTGTGGCTTAATTTAAGTGAGGGAGTGAAGTCGAGTGTTAAATCACTTGATATGGCAGAGAGAGAGCAGGTTAAAGTGTGACAGTGTTTGCTAAAGCATCATTACAATTCAGCACGGACCTGTGAGCCTGTTAACTTCCATTTGAAAGCCACATAATGGAGGGCTGCAGAGTGTGTGTGTGTGTGTGTGTGTGTGTGTTAATCTACCAGGAGGTGATGATGAGAGAGGGAATCTTCCCAATCAAAGACTCTTTTTGAAAATAATCTCAAGCACTTTCCTCTGAAAATCTTCTCAGTGAATTAGCCAAATTGCAGATTTTTGTTCCTGAAACATGTAATCAAAGCTTTGATTGGCTGAGCATCTAAACTTCTCAGTCTGTCTCTGAAGACGGATGCTGAATGCTAAACTTTCCTCTAAGACAAGAAAGGAGGAAATCATCTACAAGCAGGAACAGATTCAAGGGACCGCCTGAAAGGGAGCGAGAGGAAAGTTTACAAAGAATGAAAAGATAAACAGCAGCTGTGACTAAATGATAGTCTTTGACCTGTTAGTGCTTTGTCAGCACTTATAGTTAGTCAGGAAATGCACACAAATGCATGAAATGTATTGTTTTTCATCCCAGACAAGATGACCTTCCTGTCTGGGGCAACGTTACAATAAACCAACAACAATTACAGATATGATGTTCAACAAGTAAGATACGAAAACTACAAAACAATAAAGAGAATATTAGTTACTTTTGAGGTTGTTGAATTTTGTATTTCATCTTAAATATAAAACACAATAAAGAGCCATTACCTGATGCCTTGTGGAATAAAGGAAAATAAATAAATGAATGAAGAAAATATGGAATGCATGCTGTCTAAAAAATATTTTAAATTTTATAAATAATCTAATCTAATCACAGAAGTCCGTGAGATTCAGTTACAATCTTCACAAAAGCTTGTAACTGAACCTTCTGAGCAACAAAAAACACGGTTATTTTCAGGTCCTGCTTTTGGAGTGCAGACAGGGTCAGACCTCAAGTCCTTTCACACCGACACAATGGTTGCCTTGCTCATGGGCTCATTGGCAGCTCATCAAAGGATTGAATGACTCAGATTTGACTTTGATGAACGTGAGAGAGACGTGTGTTTGTGTGACGTTCCCTGAGGAGCTCCATTCACCGTCTGACCACACAGCTCCAGTGTCCCTCCTCTTTTTCATCCACACCTGGGACGGCTGACGTGTGGGACAAAAACAGCCTTTCTTCCTCTCCTTCATGCTCTTTCACTCTGCCCATCCTGGAAGACGTTACAGGAAAGTTGGCTGAATGTTCTGAACATCTCGTTTCTCTTTGTTCCCTCTCGCCGGCCGTGTCCTCTTGTTACCTTGCTCCCTTTCCTCGATCACTTTGTCTGTCTCTGTTGCCTGCTCTCAGTTGAAATCCACCTGACAGCTGAATGTCTCTGTCGTCTCTTTGAAGTTCGTGATATCACAATCCAATGACACAAATGTGTAGAACGCTTACATACAGTATGTACCCACAGTTCTGTTAATTGGTGTAAATATCAGTAGCAGTAACAACAGGTACGGATCCATCAACACGTCTTTTCAGCCTTCAGTACCAAGACAGCCGAAGCAATTAACACGCTTTCCTTCAGTTACCTCAAAAGCGATTCAGTGTCTTTTGTCACGTACCAGCCTTTAAAGGGAGCTGAAAAGAAAGGATTGGATTTAGTTCACAAGGACGTCTTTGTGTGTTTTGGATAAGCATATTTTAGGAAGGTCAAGGCTTTATTTCTACTTTGTTTTATCAAAGGTCAGTAAACAGGATGTGATGACAAACTGCCTGGACCTGACCTCGTATATCAGGAACAGGATTCCCATGAGATGAAGCATTAAAAACACACACACAAAAATCATGGAGCTCTTATTAGCTCCATCGCTAAAAGCTGTACACATCAATAGCAGGTCTGGGCTCTGTGCCATACAGCCTCTATAAACCTGCAACACACTGGCTGATATTTAGGATTTACAGCAGGAATTCACCTCTGAAAGGAAGCAAATTACCAGCCTTGAAGATGTGAGGAGGCAAAGCGGCCGCGAACGAGATAACTGTTGTGTGTTAGCGAGGCTCAGAGAGGACATTGATGGGAGTCGAGGCGTTGATAATTCTTTCAGGTACGAGGCTTTGGTTCGCCGTCATCTCGGTATTTTTTAATCTTCCTCATTCTCATTCTAGACGAGACGTCAGACTGTGTCAAATGGGTGATGATTACACAGAGCTGAGAGAGTCGTACTTATACTATGTGATGTGACTGGTCCCAGTCCAGCTCTGCTGATGGGAAGAATGGTTGGACACCAACGGCCCACAATCCTCTGCTCTGTGTCATTACAGGCTGCCACTAGCTGGTTTCAGATGAAGCGGTGAGCTAATCATCTCTGTGACTCTATGGGTGGTCTAATGCCGCTAACATTAGCATACCTGGATGAATAGCTTAGGTTAGCTCACAGTAACCTAGCATCACTTCCAAGGCCAAGGGAAAGCAGCTCATCATCTACATATAGCAACTTAATTTGTGGGGTTTTAACTTTGGTTACGTAGTCTTTATGATCAGTAGCGTATAGTGGCTAATGTTGGCTAGCTTGAAGTAGATATTGCTGTATAGCTGACTGAGTAACAAACGACTATCTATGGTTTTAGCTTGTGTAAAACCACAACTCATTATTACTCGTTGGTTTTTGTGAGGCATAAACTAACAAGATGCAACATGTTTTCTTTACCTCATTAGCATTAAAGGTACTGTGGTACTGTGTTACTGTAGGCTAGCTGTTCCCCCTGCTTTCAGTCTTTATGCTAAGCTAAGCCATTCATACTGAATGGACAGATATGAGAATAAAATCCTTTTTTCTTCTTCTGTTGGAAATGATCATTGTTTCAAAATCTATTTTTTGTTTTTTGAGTTGCAGCTCTAGAGGGAAACACTCCTTTGTGATGATTTTAAATTAATAATTAATAATTAAGATATTTACAAAATTAAGAGTTTGTTACTTCACTCTATTTAATTTAACTCAACACATTACTTATTTCTAAGAGGCCAGAGTTTATTTCAAAATCACTTAAATTAGTTTCTAATGACTGTATTCAGTGTTTAATTTTATCATAATTAAGATTCTGAACTGCTTAATGTCAACACAACAGTGTCAGTTTTAATTTCAATATGTATTCATCACCTAAAGAAACGTATGAGGTAGTTTGAGATATTTTTTATTTTCTTCTCTTTTGTCGGGTCGAGTCAGGTCATTAATTAATTCTACTGTGACAAAAAGGGAACATTAAGCATTTAATAAGTCTTGGCAGAACATAAATGAGTGTAACTATGAATAAATGAATCACGGCTGCTGGTTAACACCTTTGAGGAGAATTAAAATGAGTTTGCAGGTTGCAACTTTAGAGACAAAAAAAGAGGGAAGGTTTAAAAGAAGAAGGCCAGTTAAACACTTCTTTTCCTCTCCTCTCCTCTCCTCTCCTCTCCTCTCCTCTCCTCTCCTCTCCTCTCCTCTCCTCAGATCACCATATTACCACATTATTTGCCTTCCTGGCCCTAAAGGAGAAACAATCCATTAACCCTTTGAACCTGCAGCCACTGAGGCACAAGCAGCTCCACTCTGATTCAGTAGAGTCATTAGCGTCTCCATTAATTCTCCACACTCAGCAGGTCGGCTCCGAGACAACAATCCAAACAGCCCGTGGACTAAACAAGCATCTCTTCAGTCACTGAGAAGAAGCTCATTACAGCAAGAGCGAATCGGTTCAAAGTCACAATTCAAATAAAGCTGTGCAGGTCAAACATTACGAGACTGAACCAACAGAATATTGGTGACATTTTGGAGAGTCCTGAGCTCTGAGAAACGTTTCAGCTCACACATGAAAATGCTGAATTGTCGTATGATTGCTTGACCTTTGGTAGCAAAGTGCTGATGGGAAATGAGCTGCTTAACTTACTCTGTGTCGGTCTGAGCATTAGTGTCAGTGTAGATTGAGCAGGATTTAAAGGGACAGGAGGCCGTTAATGTTTGAAGAGCACCAACTATGTTTTTCCAGAAGGATAGGAAGATTCTGTACAAGGTTTCATTACATCTTGTTCACTTTGATGTCACATCGGATGTGAAACAAGTTGATGCAGAGATAGCAGCTAAAGAGAGACTGTTTTTATCTTCTGCTACAACATCAACTGGACTATAATCACCATTACTGTCACGTGTGGGCCTGCCTGTAATAGAACAAATCTCAACACACATGTGCCTTTACTTATGACAAGACAAAATATCTCCTCTGAAAAACGTGTATGAATCGTCCAGCTCGCCCAAGAAAATAATCTTAAAAAAATACAGCCATGCATGCCGGTAGTCCAATATTAGGATTTTCCAGACAAGGGTTTCGGTTCACTAACTGTCTGCCATGTTATTTTAGTGTCCATTACATTACAGTCATTTAGCAGACGCTTTTATCCAAAGCGACTTACAATTCAGATTCTATCACATTTCTACACCGTAGGCACGGCTACGGGAGCAATTTTGGGGTTAAGTGTCTTGCTCAAGGACACATCGACTAGCGGGGATCGAACCACCGACCCTCTGATTGAAGGACGGCCCTGCTCTCCACTTAGCCACAGTGTCCAATAATAAGCTGTATGCTACTTGCCCAAACAAGGCAGGTAGAATACCTGGTTGGTGAAGAAGGTGGAGCATCCAGTCGAGCCAGTTGGTGGAGACCAATCCGGAGCTAAACTGGGGAAAAAGAAATATTGGACTATCATTGATCAGGTGACCAAAAACACTATAAGATGATCATGTTGCGTCTGCTGGACTGTTTGCTATGACCTGATAAAGCATATTATATGTCCAGCAGTGATTTTCTTTTCTGACTTGGATCACGATGATGAGGCCCGTGCTGAATTTAAAGTCACTATCCAGTCAATAAAGCTGATTATACAGTTGTTGCACGTATGCATCATCTTTTTTTTCCCCCTGTTTGGAGGTGCTGTTGACAACAACTGAAGCTCAGAGTTTTTGTAACAGAAGCAGGCTGCTGCATGGAAATGATCTCACCTGTTGTGAAATTGAGGTCAAAGCTTTCACTGGGTTTGTTTCGACGGCGAACGCAACGACACCCAGAAGCATCTCACCACTGAGTGTCTCTGTCTGTCTGTCTCTCTCGGTGGTCGGTAATAGATGTTTACGTAGGAGGAGAAATAGTTTGCTGCTGTCAGCAGGAGACTGGTGGAGGGGTAACAAGTGTCGGCTGTGACGGGAAGGAGACCTGCAGAGAGAAATGACCGACACTGAGAGGAAAAGAAGCAGAGGAGGAAATGACATAAATGAGGGAGAAACTTAATCTAAATGGAGAATGTAGCCTGAGGCAGTACTAAATGCATTAAGAGGCAGCGAAGAGCAGGAAATTATGATATTACCAAGAAGTGTGAAGCAGGTTATTAGAAATGAATAATTGTCAAAATGTGTATGTGGGCGATTTCGCTTTTTATAGGGTTGGCGACTGAAACCAGAACAGCAGTGCTGCAGTATTTTATAAAATGACTCCAACAGACCAGTGATACAAAAACCCCTCAGACCAGTCAGCCCTCTTTAATCCCACATTTTACCTTTAAAGGGGCACTCCTCTGATCTCACAAGTCAAAGTGAGTTTACTAGCCTTGAGGAGCTTTGATGGCTCTTGAAGAGCTTTTTCCAGTCTGAGAAAACGACTCAAGAGTCTCCAAACTCTGAACAGAACGCCTGTGGTGCAGTAGTTACATATGAGGAGTGTAGGATCCAGTCGTTATGAATCTGACCCGTACCGGGGGATGCAACACACGGAGGTTGCGTTGCAGAGTGTTGCATCAGCAGCCGTGTTACCAATCTGCATATTTTCATGTACATTTTCCAGTAGCATTAAAAAAACTGTATGGAAACTGCAACATTCGATTGAGGTGTTTTTTGGTCGCTATAGAAAAAGAGTTGATGCGGTAAATAGGTTTTTTATTTGGCCTTTGCCAAATACATTCTGACGTAGCGAACATTTAACTCGCATGACCGATCCGCTGTTTCTGCTGTCAGCGTCGTCTTGGGTGTTGCCATAACGCGCCAATGCTTGTCTTCGTCTAGCCGACATGAAAGAACAATTCAAACTTGCCCAATTCAAATTCCTGAAGACCTTTGTCAATTTTTCTCTCATAGATGGGTTCGATGCATGGATGTGTGAAGGTTAGATCACCAAGGCAACTTGTTTTAAGTAGCTTATAGTGCCAGCTTCTTACCAAACTACTCAGATCCGTTTGTATTCGCTACACCTTTATTAAACAGTATTGTCTTTTCCCTGCATCTTAATTCCTCCTCGCACACACTTCAGCTTCCCGTCTGCTGTTAACTGCTTCTTGAATCAGTTAAATATGCAGAATAGACTGGAAAACATCGATCTCTGCCTTTACAACAAGAAGATTCCCAACCGCTCCTCCATCCTGTCGGGCATCAGTGAGTCACACCCTTTTATTGGTCAAAATTCAGGCAAATAGAAAATGCGTCTTCACTCTTTTGGTCTTTTCCGTACTCTGAACACTCAGACAGGGTTTTGGTGTCTTGCTCACGTCACTTTATGAACACTCAGTTATAACAGCAGTCAAGCTTGTGACTTATTCTCCTAACCGAGATTCTCTGTCTGAACCTGGACGTTCAGTTGTGTCTTCATGTTGTCCACTGACCTGTTAGAGAGTTCACTTCTTGGTCTCGTCCAAATCCATCAGTGTTCTCAGAGCGTCCACTAATCTGCAGACAGTCATTCTGTGCTAATAGCAGGTTGAGTCCGCCGACCCTCTCTTCATCATTCTACACTATTGAGGCGGTTTCTCTCTTTTGGCGTTTTGTTCCAGATGAGAGCAGCTGTCAGTCACAGCTGACGGGTCGGAGATGCTCAGAGGTTGTTAGGACTCTGAAGCTTCCCGTTGAGGAGCTCAGGGTCTAATATCACGCTTCACAACACGCCTCAGGGATCCCAGCTGGACACAAAGTCCGAAAATCTGTTATTCAAACAGTCAGTTGGTTTCACAAACAGGTATTTAGAGCACGCTGTGAAGTCACTTTAGAGCCAGAAAGCAACAAAATAAACAGAAATGTGAACGATATAAAACATGATGGATAAAGAAACGCATGTAGGCAAAAAACAAACTGGGATGTGGTTAAGTTTTGGACTTGAAGTTCTTCCTCTTTCTGGAGCTTTCCGGTGCTTCATGTGGTTTCCTGAGTTTTGCCAAATCAGACCTCTAGTCAGTGTGTTTCCACACTGTGAGAAGAGTCTCAGCAGGAGGAGTTTGGTGCTTTTTCCTGCCTTGATGTGATAATTCAATCACTGCCTCCCTCCGGCTTCTTTCCTTTGGCCTGTCCTCCTGTCTTTCTGCTCCAAGTGATTCTGACATTTTGGGTACAGCTTTTATTTTTTACGCTGTTCTTTGCTCCATGCAACCTATTCATTTCTTATTTACAGAATTCTATGCAGTGAAAATAACTGCAGTTTCTCACAAATTAGAAAGCAATCAGTACTGCCAGTCCAGAAACTACGGAATTACTGTCTGGCTTAAATTGGAATGTAAATAAGTATAAGAACGTGTAAGTGTACTATAACTTAATTAACCCATCAAAATTGTAGAACAAAACTTATAATTGCCCCATTTTTCATGGGGTTTTCACCATGGAAACTGGCCTGGGCAACTCTTGAGTGTGAATCTTAAACGGTAACAAGGCAAACACACAAAGCTGGGAATAACTCCTGCAGCATTTTGTTGCAGATGAAGCTCAGTAGCAGCACAGTTTGTCACGTTCGACAGCTCAGACGGCAGCTTCAGGATCTCATCTGCTCTTTCAGGGTCTCTCTCCTCAGAGAGTCCGTCGGCATCTTTTTAGTTTACAAGAGCACCGAGAGGTTTCGACGGCATTTGGCAACGTGTTGCATTTCAGAGTGAAGATCAACATAAATTACATGTGACCCTCTGGGTTCTGCAGTGACGGATCATAAGAGAACTACTGTACCTGCAGGTGGTACAGCCTCTTCTGTAGAGACAGTACGGGTGATTTAGAGTTGTTTGTGATGCAGAAAAAACAGCAAGCATGAGATATTTTTAGGGCAACTTTTGAGCTGATTGGAGTTTGGGTATGTAAACATTGCTTATAACAACTTCTCATTAGCATATGTTTGTAATTTACCCTTGAATGCTTCAATTTTCCATCACCTCCATAGTTGTGTTGGCTCATAAAGGTAGAGTCTGACAAAAAGTAGTGATGGATTCAGTCACAAATGTTACAGTACTTGCACTTGAATCTCTTTCTCGTGCACTTAATTGAATTTAATTTAATTTTACAAGTAAAGTATTTATTTTGAAATAGCTGTTTTTCAGTCTTCTAGCTCACACGTGTCTGAGAGCTCGAACATATTTCTACACTGCTGTTTGTTTCATACGTCTTCAAAACACACTACTACATGGGCCGTGTAGTGAGAATGAAGTTCCACACATTCAGTTGTATTTGCTGCTTTTCTTTGTTTTCTAGTTTTATTATAAACTCAGTAGATTCTGGTTTGTGACTATTGGTCGAAAACAAGCAATACGATGACTTCACTTTGGGCTTTAGGAAATTGTGATGGTCATTTCTGACTGTTTTCTGATATTGTATTCAATCATCAGTAGTTTAATTAATTATGAAAATAACATTAGTTGCAACCTCACAGGGCTGTGAGTGCTGTTAAAAAGTGTGTGTGACGAGTAGGACTGAACAGATCCAGAGGTCTGATGCTCGGTGACCGATGTAATGCCACCATGTTGACATGACAAACCGCATCCTAGTTGACATTTTTCCACAATTTTCCTGATTCTCTGTCTGAACCTTGACGTTCAGTTGTGTCATCATGTTGTCCACTGATCTGTGGTCAGTTCTGCCTCCTATTAACAGGTTCACTTCTTGGTCTCGTCCAAATCCATCAGTGTTCTCAGAGCGTCCACTAATCTGCAGACAGTCTGAGTCCGCCGACCCTCTCTTCATCATTTCTCACTATTGAGGCGGTTTCTCTCTTTTGGCAGCGTTTTGTTCCAGATGAGAGCAGCCGTCAGTCACAGCTGACGGGTCGGAGATGCTCAGAGGTTGTTAGGACTCTGAAGCCTCCCGTTGAGGAGCTCAGGGTCTAATATCGCGCTTCACAACACGCCTCAGGGATCCCAGCTGGATACGAACCTCAAAACAGACAGACAGTAGGTTGTACTAACAGGTATTTAGAGCCAGAAAGTCTGGAAGCAACCATATAAACACAAATGTAAATGGTGTGTTAATCTGTAAATAACAGAAGACCACTTAAACACAACGAACCAACTATGTGATGAGTGAGTGCTGTCCTTAAGACTTTCCTGCTTTTATCCAGTGATGAAGATCTGCAGCTGCTCGGGGATCGACAATTATCCTGGTGTGTCCAATCGTTTGTAACCAACCCAAACTAAACCTACAATCTTTGGAACAATTTAGAAACAGATCGGTAGGCAGAGTCGGACCGGAAACATAGATTAGACCGGGAGTCTAATGTCAGCAATCACCAATCCGTGATGACAGGCAGAGATTATACCATCAGGTTAAAACAGGTGGTGGCTGACGGTCTACAGTTCAGAGTGACTGTATCTGCCTCCTGATGTTTTCACTTTGATTTACCCATTACATTTAGCATTTTTAAGGCAGGCTTGGCACTCCAGGCCAATCGGCATATCAAGCCATGGAGAATCCGGTGGCCAGCTAAACTTGCTTACAGTTGAAATAGTGCTAACAGCGCACATAGCTCTAACAGCGCAAATAGCTGTAGCAGCGCACATAGTGCCAATGGCGCAAGTAGTGCAGAAAACGGCAACATTGCTGAGTTAACTTGAAGGATAACCGGAAGGTTGATAATACCGTGGCAACACTTAGCGGTAACTGTTGAGGCGCACAGTGCAGAGCGGCGGCGATTAGCTAGCCAGTGGGACACACATGCCTCTATTCACGCGTGGTGGGTATGAAATGAAGTGCACAGAACAGTCCGTCACTCAGTCTGTCGCTCATTGCCGAGAGAGAGTCAAGTGGACAATCACCTGTCAGTTGCTCCAGCAGGTTCAGGTTTCCCCACTAACTTTTGGCAGAAATTCTTCCCAACAACGTAAAACCCCACTAAACGATATTTCAGTCCTCTACAAGCTTCAGGTTTTATCCTGGGGTTCAATCATCCTGTACGCCTTCTTGAAGTACATTGCACCCCGCCTCTTCACCAATCACACCGAGGATAACCGAACACGGATATAATTACAGCGGTATATTCCATCCTGCTTCTATTAACCTCAGTCCATTTCTCTCCTGTCTCCGTCAGATTTAACAGCAGGTAAACTCTCCTGTTATCTGTCTCGCTGTCCTCAGTGAAATTACTGCAGCGTCTTGTTCTCTGTTGAAAATATCTGCGGGCAGATGCCGCTTCACTGACTCATCTCCCTATTTATGTCTCTGTGAATGTGCCACAATAAACGAGATGATTGTTTGATCCTTTATTCACTTGACAAGATGGAGGTAATCTGCAGAAACAACATGATAGTTTCACAGCTTGTTCTCAGACCCATAGAGGTCAATTATAGCAGGCAGATAAAAACAAACTTCGTAGTTAAACTGAATAAGTGAGTTTGTGGCAGTTAAAACTCAATTCAGGATCCTATTTCCTGAGAGATAAGCTTTTGGACCAACACCACATTTCAATGAAAAGGTATTTACCCGACACTCTGTCACCACGTCTCTCTACCTGATCTGAGATAAACAGTAATTGTTTATCCTTCATACATTTTAAGAAGCTTACGGAGCTCTAATGTCTCTTATCTTAAAAGAGACGTTTCCACTTGTGAGGCCGTTCGTGTGTCAGGTGAGATAAACCAAACACAGCTTCACAGGTTTAAATAATTCACACTATTTTCATCTGTATTTTTGATCCTGTCTGACATTGTGTGAATTAATCTCATCGGAGTAAAGATCTTAAGCACAACTTTGTACAAAGAAAGAACGAACGTTTCTGTTTCTGAGGCTGTTCAATTGAAATCAGATAAAAAGGTGCAGACATTTCATGCTTTATTCAGACGTATTTCCATTAAAGAGAAAGCCAAGAGAGAAAAGAAATCCTCTTTAAAGTTAGATTTTCCACCACAGTTATTTCCTATATGACCGTAGGAGGTTACTTAAAGAGGTAGAAGTATCACCTGAAATGATATCAGCTAAATTCTTCTACTTGTAGTGGAGTTGTCCTTTTTCTATTTTTAAAGTATCTCAGTCGCCCAAGAACAAACTGGTTTGAGTGTGATTTCAGTTTCCTAAATCAAACCGCAACCCCTCAAATCAAAAGGGATTATCACAATAGTGGCACATTTTCATAGCCGTTTACCAGCACAAGCCACGTTTTCTTTTGTTGCAGAAAAAGATTAAGTTAAAATACAATTCGTGCTAGTCTTTTTGTCAGGGCCATGTGAAGAATTGGTTGTCCTCCGTAAGGGTCCTGGTTAATCCTGCTGGTCTTGGGTTCATGCTGCATAAAGGTGAAAGTGAGATGTGTGAACGAGTTTGAGTTCCTCTGAACGAGAGCAGGGAAAGTATAGGCCTCAACCGCCAAATCAGTTTTCCATTACATCAACATAGATCATTTTAGGATTACGGTGAAGATATTTATAAATTGTTGTCAAATCCCATGAAAAGGGTAAAACCTTCAATGAAACGCTCCTACTAACAAATAGTAGGATTGTTATATCTTATTCCTCTGTGCCATAGAACTCCATTGTTGTCCAAAAACACTGTTGCACTAAGTGACATGTTCCTTCATTAACAATTTATTTTGACTCAATCTGAACATTCACCATCCTGCTGCCCAAAATACTCACTAGAGCACCAAAATGCACTATTTACTGTTTAAGTTCTGTTTGCTAAAAACTACAGTCCCCAGCTGTTTAGCAAATTACTGAGCTTTTTTTTTTTATTAAAGAAAGTTGTTAAAGATTTGTGTCGTGAATGGGTTTGGGGCTGAGTGCTAAACACGGAGTAGGGAATTTGAAACTTAAATATTTCCGTGGGATTTGTTGACAATAAAATAATAGAGAATAATGTACCCTTATCCTTTAAAGCTATGTGCTATCATGTGGTGTGGGCCGATTCCCCTGCTGTGAATTCGTAATGAAACACAAAGCTTCTCACAACACAGTGCTGCTAAAGCGTGACGTGCTCTTTTCTTAGCTGCGTTTTAATGACTCTGCAATTCCTCGTCTGTCCACCAGCCTTCTGCATGTGCGTCTGTTTTAGGTTAAACTACCTGCAGCCAGAAACTCTCACTTGTGACAGTCCGTCTGTGGGCTCACAGGATTTTCAAGTGGTATTTACCAGGTTGTGAATATACCGAAGCACTTTAGGTACTAGCAGAATGCTTTTGAAGTGCAGAGGGACTGTTTTTCTGGAAACTGTGGCTTGTTAAATAACTCCTAGAGCAGTTTCTTTGCTGTAGTTCCTGCCCAGTGCATCCCCAGAGCCTCATCCTGGAGCAGTTCATCAAAAAGCTCTCACCCCCTTCAGTTAGCCCTCCGGCCGTGTTCACACTGGAAAGCCACCTCTACCTGCATCTCCGTTAGCTAGCTTGCTTTCCTGTTGAGCGCTCTGCCGGTTCATTTCCTTCTATAATGATGGAAGTTTTATCTCCCGTAGAGGTGGCACCAGCAGATATATATACTATATGTTTAGATGTTTCAGTCCATCAACTGTTGAATTTCTTTTTAAACAAAATATAATTTGGCCTGCTATGGATTTGACAGGGTGATCCTCAAGTTCTTCTTCACTCTGCTTTTGCTAGATGGTTTTCGGTGACAACCGAGACGTTGCTGTTGTACTTCGAAATTGATTTCATTGTTTTTTTTACTCATTGCTGTACTTTTCTTTTCTTTTACTATTTAGTGACAACTCAAAACTGTCCCTGTGGTTACTTTAAAACTCCTCCTGCCAGGTCTTCAGTCGAGGAGCCTCCCTGAGCACCAGCAAGTTTCATTTGTTGGCTCCTGGATTTTCATCTGATGGGGTTCAGGTTAATTTAAAGCCCTGGATTTGAGTGTGTTGCTGGTGATTTCCAGGCTCATTCTCCTGAGTCCCTGCTGCAGGCTGCTCCTGCAGATATCCAGGTGGTTTGATAAAACTGTTTTTTGTCACTCTGCTCCCTCATTATCCAGCTGCTCTGCTCCCCCCTCAGTAGGTCTCTTTCTCCTCTTTAATTCAAGTATTTTAGAATAGCTGGTGTCAACTGATGAAATTTTGGAAAAAAATGAAACTGCATTTAAATGAATTCCTCCTGAATAATTAGATCTTCCCCTGACTCTGCTGGCGGACCAGCTGTCCGTCCCTCAGTCTACCTGGCTTCTTTTCTGTCTTCCTGCCTGTCTGTGCACCATGTCGGCCAGCCAATCTTCTAGCGGCCATTTGGACACATTTTCATCCTCTTCGTCTTCTCCATTTGTCCTGTCTGAGGAGGACAAACTGCACATTGGCAACAGTGACTTATTTGAGCAAACCAACCTCCATTACAACAGAAAACAGTCCCAGGTAAATCCATATTAAACTCTTGTGCATAAGTAAATAACTATTTACATTGTTTGCTTGCTCACCAAAATTTATCAGAGGATTTGGACTCAGACAAATTTCCTCTGTAAACAGCACTGTTGGCTTGTAGCTAACAGTGCAACCTGCGATAACAGTGCTAACAACGGCAAAAGTAATGAGGGGAATGGGAGGATGGGTGCAACACTTCCGCCACGACACCGTAAGTCAGGACGGCGTTCTCGGCTGTAACGTTGTACGAGTGCAGCGCACAACGGCGACCATGAGCTAGCCAGTGGTGCACGCTCACATGCACTAAAAGCATGTATGGTCGGCCCGGCTTTGTAAACAAAGTGTGATTAAACCCACACAGGGAGAGTGACTTCATTCTCTGCTCAGGTCGACGTTGCTCCACTCTTTCTTCACACGGCAAATATCAAATTTAGAACCTTTTTAATGAAGGAGGTGAATTTAAATTCTAGTTTTCAGGTTTAATGGAACCCCTTTTCCCTCTTTTACTTTTAATGAGGCCATTAATGCACAAAAAGCTCTGGCGGATCCATTTGCACTCTGGTTATCTACCGCGCTCTGATTGACAAGCTGATTAATTTCCTCTCAGCACTCTTCAGAAATTAAAATTTGTTACTCATTTCAGAGTATCACGCTTCCTGGTCTTTCATATTTAGATTGCTAACGCCTACAGAGAGCCGAAGCAGATAAAGTGGTAAATAGTGTATTTTCAGCCAAGGTAAAATCCATATGTGATCCTGCTCAGAGACTGCTGCACCGAGGGGATCAATGGATGAGCAGTACTGTCTTACTGTAGTAAATGGTTGTTGTGTGTGTCACTGAATGAGTTCAATACAGTAATGCATTAGTAACTGTAAATACAGCCTGTTTTTGGCTTGGCAACATCAAATACAATTTATTTTCTGCAGAAAATGTACTTTCCACTTTTCATTATTTCATTCAGATAATAAAAAAATGAGCTGTAAACAGATGAAAACATAATATTCCATTTACTATTTTTAATGTCAATACAATTATTTTTCCTTTGCAGATGTTTTGATGTCTGCTGTGGACTTTGAGGAGAATACAGTCGGTAGAGCAGAGCTGCTGCCTGTTGGGGTGTGAGTGTGGTAATTCCTGCCAGAGACGAGCTGCGGTGAAGCGACCAACAGCTCGACTCTCTGAAGCTTCCAGGAGGCTGCAGCCGGTCTGATCAGCTTTGTTCAAAAAACAACAAAAACCTGAGTTGCCCTGAAAGAGAAACCAATAGGATTAGTGAAGCTGCTGTCTGTAGTTTTCTAGCATGTGTTTCAAGGATAAAACAGAGGAAAAGTTATACTGAGCTCACTTTTAATGCCGTTTGGATCTGCCTTCTTGTCTGGCCTGGTTTCATAAACCCAGGATTATAAAACGCCTTCAGGCTGTTTTTAACGTTATTGAACCAGACGTGTTTAAAAAAAAATATATATATATATATCACCCGACAGGAGGAGTGAGGTGAGGGAAGGTCAGATAAGATAAGTCGGTCACAAATATTTGGCCATGTTCACCTCCAGTAATCTGAGCACGAGCAGAAGCAGCTCACTGCCTTGCTCAAAGGCCCAATCAACAATTTGTCTTTTTCTTTTCATTTAATTTGTGTACCGATTAAACAAATAAGATAAAAAAGCCCTTTTTATGTGGCAGCATATATTAGGTTTTTGCTGGTAGCACATGTAGTGGTCCAGTAGGTAGAGAGGGTCATCCTATAACTACAAGATGGGGGTTCGATCCCCGGCTCCTTCTGTCCACATGTCGGTGTCATTGAGCAAGACACTGAACCCCAAGTTGCTGCTAGGGCGCTTCACAGCAGCTCCACTGCTCAGAATTAAGTTTCAATGGCACAGGTCAAATGTCATGTATACCTGTATGTATGTATATCACCATTGTAATAAAGTTTATCTTTATCACAGCAAAAATATCCAATTGGGAAATATGCAAAACAAATACATTCATTATTTAACAGCCATATATCAGATAATATATAATCCGATCGTATATCGACAATGTAAGGGATGATCAGCGATGTTAGACTTACTATCAGAAGATGTTACAAAAGTAATCTCTAGAAGTTGTGCCCTTCTGTGCATTCAGATGTTTCTGGTGGAGTGTCAGAGCCCCGTTTTAACATATGGCCCATTATGTAACATAATTACTGAGCTTTAGAGGTGCTGGTAGGCGGCTTCCAGTATTTATGCTAAGCTAACCGCCCCCTGGATCAAGCTCCGTGCTCCAACTACAGACTTGACGGTAGCATCTTTCTCTTCCAACTCTCCTGAAGAAAGAACATCTGTCTTTTTGCAAAAAGGTTCTGCCTTCTCTTAAAGAGTTGGATCACAGTCTTTATTGAAGACATGTTCGGTGTACTCAAGAACTCTTTTATCGTAGTGTCGATACAAAAAAAAGGGCAACTGGGGTTGACGTGCATCCGACACAGCTGAACATTTTCTATAAAAGTACATTAGGTGAAGAATGGATTGATATATTTTTTATAGAAAACACATTTATATGTTCCCTGTCAGACAAGATGAGACGGTGGAGAAGTACAAATTGATCTTAAACTACAGACACACCGGGGACATCATTCTTACAGAACTGACCTCCAAATACACAGGTTTTGTCTTTCGAGGGGCCAGCAGAGCAGCTGCAGACAGACGAGAAGCTGACAGCTAAACAAAAGCCTAATTCCTCCGCTCTGTGAGATCAGATGAAGAGCAGCTCACCTGTGGTCCACCCAGCAGAGCCAGGAAGTGCCTCTCTGAGGAAACCCGCTGCTGTCTTAATCATCTGACTGGCAGCCTGCAGGCATTTCACACCATCTGTCAGGTGAGGACTTAACAACGCAGACCCGTCTGCACAAGAGGCTCTAACAACTCGAACAATCTCCCTTTTCACACACACACAAAAAGAAGACAGGATCTAGTTTGCAGGAGACTTTTTCTTCACTTTTCAGAGATTTTCTTCTTTCCGTCATTAATTCTTAGAGAAGTTCATTAAACCCAGACAGCAGAGGTAATTACACGAGTCGTTAAAGCGCATGGGTGCGAGGTGTTTTTCGTCAATCCCTGATTAATATTACATATTCTTTGATTTAATCTCTTCAGATGGACGGATTAATCAGCGATCGTCAGAGGATTGATGTCAGAAGGACGTGAAGATAATTTGAGTGCCATTCATTTTGTTTTCAACATATAATTAAATGCTTTTTGTCCCAAATGAGTTCTGTGTCTAGTTCATCATATCGGTCTAATTACACCCTGCAGAGCATTCTGATCAGCTGCACACGAATCCAGCAGATTCAGTGGGTTTTGCCTCAAGTTAAACACACCTGTGACCCATTTTGAGGACTGACCGTATGTGAACTCTCTGAGGTCCAACCCCAGTTATTTTATACAATGCACTGAAACTGGCACAGGTTGAATAGTTTATCATCACTACGACCGCCTTAAAGGAGACATGCTCATATGTAGGTTCATTATTTTATACTGGGTTTCTTATAGAATATGTGTCATACTGTCTGAATAAACCGGTCTTCACTCTCTGTCTGAAAAGCTCCATTTTAGCACCTGTCTCTTTAAATCCCCCCTTTCCCGAAAAAAGCCCAATCTGCACCTTTGCAAAGGTAGTTCTCAAGCCATAGGTGGAGAACCCAGATGGGGAGGCCATTTATTTAAGAAGGGACGCAGAACAAATGTGTGTTTTTCTTCCACAGTCCCTGGCAGGTTGATGGCATTAAAAAACAACAACATACAAGATCATGAAAGCTCAAAGGCACAGACAGTCGGTGGTTACTGGACAATCAAACATGCTGCCATAATCTGCAGTAGTGGTTATGTCATTGTTTCACTGTTTTATAGATTTGGAGAAAGAGTTGAGAGATTAGTTCTGGGTATAGTGCTCCAGGTGTGTGCTGCCTGGTAGGAAAAGTCACCTTCTAATGAGCCCATCTATCCATCGATCCCTCAGAGCTGCTGTGCTCTATGAGATGTTTCTAGAAAGCACAGCATAGCTCAGTGCTATTTGGCTTCAACGGTTCTTTAATTAACAGCCGACAGAAGGTCGACCACCCCCCCCCTTTGTGCCCTCCAATGCAATGCATCAGTGTAGAGTCCACAGAAGAGTTGACTTCTCTTTGAAACTGTGATTTCTCTGCCTCTCTTCTGGCCTCCAGCAGCTTGATCTCTGCTCCGCTCACAAAGAAACTCCCGAGTGTCTTTTTCTGTTTCGGCCAACTGGCCGGCCGGTCGAGCAGCAGGCCTCCAGCCGCCTGCAGCTGCTGCTGTGAATGCAAAGCAGAGTCAGAGAGCATCGATCTCCATCTGGGTCTCAACAAAAGATAAATACGAGGCAGAGGCTCAGGAACAACTCGCATCATGTCAGAGATGACAGTTGTGATGTCACCTTTTTCTTTTATTAATTTAAATCCACAATAAGACATCCATGTAAATTAGTTATTTGTGAATTTGTGTTTATTTTGCTGTGTAAAATGTGTCAATCTTCTAAGTTTGCATCCTTGTGTGAACATTATTGATAAATGTTTCTCTTTTCATCATTTTCTCAATGTGATTTGGACAATTTTGGAGACAATAATCCTGCAGGGTAGGGTGACTGCCTTGCAAGCAAAAAAAGGGACAATTTATAGAATAAATATAAAGTATGTGCACATGTGTTACTGTGACTTAATTAACACGTTTGCTGACATTTGTTTTGCTGCTGTTTCTGTTAACTGTCCTCTGCCTCAGGATTGCAAGTATCCAGACTCCTTTCTCTACTAGAAAGAGTCATTGAGAAATAAATAAATATAAATGTATATATATACATGTGTGTATATATATATACATTTATGAATATACATAAAACTTTACATTTAACACATTTTAAAAGTTTCAAGTTTCCATCAGATTTATGTTTAGGTATGAAATATGTTACATGAAGATTTGTGCCCTAAAACAAGTCATTAGGATTCTTGTAATCAGTTAAACATTTACATGAATACATAGTAATTCACTGATAATTCCACCAAAACTAAACAAGTAGTAAAATGTATTTGTGTTTTAAAGAGCGGCACATTAAACCTGCTGACAACAGAGTAGAGTGATGTGTTCATGTTGCTGCTCACTGCTTTCAGTTGCAAAGACCATTTGAACTGTTGCACATGTTAAGTTGTTAGTATTTTAGGTTTCCTCATTTAGTCATGTAATCGTCTGTTTCTTTAAATAAATATTATTTCTCTTAAAGTCAGACATGAGTTTTCTTAAATGAGTCAAACTGATTTATTGTTCACACTTCACTTTGATACAAAGTGCTTCTTTGTAAAAACATGAAGCTTATAAAGTTGAGCGGGATAAGTGGCTCCCCAAAATATAAAGCAGGAAATGAGGTTCGGATAAATGAAGCTTTAGAGAAAGTTGTTTTTGGTGAAGCAAACTTTGAAAGTTGCCAACGATGTTGATTTAGATGTTTTATTGAAAACAAACAGAATATGACTCTTCAAGCTCAGAGTTTCATCAATCAGGACTCAAAGGAAACCTGTGGATGAGACCTGTGGGGAATTCACTGATTCACTAAAGACTTTCAGCAAATGTGATCTTTTGACATTGAGAGATGTTTTTTTTCTGCTGGTAATACAGGAAGTTCCACTCCTGCATTTTATTGTAAACCAACTTTACCAAAACCTTTGAGAAACATGGAGGGACAGAAAGAGGGAGGTAGTTGTTGAATGGACTTCACATTTACCCACAGGTGCTACTTTCTGCTCATTTGGTAATATTCCAGTTTCTATAGATTTGGTAAATACTGTAGAGGTAAATGTCCTGATTATAAAGGAACTCATGTAGACAATCAGACATAACCTGAGCTCATCATGAGCAGCTGCTGAATCTCTCCTCCTTTCCTTAGATGTCCATGTATCTTCTGTCTCGCTGGCTCTTTGTCTTGCAGGATGCGGGTCCCAAGCTTCATGAGCAGAAGGCCCCGTGTGGTTCCTGGCATCAAAGCTCACCTTCACATGGAGTCGCTCTCTTCCTTTGCTGGTGTGACTGTTTTGTTTTCACACATAACATGCTCGAATAATTGATTATGTCGAAAAAAGTCATAAAAAGTGATAAACATGAACTCTGTACTTTGTGGTGTTTCAGGAGGAAAACTGACTCAGTTATACTCTCATATTAGTTTCACATGTTCTCCATCAGCTTTGTATGAAACCCTGTAAATAAGACAAGAAAATACTTTGTTCATTCTTGAATCAAGAAATACTTTATTCATCATGTAAACCTTCAGTTTGTTCACATCCCATCAGTGAAGTCTGTTCAATGACTCTTGTTCAATGATTTCATGAACACATTCACTTCATCCTCATCATCTATTAGTTTGACCAGAATCTCAGTTATGTGAAAGAGAATAATGAATGATTTACTTATTGATTATGATTATAATAATTGGTTATATAATACATCATAGTACCTCTTTTGTATAACGATTAAGAAAACAACAAGAACAACATTTAATCTGTTGTAGAAAATAAACATAATTTCACTTAAAGAAATCTTTACAAAGAGTGCTGAGAACTAAATATCTTTGATAAAAGAAGCTCTGGTGTTTTCTCTCTTTAAGAGCCATGCAGTGGAAGAGAAACAACAACTAACAAATACATCAATACTAATATTTATCAAACATTTAAACCTCAGAGCAGTTTACATTTTCATGAAGAGAAATATCAGTTCAGGTCAACAAAGATCATCATGAGCAGTGATAGCCTCCATGGCTAAACAGACACAGAAAGGAGCTCCACCTAAAGAAACTCAAACATTTACAGAACAATAATGAGAAGATGTCAAAGTACCGCCCACAAGGTTTGATTGACAGGTGAAGAACAATTAGCAATTAAGTGACAATGATGGAGACAAAATGAGTTTCAGGATTAAAACACAGAAATTAATTTGCTGTTCCTTAAATCACTTCTGACTATTTTAGTTTACAGAACTCAGCAGTGTTTCTATCATAACCATAAATCAAAAGTCCAGCATAGAGAGGCTGAGTGAATGTGGTCTGGACTCTGTGGAGGAGAGTCATGGTTTCAGAGACGCTGTAGAAAGACAGAATACCTGCTCTGTGATCCAGTTACACTCCTACTCTGGAGGACCGAGGACCAGAGACGGGAGTTTTGATCTTGTTGTACAAAAATGTAAAACTGTTATTGACACAATCTAACGCCCAAGATTTGTCATTGCATCCAAACACACATTCATTAGAGTTCCCTGTTCTGATATTCGTGTATGCGACTGCTACATGAACTCCTCCTCTCCACTCCACCTCCCAGTAACAACGTCCAGTCAGACTCTCTCTACTCAGGACCTGATAATATGTAGTGAATCTGTCTGGGTGACTAGAATAAGACTGTTGTTCTCTCATAGCTGTTGCTTTTCTGTTCCCCTCAGATAATAACAGACGTGTCTGCGCTGTGTTTGGATCCAGTGTGATTTCACTTGAATATCTTAAGAATCCAGCTCTGGTCTTGGGCTCTGCTTGTGAATGTGACAGTAAAACGTCCACTTCAGTCACTGCCAGTGAGACGTTTGTCCACTTCTCTCTCAGAACGTCCTGTAGTTTATCTCTGACTTCTGACACAGCCGCCGTCACGTCCTCAAAGTAGCTCAGAGGACGGATATCGATGCCGGACGAGTCTGTAGACTCACTGAGTGGTGACAGTGAGGGGTAGTTGTGTAGAAACTGGTTGTGATCCTCTGTGTGTGAGAGCAGCTTCAGCTCAGCGTCTTTCCTCTTCAGCTCAGAGATCTCCTGCTCCAGCTTCTCCTGAAGCTCTTTGACTCGACTCACTTCACTTTTCTGCTGGGATCTGACCTGCTGCTTCACATCGGAGCTTCTTTTCTCCATGAGACGGATCAGCTCGGTGAAGATCTTCTCGCTGTCCTTCACCGCTTCGTCGGCAGAGCGATTGACGGCCTCCACCTCCTGTTGAAGCAGCTTCACGTCTTTCTCTCTGTCCTGGATTCTCTGCTGGATGTTTAGTCGACTCACCTCCAGCTCTCTCTGCCTCTCAGTCCTTTCTGCTGCAGCTGAGACTGTGTCGTGGCCTTTGTGTTCATCCACAGAGCAGAGGTAACAGATACACTGCTGATCAGTACGGCAGAACATCTTCATCACCTCATCGTGACAAGAGCAGATGTTCTCTTGGAGCTTCTTGGAGGGGTCCACCAGCTTGTGTTTCTCATAGGCAGGGGATTCATAATGACGCTGGTGGTGTTTCTCGCAGAAAAAGAGACCACACATTGCAGACAGGACTTGATGGCTTTCTGTTTCCTCCCAGTGCAGACATCACAGGACACATCTTCAGGTCCAGCATAGCAGTGATCAGCAGGAGCAGCTTGGAGTCCAGTCTTCTTCAGCTCCTCCACTAAAACTGCTAACATGGTGTTTTTCAGCAGGACAGGCCTCGGTGTGAAGGTCTGCCTACACTGAGGGCAGCTGTGGAGTTTCTTCACATCCTCTTCATCCCAGAAGCTTTTAATACAGTTCATGCAGTAGCTGTGTCCACAGGGAGTAGCCACCGGATCCTTCAGTAGATCCAGACAGATGGAACAAGAGAAGGTTTCCCGATCCAGCTGAACTCCTTTCTGCGCCATTTCACCTCTCAGTAACAACGACTGTCTGAGTTTCACTTCACTAGAAGCGACTCTGCTTTGACCTCTGATCTGAACAACATGTGTTTGTTCAGTGAATGGAGCCTGTCAGCTCTATCGCTTCACCACCATGTTGGTTACACCCATCTTTAAAACTGTAGATCTGAAGGGGAGGGAACAAGGAAACATGTGGACAGAGTGGAGGCGGCTGTGTTTGAGAGCAGGAGGAAGAAGGAGGGGTTATCAAGCTGTGGTTCATTCCAGGAAGAGGAGCAGCGCTGTGAATGTGAACTTTGTTTCCTCATTTACAAACAGAGCCTCGGTTAAAACCTGCTCCACGTTTGAAAACATTTCATTTCTTTAGTTGTTAAATGTTTCTTGTCTCCTCAGAGGAAGAGTTATAGACAAACATGAAGCCATCAAAAGACTAATTCTGTTCAGTTTTCTTTTACTGCTTAAAAACAGCTGGCTGACAAAAGAGTTATAAATTAAACTAATATGAAACATTTAAATTGTCGTATAATACCTTTCTCTCATATTTAATGATCAACTTTTAAACATTTGTAACAAAATAGTTGAGTTTCAGGATATGATTCTGATGCAAAGCAGCGTTTCAAGATTCAAATTTATTCATTTCATGACTTCATGACTGGACCTGATATAATCTGCACATTTTCCATTTCTTGTTGATGTTAAAATATTCCACCTGTTGTAAAAGCTGAGTCACTCACTGGTTGAGTGACGACTGAGAAAACTCCTCAGGAACAACATGAATCTCCACCAACCATCAACTGGTGGACAGGAATGAGGAGGATTCTCCTAAAAAACAATGCATGGACTCATATAAACATAATGTCTCTCAATGATCACTTGTGACCCACTAGAAGTGGTTTACTCTGCAGAGAGAGAGCGTCAACCTCTAAATAAACTGAGCCACCAGGTGTCAGATAGAAATGGTGCATCCAAGAGGAAGCTATGAAAATGGCGGAGACACAGCGGGGCGAGACGCCAAGCGGACAAAGCTCGTTCTACCATGAGAGTGAATCAGGGTTTGTCTTTCACCTGCTGTTGAGCCGGGGAGGAGGGGCCAACTTTAAATCTTGTGTTTCACAAACCGACAAACATCAGAATAACTTCTTCCACTACTGGTTATGGTGTAATAATCTAAGTTCAGTGATTTGTACATTTTCCCTTTCTTAACTCCTTTTTAGACGGAGACTCCTCTCAGCTCTCCTCGGACAAAAATAAACATTATTAAGTCAACGATCAGTCATTGTATGGAATTATTGAGAAAAAATATTTTTGTAGCACCTCAAATATTGTGACATTACCCATTTCTGTCCTGAACATATATGAATTAGTTATTGTGTGGAATTTTTGAGAAAAACATTTTTATAGCGCCTCAAAAATTAAAAAAATGTGCCATTTGAAGGTACAAATTCAGTTGAGCTTTTGCTTAGTAAAATATCTTAATTGACTGTCAGTCAGGTATTATTCATTTCCAGCAACCCTCAAATCAAAGAATAAAGACACTTTAGGCACAATGTAGGTGTATTTTCCCTTTAACCCACGAGATGCAGGTAGCATGTTTATACTTAATGTGAATATAATTAATTTAATCTAATTTCCATTATGCAATATGTATACTTTGTTGGCATCTTATTCTGAAAACCGGATGTTAGTCTGAAGAAACCGGATGTTGTCTCACGTTAATCTTTCCGCTAACTTTCAAAGTCCTTCGCTCGCTCCCGATCTGTGCCGTTTGAATGCGTTTACCGTGAATCTCAGCATATAAGTGCACTAACATGCAAGTGTGCTGAGTTGACCGCGGAGATCTGAGTGTCTGCTGACTTGACCGCAGTCTCGCAGTCTCAGGTCTGATTAAGAAGCGCTCCATTTATTTATTGTTTTAGAACGTTCGGTAAAACATTCTATGGCAACTGGACCGGGTCATATAGGCTACGATCTTTTTGACAAGTTCATTAAATTATCATTATTATTAGAGGAAATTATGGGGGCATTTTTTGCCCCTCTCCTAGTGATATCGGGGGCAAAATGATATTTCTTAGGGGCAGTTTTGCCCTTTGCCCTCGTGTATTTCCGACGCTGAGTCAGAGACACTTTGAGCCTGTAATGCCTCAGTTTACTCCAATATGTACTAATAACTGTGCTACTGACAGCTCACTGTGGCTCTGACCTGCTGCAGTACATACTGATGGATGAGTGTACTACTTCCACAGGATTTAGACTGAAGACCTGGGGCCGTATTCAGGAAACTTTCTAGTACAGAGAGTTGCTCCTGCTGGTGAAATTCAAAGGAAATTCTTAGAATAATGACGTTTTCTTAGAAATTCCGCTTTAGATTGCGACGAGATCCTGTTAAAGATAAGTTACTCAACAAAGCATCTGAGTAGAGAGGAGGACTTATAAGAGGCTTAACTTTCAGTCAGGAAGTTCATTAGCTGAGTTGCTAACGGGCCTGTCTACTAACCATTCCTCTCTTGTGGAGCATTTATACGCAGACAGAGGAGGTTTAAAACACAAGTAGTTCAACACGGCTATTATGATATAAAAGCTTCTTCCAGTTTGGACTCTGCGGCTCTCTGTTCCCTTACAGGTCAACAATGTCAAGATTGCTTCCTTGTGTCACCAAAATTAACTGATTTTTAAATCTTAGTGCGGCCTGACCTTTACTCTGCTGTCGAAAGGTGAACGTGTGAATCATTTATCGTAAAATGTTCGCACAGTGAAAACACAAGAACCTCCCTCTGTGCTGTTTGTGTTAGAGAAAGCTCTCATCTTCATAACATCGTGACGGTTATCAAGAGAATCGCACATAATTACTTAGCGGAGTCGACTTTTTCTCAATTATTCAGTTTGTTCATAAATATTCAGCTTTCCCCAATTATGTGTGAGAAAATGTTCCTGAATTTGCTGCGATAAATAATAATTCAATGCTACAAACTAAATGGAGACGCTCTAATTAGAGATTAAAGATGCAAACAGGATGAATTCATCATTAAAAAATCCTTCGACATCACTCGTATCACTCAGTTTCAGTTTAATTCACACTCAAGTCTGTCTGTCTCTTTGTCTGTCTCTCTCTGTCTCTCTGTCTCTCTGTCTCTCTGTCTCTCTGTCTCTCTGTCTCTCTGTCTCTCTCTCTCTCTCTCTCTCTCTCTCTCTCTCTTAACTCATTCTCATGCTCTCCTTTCTGTTTTTCTAAAGTCCGTTCATTGTGCTCTGTTGAAAGTTAACGTAGCAGAAGGAGAAACACGATGCAAGGCAAGTTTATTTGTAGAGCACATTTCAACAACAAGGTAATTCTAAAGTGCTTCACATAAAACCATTAAAAGGATCAAAACATAAGGCAAAAGAACCAAATAAGAGCTTGTTCTTTATGGAAGTTTGACGACAAAAAGATCAGAGAGAGCACGAAATAACGAAAACTATCCCCCGAGTGCTAACCTAAAGTGAGAGCAGAGGGTCATACTTGTCCATTTCTTCTGCTTGCACCCAGCTGTTGCTTTCTAGGAAATAATCACAACACATCTCCCATAAAACCACAGGTCGTCATTTTCACATCTCTGTTTGTTGATTAAAGAAAGGTGATGGAATGTGTTAGTGAGCTTCAGAGGTGCTGGTGAATCACAATGACTACAGGAAACAGGGAATAGGAGCCAAGTGCAGAGGAAGCAGGCAGACACAATCGGTTCGGTGATTTATGAATAGAGGCTTGCTGGCTGGTAAAGGGGCGGAGCAGCAGAAGCTCCAAAAGAAGAAGAACAAAAAAAAAGAGGCAGGAAAGCAGCTCGGGATGCGCTGATAACCACCTTTATCAGACAAAGTACAAGTACTTACACTTCACCCTCATTCACCAGCCTGCGCTCTCATGTCAAATATGCTACGCTTAAGATAAGACCGGTGGTGATCGAGCTTTGGAGGCGGTAGCACCAAAGTTATGGGATGCTCTGCTGAGTCTGTACATTCTTTTAAAAAGCAGCTCTAACACGTTCCTGTTCCAAGTCTTAACACTCAGCTAACCACATTCTGGCTCCCGCTCCATGTGTAAGTGGTGTAGGTCTGCTACTCTGATGAGGCAGATGATGACATTCTGACAGCTGCTAGTTTCTTATTCCCTTGCAAATGGCTGAGCTACCCCCCCCCCCCCCCCGTGCTCTCACTGTCTCGCTGTCAGCACATTTTTTTGTTTGACTTCCTTCGGCTGCCAAAATCTCCAAGCTGACACGGCGATGTTACACTTTCTAACAAATGAGCTCCATCCAGGTTTGATAGGTGAACGTCGGAGGTAAAGACCTTCTTCCGCCTGTGCTTTGAGAAGGAGGGAGGCAGAGTGTTCACCAATGAGTTCATCAATCTCTCTCCGCTGTACAGGGTTCAGTAACACGGGCCGCATATTCACAAAGACTCTTCAGCTTGTGGGATAACAAATAAATAAATCTGGTCCCATTTTACACACATTTCTGTGACGCACAGTTCAGTCACATACGGTTCATGTTTTTGTTACATGGCATTCATTTGCTCCGGTCGGTTTTGGTTTCAAGACCAAGGTCCAGCTGTCTGGTCCTGACCGAGGTTTCAGACCTGTAATTTAGATTCAGATCAACATTTTTAAAAGTCAAGTCCAACTGAGGGAGTTGTGAAAGAGTCCTGAGACGAGAAAATAACATTTCTCTTTGAAATGAAACAAATCGCTCTCTCCCCACTGCGGCCCAGTTTCACTCACAAACAACCAACACATTTTACCAAACCTTCTTGACACGCAGGAGCAGCTAGTCATTTTCCCATAACAGAGAAAAACAACATAATTCAAGTGTCACTGTCCTCTTTTCACAGAAGATATTTCATTACTAAAAATACAAAGCAACAAAAACTGAGATGGTGTTTAACCGGAATCAAATATTGTTCCTTTTCTCATGCTTTAAGATTTTGGGAATATTAGTTTTCCATTGAACTCTCCTGCTGTGTGTGTGTGTTTGACCCTCAGGATTTATTATTACGTTTCAAACCTCCCATGCGACCAGAAAGCTGTTTCCTCCCGGTGTGTTTCTGCGTATCTCAGGTTTGCATAGTTTTAAAGTCTGTCACCCGTCTGATTTGAACGTTAAACAGCCAGCTGGTTTCTCTGTGTGCAGTGTGTCTGCAGGCCAGCGAGGTGTGTGTGTGTGTGTGTGTGTGTGTGTGCACGGTGTGATCCCTTGTTTCTCACAGACCTTGTCTTCAGTGTTATCTGATTCCCCCGCTGTGTTTGCTCTCAACAGGTTTTTTATCATCCGATTCCCCTGCTGTCGATACTCAGTAGGTTTTCATTATCACACTCCCCTGCTGACTCTCTCTGCACGTCTTCCCGTCTCCTGTCTGTTTTTTCTTGACCATCCAATTGAATACGACCAAACAGCTTCTCCCTCACAAATGTATTCAGTTAATATTCGGTGCTGGACCTGATCTGTTGAACATGATGCCATAACCTCGTCCCCAGGCGGTTCTGGGTTACAGAACTTGGCCTGAAGCTCCTGCTGTGTATTGATTCCTTATTGCTTTGACCCACCTGTTGTGATTATAACCACATTCACGCTCGACTTCTGAGGCCAGTAGCCAAGTTTCCATTCAAATGTCAGACAAGCTAATTGAGACTTGAATTTCCAGAAAAAGAAGGCAAAAGAAAATGTGAGAGTTGGGTGCTATGAAACATTACAGAAGGCAATCTGGTTGTTTAGTATAACAGATCAGCCAACCAATCCTCTGAGAGACTCAAACCTAACAGACTATAACAGATAGCTTTACTCTCAGCTATTTGGAGCTCACACACAGGTTTGCTGAGATAAAACTCGTGCCTGTGTCACCAGCACTTTAGAGGCAGAGGTAAGGCTGACTGTCCATGGAGCGTCTTTTTAGTCTTTTTATGAGCGACACTCCTACGAAAAGAGGAACATAAAGCATGATATTCATGTCCCCATTTCCTTAACAGTATTTGCAGTATCTTTCTCCCATGATTGCTGCCCATCTCTCCGAATTTTTATCGTTATTGTATTTTATTTATTGTGTTTTTTTTCTTGCTGTGATGCACTTTCTAACATTGTTAAGAAAGGTGCCATACAAATAAAGTTTATTATTATTATTTGTCGGTCATCTCTAACCATGCATTCGTTTTCGCACGCCGCAAAACTAATCAGCCGCGCAGAGCAATGCATAAATTAGACATATTTGATTACTAAAACGTAAATTATGTGTCAGAATAAAGGCCAAGAGGTATTTTGAATAATAATTTGTGTTTTAACAATGAAAGAGGATTTCTTCTGATACCAGTAATTAGTCTCCACTTTAGGTAAGTTGGTATAGCAATTCATTACAGCATTAAATTACTTTTAGAAAATAAAGATGACGGCAGTAGTTTGGAGGTCTGGAACCAGAGAAATCTACCAAAAGCCCTCCTTGTGTTGGTTCATGAGAGCATTGCATCATTCATAGTCACAGAAATCTTTGTAAAACGTTCATACAGTCTGTTCAGTTCAAAGCATAATCGGATGAAAGCAACTTTATAAAAGCATTTTTGTGTCACTAGAAGTATAAACGCTTTTTTACATTCACATGCTGGATAACTGAGAGATCTAAAAAGTGTGGATAGTTTGACGGTGGTTCAGACGACTGTCAAGTATTTATTCATTCAAATAAAGAAGTGAACAAGAAGTATTAATAGTTCAGTCCTCTTGTCTTTCTCACTGGTTGTCTCGTTGTCTGTCCTGGGAACCGATTTTCCTCTGAGATGTATCTGGAGGAGAGAGGACAGAATCTCCAAAATATATTTTCATGTAATTTGTCCTGAGAAATCAATAATTCTATTGATTGTGACTAAATGACGAGTTACTCTGATGACATGAAAAAAATGAGCAACAACCACTTCCATCGACTCCCCTGCCTCTAAAGTGGGCTATTAAGCTGTCTGATAGCAGCACAGGTAATTACTATCATTGTCTATGTACTCTGCGGGATGCCAGGAGTTTCTCCCATCATGTTGCGTAACTCCATTTCTTTCAGACCGATGCAGAGCTCACATATCACTTCTGCCTTGCTCCACGGGGCTGAACCGGGACCCTCTGCTGTCACACTGAAGACTTCCAGAGGTCGGTACTCCGGCACTGCCAAACAGCCCGATGTCGTTAAGGCTGCTTCAGCTCCAACCTGCTGCGTGATGGAGCTGTTTCCACCAGCGCCGTGTTTGCAATCTGTATCAGGAGAGTCTTTAGTGGAGCCGACGGTCAGGGAGTTCGGCTGTTTTGGGTTCGGGTGAAAAGGAGCCCAGATTTTCTTGTTTTCTGCTGTATCGTCATAGATGGAGGGGAAATAGCTGGCAGCAGCCATTTTGCTCGTTGAGTGCATCGTTTGTTGTTATGATTCAAAGTGGAGGGCGTCATGAAGAGTTCTCGAACCAGGAAAGGTTGTAAGTCCAACAACAAGAAGCAGCATAATGCAGTCTACAACAATGCGTCTGAACAAACTGTGTGTATTTGCAGACGCACTCAACTGTAATTGGTCACCTCCTGAGAGCCTCCTTGCCTGTTGGATATGCCCACCTCATGGGACCAAACCATGAATAGTGAAGAATGATAAATCTGAACTATTACATACAAATATTTTATGCCTTGCAAAATGAGACTTAAATTGAAGATTGACGGTACAGAGCTGTCAGCCATTGTCTGTTATGTACGTTGTCGTCACTACCGCGTTGCATTGTGGGATATTTATGCCAGACAAAACTAGTATGCAATTGGTTTCATACTAAGGTGTCCGACATACAAAGACATCTCACATGCAGTTTTAGCTTAAATAGCATGTTAGTTTGGCGCTTTAGACACAACCAGAGTCAGAACTTTAGTAGCAAAGATTAATAAGTATTCATTGTTTAACATTTTGGGATAATTTGCTTGTTTGCTTTCTTGCCAAGAGTTGGCTGACGAGAGGGATACAGCTCTCGCAGTATTTTTGTGCGGTAACTATAAAGCCACAGCCAGTAGCCAGTTAGCTTAGCTTAGCTATTTTTTAGCCTGGTGCTGTGACTTCCTGGAGCCGGTTGCACCAGCTGTTCACAAGTTCAACGCTAACTGACCCGACTGAAAAGCTAACTTTAGACTGCTAAAGTTAAATGAATCATTAAGGTGAAGAGTAAAACTAGTTGAAATTGAATTTGTTCTGATCCTGACACTCAACCTAAATTATGCACATATTCTTTGTAGTTTTCGCACATCCCTTTGGCAAAAGTTTGCACATTAACAAAGCTATACAGCTCTTCCAGATATATTTCTATTTGCTTTATATTTTCTTTCACATCTTCTATTGACGTTTGTATTGTATTTATTATGCACATTCCTTGTATGTGTAACTTGGCAATAAAACTTTCTGATTCTCACCTGAAACTTGACAAATGATGTTTAATATTGTAAATCTTGAATTGCATCTCACACAAGTTATACAAATACCTCAAATTACGAAAATGTTGTCAAAGTAATATTTGACTTAACGTGTCTGTCAGTTAGGTTGATATAAATCTGACATTTCCCACTAATTCTAAACTGTATGAGTAATTACTCAGAGACTCACAACTCTCCATCAATATTTTGTGTCTCTAAAACAACATTTTAGAAGTTTTCCCAAAGAACTCATATTGACGCGCTAAAGACGTTTCTTAGCAACCGGTTTTCACATTCCTAAAGTAACTAGCATCCGATTAAGTAGCGTTAAATGACTAGTTTTAAACTAGCTAACGTCAAATAGTAGTTATTAAGAACTCAGGGAGGACTTTACCTTCAGACTTAGTAATGGATTTATCCTGCAGTCTGGTTCTCGCCATTTTGGTGTAAGTTTAACTCGTAGTCATGAATAAATTAGGCAAAAACAAACATTCCCAGCACTTCTGCTCTCTGTAGATATATAAAAAACAATACACAAAGAATACATTTAAGAGTTCAGTAATTAATAGTCTACAAGGTAGCTAATTGTGTGGCCTAATATGTACATGTTTGTACTAATTTGGCTCGATAAACGGTGACCAATAGCTCCTAATTTGTCTGCAGACTCTGTGGAAGATGGAGAACTGGAGGACCAGGCGGCATTGCAGAGGATCTTTAAAACATAAATACTGAAGGGGAAGAGAAGTTGGAGCTGTGGCCACATAGTAAAACCATCTCTCTCTCTCTCTCCCCCCCCCCCTCTCTCTCTCTCTCTCTCTCCCTCCCTCCCTCTCTTCCTCCTGTCGGGTTTGAGGAGATCTCTCTTGGAGCTGGAGAGGAGAGGTTAGCCGTCTCTCTCTCTCTCTCTCTCTCTTCTCCGCAGCCTCTCACCGCTTCATCATCATGGATCTCAGGAGTAAAAGAGCTGCTGGGATTATCGCTCAAGTCGCCCTGCTTCTCTGCAGCTCGTGCGGGACAACCGGAGAAGGTGAGCAGGCTATGCGCCTTTTTTTCTTTCTTTTTTTACTTTCCCCCTGAGGAGACGGAGCGAGTCCGGACACAGCGCAGACCCGGAGGGTCTAACAGAGGCTTCATCTCTCTTATCATACCGCCTGGAACTAAATATGTGAAGCTCCTGATTTCAGTATGCAATGATATTTTAGCGGTTAGTCTGATTTACTCACTCTATCCAACCTGGAAAAAGTGCAGAGCTGTCTTTTTTTTTGAAGGGTTTGCGCGTATCGGTTGCGCATCATCGCTCGGTTGTTTGAGAGATATAAAGAGCGTTAAACTCGGTTTAATGTGATTAATGTTTATTTTTAATTTTTGCGTATTTATGAGAACTGGATCAGTTCAACAATGAATAACATAGTTATTCTTGCACTAACGTTTAAGCAGAACGTGTCCCCTGCGCATTTTTAACTTTTATGCAGCGTCCTCACCTTATTTAAGATATTTGACTATATGATATATACCATATCTACTGATTCCTTCTGAAAAGCGTTTGCATCTTAGGATGCTGCTGCTGCATCAAAGAATGTGCTGGATTCACACAGCTGAGTGTTTGTATCCTCTGTGGGCTAAAAAGAAGCATTGTCGCCACTATTCAGAAGCCAGTCCGTCCACTGTGTGCATAAAACAAGGTTATCTGTTTTCCTTCTGCTTAATTTGGTACTCAGTGCAGCATGATGAGCATCCTGGGACCGAGCCACGTTTGTGCGCGCGCACACACACACACACACACACACACACACACACACACACACACACACACACACACACACACACACACACACACACACACACACACACACACACTGCAAAGAGCAGCCAGAGTGTGAAGGTGTGTCAGAAAGAAGAGGTTGTATGCAGGTTGGGGATGTGGCTTTGGGACTGAGAGGTTGCTGGTTTTATTCTGCAAAGGGGAAATGCCATTTTTTGGGCCATTGATGTTTTGTGTTGAGGCAGTTTGCAGGTCTGAAGCTGTGTCAGTGTGTGAATATGAAGTGGGATGTTGCTGTTAGCTTCCGTGCCAGAGAGGAGAAAGAGAGGAGGAGGAGGATGAGGGGGGGGGGGGGGGTCCAAGAGGAGGGAAACAGGACAAAGGTAGCGCAGTGATGTATACCTCCAAAAGTCCTCCATCCCACCACTGTTTCTCTCTCCTCTTCCACTCTTGCCCTGGTTTTCTGTTCTTTATTTATCCGTGATTGCCTTTTTCTCAGCCTTTGCTGTTAATGTTAGGTGTGCACAGAATGCCATTTTTCATCTTCCCCCTCTCTCTACCTGGCTTCTCATCTGCTTCTGCGTCTTTCTTTCATCTTCCCTCACCTCTCCTCACACCCACCTGTGTTGTCTTTGAACCTGTTTAAAACCCGCAGTTAATACAAACTCATGCTGTGCAGTCAGACCAAAACCTCCTTATCTTTATTCTAAATTCTAGTGCAGTGGAATCTGTCAGGCTGAATTCCTTTGAATTATGTTTGAAATGATGCACAAAAAAAATATTTCCCAATTTGTCACCAGCAACACGCAGCGTAAATATGCAAAAAAAGTGTTCTTGTTCTTGAGTCTGAACTTCCCGCTGCAGTTTACTGTTGCAACAGTTGGATGTAAGGTAGTGAGACAATGAGAGAGACAAATTGCAGCGTCCTCTGTTAGACAGATGAATGAATGAGGAGACGAGTGAGGAGGAGACATGAGTCTAATGAAGGCAACATATTCAGTTAGAGTACAGCTCCTCATCTGTCCTTCCTCTGTTCTTCTTCCTCCATGAAAGAAACACAGTCTCACCACTGAAGTATCTGATCCTCTCTGTCTCCCTTCCTGCTGTTTCTGACTCCGATCTGCTGCAAACTTTAAGTCCTCTCCTTCCTGGCTCATTTTTCTCTTCCTGTTGTTTTCTGTCAGCTTTTTTCTTCCTTCATCCTCCCGATACATTTGTCTTTGTTTCTTTTTATACCCACTATCTTTCTCTTTCCTCTCTTTTTTTTTACCTGGATCTCCGCCCTCCTGCTGCTGTGGCGCTCTTTCGTCTCAATTCTTCCTCTTTTCCCTCCTCCTCCATCCTTTCTAGTCTCTATACCTATATATATATATATATATATATATATATATTTCCTCCCTGTTTCATGTCCATATCCCTCAATATTTCTCTGCATGTAATCTCTTTCCTGCTGCTCACTCCCGTGTTGCATCATCTGAAGGTGTTTACATTTGGTCTGAGCTGATAGGGTTTGGGAATATTTTGTGATATTGTTACAACTTATAGCTGCCAGTGTTTAACATATTTACATATTTCGTATTTGTATATCAGACAAAAAAAAACCTTCTCCTGAGAGAGAATGTCTTGTTCTTACTTTGATACAGTTTATTGAAAGGTGCTAAATCTTAAATTCAGGGCATTCATCGAGCAGCAGGGTTGGAGGGATGTCTACCTGAGAGAATGAAGTCACTCTCCCTCTTTGTGTGAAATCTGAGCTTCTATTTGTTTGTGTAGCCGGGTCGGCTAATGGCCGCCGCTCTGCACTGCTCTCGTACGGCGGCCGTCCTGACTCTTGGCGTCGTCGTGGAAGTGTAACGCCCACCTGCCTGTTCCCCCTCAGGCAAACACTGTGAGCTCATTTCAGCACTATTGCTGTTGTTGGCCTCAGGGGATCATGGCTTTGACTAGAAATGGAGAGATGAATCTACTAATCAGCTGGCTCGATGCACCGGTCCTCATGATGCGGTGTTGGGATTTGGGCCAACTGGTCCTTCAAATGACACAAGAAAATGTATTGTTTGTCACCTATACGACACATAGAAGCATTTTCTGATCTGATGCTCCTGTCGTCAGGAAACAGTTTTTCTGTCTTCCTAAACGGTCACCTTCATAAAATAAATCTGTTTAATGATGTGTCAACACTTCGGCCAGCTAGGTTTAGGCATAAACATTACTTAGTTAGATTTAGGGATATATTATGGTTTGTTTTAAAGTGCTTTGTTTAGGTTATGGGACCTTTGTCATCATGGTTACAATGATGTAGACACGGTTACGGTTTGTATGCCAGCTCCTCTGTGAGCCTCTGAGACCTACGGTTACCCACAACCCCCCCTGGTTGTGTTGCTTCACAGATACATTCATGTGTATCTTCGCAGGAGCATATTCCCGTCTTTAAAAATCTCCACTGAAGTTCAGACTGATGCAGAACTGTTTAATTGCCTCCAGCTCCATAAAAGACGTCCCATCACAACTACTCAATGCCTTTAAATGAAAAAAAGTACAAACACGTGGTTAGCAGCTTAGGGGATATATAAAACGAGCAATTACAAAATAAAAAAATCCCTGCAGTTGTTTTTCTATTCTGACGTAATTGTGTCATCATGTCAGAGGTTGAAACCGCTGAATGATCAATATTTCATATTTAATTGAAGGCTGATATTGTATCAGTTTATATTTGGTGCAGTTCTTGCTGCAATAGTGTTTTCTGCCGTGCAGACAGCTCACCGTTCATTAAGGAGGTGGTAAATGACGACAAAGTGGAAATACATATTTTAATGGCCACAGATGGCGCCCTGATGACTTCTTAGCCGGAGCAGCGAAGGAGCGAGTCGCTAGGGACGAGATTCATGGCAGTCGGTGTGTGAAACAAGCTACCCCGCGGGGCGGGAAAGTCACTCTGCGTTTAATCGCCTTCCAACATGAAAGAGTCACTTTGTGCTTAGCAGCTCGCATGTAAACAAAAGTGTGCCTTTGAGCTGCCGCAAACAGTGATTTGCCTATTTTGCTCATGTGTGCTGCAGGTTAGTGTAGATGTTCAAGGAAAAAGGGGAGGTGTTATTCACACTCACAGAATGATTTCCTTAAAAGGTTTGAAAAAGCAATTAGAAAATGTGACTTGTGGTCTTTGTAGTTCAGTTTTGTGTTTTGGTTTATTTCAAATAGACGCGGTGACATTTAAGAATAGGGTGGCTGGGCAGCTACAGCTCCGGTTGGCCATTAATCATGTTGTTGGTGTTTTGATCCCCAGCTCCTCCGGTCCAAATGTGGAAGTGTTCTTCAGCAGGACTGAGCCTTAACGTGCTCCAAATATGGACAAGCATCTGCTGAATGTAATGAGTGTATGCCTGTTATGTTGAGGTGGTGAATATGCTTTCAGGACTTTCCCCTGAATGTGTAAAGTGGTGACATCTCTCAGGTCGAGAGTTCACGCATTATAAAAGTGAACGTGTCACAGACTAATTATTGGAGAGATCTATGAGATTGAACGTTCACACTTAACTGTCTGCTGAGGGATGCAGGGTCCGGTTTTATTGTTTATTTATTATTAATACCAAATAGAATGCAATGTAACACCTGTTTCACGATCACACAGGCCAAAATATGAAAGAAGAATGGAAAACCAGTAATTTAGACGATAATTCTTTATTATGAGATCACTTGTTCCTGATGATGTAATTCATTAAATGAATGCAAACTGAACCCGAATAAGACACAGAAGAAAAGTTAAGAAACTAAAGATAAAAGAGAGAAAATATTGAAGACTTTTTAAAATTAAAAGAGTTTTTAATTCCCTTAAACAATGGCTTTCAGAGCGCTGCTGTGTTCATGGCCCATGGGTGTACATTTGAAATGTTTTAATGGAGATGCAGACTGACATAGATTTTTGTTTTGTAAGATCGAAATTGTGTAATTGAATCAAAATGACTCTGAAAAAACAGTGTTTAGCAGACCTTCCCTGGATAACAATAGTGACGCCATGAGAGGTTTCTCTCATTAGAAGTTTATTTCATTAGAGACGGTTGAGTTTCTACTTTTCTTTACTGTTTATTGCTTCTCTCCCGTGTCTCTAATTGTGCCCTTAGAAAGTTTTGTAGTCTTATAACTTGTTTTGTTCTGATTTATTTCACGGTTCCTCCGAGCACTGCAGTACTTTGAATTTATGTCTGTATTAATTACTGGATTTAATTAGCTTTGCTGTATTGTTAGCTGGTGCTTTTCCTCGGGTGCCTTAAGAAATGACTTTGCTTTTACCGCTTTGGATTTCAGCTGCTTCTGAACACACGTCGGCGTGCTGTGTTTCCAACATGTCGGCAGCCTGAAACCTTGTTAGAGATAAGATAAGATAAGATAATCCTTTAATATGATGCAAGAAGACCGTTCTGTCTTTCGTTGTAACTCAATATGCTGCAGAAAACTTTGACTTTTTCTTGATATTTAACTTTTTATGTTGATCAGGATATAAAGTGAAACAGAACAAAAGGTTACACAATACTTCTGAACTTATGGGGGAGCCTCAGACATAATGCTTTCTCAAGCCCCCAATCACATGTGCTGAAAAACAAAATCAAAGCTTAAAGCTACTGTGAGAAACTTTTAACTGGTTATGAAACAGTATTGATTTAATACCGATGCCTCTATTTGACCTACATAAGTCAACGAGAGCGTCAGCTGGAAGATTGCCTATTGTTATGGAGTTATTGGCCAGAAGAGGAGGCGATGCTGCCGGTCCCTGAGCTCTCCACTTCCTGCCGGAGCTCCAACTGCAAAGCCTGATCGTAAAAAAAACTTTGAATTAATTCTTGCTGTTTCATCTAATCCATCTGTGAAGTTCAATGAATACATCTCTAATGTGTTAAGTGTGAAGTCGCTTCCACTTAATTTCCCAGAATGCCTCCTCTTTCTCAGCATATTGTTCTCTGGTGCGCAGTATACGTGTGGGTGGATGGAGTGATGGCGATGAAGTAATGAGCTTCCAATAGAGAAAAAATAAGATAGAGACAGAAGGAAGAATGTCGCAGCGTGCTGTTGGTTGTTCAAATTATAATAAGGCTTTAGAAGTGGCTCCTTTGGGTGCAGAATTGCTCTCCCACGTCTTACATGATGAATTGCTCTGTGTGTGAATGCTGAACACTGGTACAGAAATGGGAATCTTGAAAGAAGCTCTTGCTGTTTTAATTGTGTGAAGCTAAACTTAAAATTATAGGTGCTCAATACGAAAATCAGAGTGCATCTATTGTCTCCACATGGCTCTCCACATGGCGACAACTGAGCCAGCGGCTAGAATCTAGCAGCGCTAACAGCGCTAACAGCACTAACAGCGCTAACAGTGCTAACAGCGCTAACAGCACTAACAGCACTAACAGAGCTAACAGAGCTAACAGCGCTAACAGCACTAACAGCGCTAACAGAGCTAACAGCGCTAACAGCACTAACAGCACTAACAGCGCTAACAGCGCTAACAGAGCTAACAGCGCTAACAGCACTAACAGCGTCATCAGCGGCGCTGATGGAGTCAACAGTGTAAACCGGGGGGGGGGGGGGGGGGGGGACCAGAGGGTGGGTGCTACACGACGGCTCACATGTTCTAACAAGCACTAAAGCAATGTTTTTGTGTTTTGTTGATTATTACAAGTAGAAATGTAACCTTTGGTTCGATCCAGTTGTGTAGATGTGTCACGAAACAACTTGTCGTCATACTGTGGAAAGTTTCTTTTTTTTTAGCTCTGGGTTTTGGTCTCCACCATCTCCTGAGGGAAACATCTGGCTCTTTAGCTGCTAAATGCTTCATTATGTTTCCCAGCTAGTCGCTCACTTTGTCTAATTGGCGATTGGGAGTTTATTTAATCAGTAAAGTTGTAGTCCGGAAAAGAAGTTGAAAGAAGCTAAACCGCTCTATATAGCTGAGAGGAACTGCAGAGTCGAGGGACAATTCTCCGTGGATCGTCAGTTCGAGCAACTCTTTTCACTGTTATTTGACCTTTTGTTAATGAAGAATGATGATTTAGTGCAGCTTTAAGCCCTGTTCTTTCTGCACCAAACTGCACCGTGTACAAACTGAATGAAACACAAAGGAAACCATTGATTCAGCTCATCGATCCTCACACTGATGCCAAACGTTTCTACAGCAGTTATCATGCTGTCAAATTTGTATTAGAATTAAACAATGAAGTTGCAACTACCCATGTAAGGTTTGTAAGTACCCAAGGGGTGAGTTAATGAAACAGTAAGTCGTTATTGACAGAGGAGGATTCAGGAGGGATCGATAAGGAGAAGACTCGTAAGCTCGTAAGCTCCCCGTGAGAAAGGAAGCGAATGAGAAGATGAGAGGAAATTAAACTTTAATGTTCCTTGTGGGGGAAATGGGTCACTGCAGCTAAGAAAAGACAACACACACACAACATCTAAAGTTTAACAAATCCCCAAAATACGTCACAATGAATGCAAAAGTGTTGTCTAACTCGTCAAAGAAGGAGAAGGACGGTGGGTTGAGACTGTCTGCATCCTGCTCACCTGATTAGAAAAGTACAAGGGCAACAATTTGAGGATGAATCAATACTTAACTGAACTCTTCAAAGGTTACAGATGGGCAGATAAATAGACATTTACATTACAAGGTTTAAGATAGTATATTACAGTTGAGGGTTTGGATGGAGAGGACAGATGAAATGTCATCAGAAGCTGCAGAGAGACAAATTAAGACCTCATCGCCTTGATGAAATAGCTTTCATACCCGAAGGGGAATCTGACATTTATAAGCCATAACCAAAAACAAACACGGCTCCCTGAAACCAATAAGTTGCCCTTCAGACATTTATCCCCAAAAGAGCCCACCTATAGTACATCATTCACTTAATAATCGTCCACGCCGACTTTCCTCTCCACATTTCATTTGTTTCCAGAGCTCGGGGCAAGGTCTGTCTGGAGCTGTTTATCAGAGTGGAATGAAGGAGCTAAAATACGTCCTGAGAGGTTTGATATTTGTGTTTCTACTCTCACAGTAATTCAGCATCTGAGCGGCGGTGCCTGAATCACTTCTGTAAGTGGAGCTGCTTTTTATCCCCTATTCATAAGAGACAGTGTGTGTATTCGGTTTATCTGCTAAAATGTCCATATCAGGTGTGACAAATAAGAAAACGAATAGTGAAATATGAACTTCCTCCCAAACGGCAGTGAATAAAAACGATAAATTAAGAGAGAGTTGCTGCACTTAAGTTTCGTTGTTGGCCACATACACACATGATTAGGCTACAGGAAATGATTTCTCTAGAATTTGCATGTTTTGTATTATTTGGTTATTAATTTGAACGGATCTCCCGAGTGTCTAACATAGAATTTGGAATAAAAAGAAGATTGGGTTTCTGTTAGCTCAGCTCTCAGCGGCTAGTTCTGAATCGTTTCTGAAATCTAAATCAACATTTGAATGCTGCGCAGCTTTTGTGTAAACCTGGTATTTCTGCACAGTTAAAGATCAGGCTACACTAATATTATTAGTGTTTTTGTATTGTAGATTCCAGTGGGGGGCTGCGTACGCCGACAACTGTCACCTGTAACGTGAGTTGATCAAAAGTTGATTCTGTAATTGTACGTAAGAACAGAAAGAACGTCTTGGTTTGTTGTCTGCTTCACATGCTCTCGGTTTGCTGGTGTCAGTACCAGGTCTGTTCGGCCAAAGACGGTTTTATTGAAAAGAAAGACCATTATTTATATTAGGCTGGCTCTTTGAAAAGAAAGAAACTGCATCATTTTATCAGATTACATTCATGTCGGAACAATACAAGTCTGGGATCCTCGGCTCAATCATATATTGTTTAATATAATACTATTCACTTTAGAGAGCAATCACCATATCAGTCTGAAAAAGTCAATTTCCCCAGTCGTCATCTTTGAGTATACTTTCTCTCTCTGACCTGATTTAGAGCCACTGGAGTGTGTGCGCTATAATCACAGCCTAACGGCAGATTATCTGAAGAACACTAAATGACTTTTAATCCTGGCCTAATGACGGAGAATACCGCCTCACTCCTACGTGTCTGGATGCTGATTTGCATTTGCGCCCTCCTCGTCCCTGGGCGTTTATTAAATGATGTTGACTCACTTGAGTCACCAGTTTTTTAAACTTACAACTAAAGAAATGTAAAACTTTTGAGGTCTGAGTCCTGCCTGAAAGTCAACTTTGAAAAGAGGTTTGTGAGTCAGGCTGAGATTCATTCATATTCAGACAGCTTCTGCCTCGTTGCGCCGTGATTAGACTTCCTGAGGGCTGACATGACGGACAGGTAATCACATTTTCCGTGCCGTGAACTTGCTGACCAGTGTCTCCGCTAATTAGGCTCTAAGCTCTGCGTGGTTCGGTTATGTACACGCCCATGCGTTGAAGGAGCGGTTTGATTATTCAGCTGCTGCAGACTGTGGAGAGATTTAATACCAGTTACAGTAAATTATAGAGATGCTGGAGGCTGATTGGCAAATTCGTGTGTTATTACTCAGCCATTGAAGGCAATTCGTTGCCTTGAGAAGGAGTTGGTTATTTAAACTGTGGAGGCTCCAGGGGAATATTAGAGGTGCTTGATTAAATCTCTGAGCTCATGAATTATCCCTCATCTGTTTCCAGGATTAATGTGGTAAAGAAAGGGCCGAGGATGGAGAGTGTGAACCAGGGCTCGTCTCGTGGGGAATTTATTGCTTTTCAGTGAGCTGCTTGTTTGCTCGGAGAAGAACAAAGCCCTCGCAGTTTGGTGTTCAGCGAACTTCCCAGCAAACCTCCCGGTCCTTTATGATTCATTAGAGGGCAGCTTCAGCGAGAGACAGGATGAGTAGCCGAGGATAAATCCCCTTCATATTTCTTCTTTAGTGTCATTTATGGAAATGTGTGCTCGCAAAATGGAGCCATGAACGGGACCTGATGAAGTCAAGGTTTTCGGGATGTGGAGCCACCAGTCATGAATCTGGATTTATTTACCCAGGAACAGGTAGTTAAGTGAGGAGCTGAAGGGTGACTGCGGTCCACCCTATTGATCTTGGGACCTGCTGGACTGTATTTGTTCAAGGCCGTCCCCAGAAGGAGCCTGTCTCCCCCCAAAAAACTGAAGCCATTCATCACAAGGAGCCGGCTTCATCGAAGACGGCTCGCCTCAAATATCAGCTTTCATCTGCTGAGGTCATGATACTCCGTCACTTCGAGACCATAGACCCGAACAACAAATGGATTTTACACTCGCAACTCTATTTGTGCCGGCGAATACATTAGTTATGGCTGTCGTAACTGGATATTTTACTGGGGACAATAAACTTACCAACTGTAACCGCATTAGTTACCAAGGTCACCGCGCTCTTTCAGTCTCTATTAGTGTGGATTAGCATTTCACGAGGAACAGATTGTCCTTTGCTGCAGCTGCTGCAATCGCAACATATTATTCCACAGAATGAGCTACGAAGAACTAGAATGTGAAGTTCATATCAAACTGCCAGTTATATCGATCGCATGCAAAGTTGAAACTTTGGTCTGAGGGTGGCGCTCATCAGCAGATCATCAGCATTCGGGTTTATCCTCTGGGGATCTGACCATTTGTGCACAAAGTTAAACATTGTACCTCGGGGAATGTCAAAATTAAAAAGGGGGCAACATGATCATGATAACTAAATCACTTTTCAAAACCCAAGTCACAAAGTTCTCCACACAAAGCAACTCATTAAAATATATATATTATAAAAAGAGAGAACAACCTCAACACACCTGACCAATCACTGCATGAAGTGGGTGTCAGATTGCTCGGGAAAGCAATACCCCCCCCCCCCCCCCCTCCCAATTCGGACGTTTCCAATAGTTAGTTAGTCGTCCTCTTTACACACTGAGATGCTGAGAGTCTTACGTTCTCTCTGTTGTGTATTTTTATAACCACAGTGGCCGCGAATCTGCAGCGACTGCTGATGAGAAGTTGCAGAAACCGGTCAGTTTGTACTAAAGAGGAGGACGGAGCTGAGTCAGTGGCCATTAAGGACGGAAGACGGCTGAATGTCAACACAGCAGGATGGAGTTTAATCTGAGCTAAGCACTGAGGTGGACATGAGGAGGAGGGTAGGAGGGTAGGAGGGTAGGAGAGAAGGAAAGAAGTGGAGGAAAAGCGATATAAAGTATGAGAGGATAAAGTTTAGGGGGTCAGAGTCTGCAGGCTGTCTGGTAGCAGTACTCCCTCTGTTTCTCACAACTGCAGTGACATTTTCTGCTGCCTTTCCCATTTTATCCCTCAATGACTTTGCTGTGTACGTGTGTGTGTGTGTGTGTGTGTGTGTGTGTGTGTGTGTGTGTGTGTGTGTGTGTGTGTGTGTGTGTATACGGGCCGCCATCTGCTTTCTGGAAGCACCGCCTCACATCTTTGAGATGATTTGACTTCATAAGATGAAGCAGGAGGAAGCAGCAGGATGACAGGGAGGACAGCAGGTATAACGGAAAGTGAGGAGGGTAGACGGGGACAGAAGTGAGTGAGAGAGGAAGGAAACGAGGAGAGGAGTGTGGAAGGATGCTGAAGATACTGGATAGCAGAGAAAAAAAAGAGAGGAAGAGGAGGATTAGGGCCAGAGGAGGAACGAGGATGAGGATCTAATAGTTTCCCGTGTCTGTTTCCCTGCTGTGACATTCTCAAACTGCTTCTACAATTTCACCACCCGCTGGCTTTTAAGGGAGAGTGTGTGTGTTCATGTTCAGTCCCGAGAGGACTGACTTTCTGCATGACTGCTCTGCTATAAATATTAATGCCTTCTCAAAAAAAGTGAAAGTTTAAGGAACAGCTTCTATTGGTGGGATCTGTCAGTGTCAGTGCAGCCTAAATAATTACGATGGAATGAACTAAATTCACATGATCGTGTGCTTGATGAGGATATGAACAGGATGGTAACAATCAATCGCTTTTCTGCTAATGTATAGCCAGGCATTTATTGTTTGTGGCAAACTATGGAGGACATTTCACAGACTTCACCTTCACAAACCTTCATTTTTACCCTGATTGGCTGTGTCTGAAATCACTCCCAGTGGAAGTAAGTAAGTAGTGCATTACATTACAGTCATTTAGCCGACGCTTTTATCCAAAGCGACTTACAATTCAGATCCTATCACACCGTAGGCACAGCTACGGGAGCAATTTTGGGGTTAAGTGTCTTGCTCAAGGACACATCGACATGTCACTAGCGGAGCCGGGGATCGAACCGCCGATCCTATGATTGAAGGACGAAGCCCTGCTCTCCACTTAGCCACAGTCACCTCGTAACAATGGCATGTACACTACTTTCTCCAAGCAATCCCACATATCAATGTACTGCACACTGTGCAGTGAACTAGGGTCTATTAGAGAGGGAGTAGTGAATGAGTGAACGTGGGAGAGATTTCGCACACGGCCCTTGTTACATCGGAGCTCCATGTAAACCAGGTCGTATGAAGCGGACTCTCGGAGCAGTCTGGTTCTGGTCCTCGGGGGAGCAGAAGCTGCAGCAACGCTTCAGGTCTTGAGCGATCATATCACAGCAGAGAGATCAATTCTAACCCGGAGAAAGAAACCGCAAAGAAATTACATTTCTGTGAATTATCAACTCTGTGATGAAATACTTCAACCTTCAGGAAAGAAAAGATTAAATTTAAGACAGGCAGAGAACAAATGTGTGTAATACTGTTCTGGAGCACCTACAATCCTCTGCTCCCAAACCATCATCATCATCATCACCACCAATAGCGTCTTCTGACAGGAAGGCGAGAGTATCTTTGGTGTGAAACTACTTTTAACCAGTGCAACGTGTCCTAAAGCTTGATTCATGCTTGATGGGTTAAAGTGATGTCACACCATCGGACACACCCCTTCGTGGGTGAGGTTTTCACTTGTCCGTGTTCATCCAACATGTTCTAACCACGCAGCTGAAACCGTGTGTAAAGATACACCTCCCTTTACAGTTCATGAGATTATTGGTTTGAGTATTAAAAAAAACAAACGTTACCTCGTCACGATTCTGCAGTTGTGTTCTCTCTCTTTGATTCCTGAGAGCTGAAGAGACAATTGGTAGATTTTCAAATTGCAAAAGTGTATTTATCCATTCAACAGGCAGCTTTGATCTCTTGGTACTAAAGTTTCACGTCAGCCGTTTTCAAGAACAATCTGCTCAGAGAAGGATGTGACTCACAAGCTTTGACAGGAGATATTCACCACCATATCTTGTATTTCTGACCGGTGCCCTAATTGGAGTCTGTCATGACTTTTTCCCCCAGATATCCCCAATTACACTGTCCTGTGACGGTTTAGTAGTTCAATGTGAAAGTGCTGCTTCACAGCTCGTCTCCACAACTTCTAGTAAGGACAGAAACTATTCTCTTAGTTAGTTAAAGTGGTAGCCTTTTGTGTTTCCAGCCAGGAGAAGCCGATCTCCGAGTGTTTGATGGACAGGAGAAGACGGAGAACATCAAATTATCTGCAGATAAGTTTTTTAAAGAGCACTTATCTGCTAATGTCCCCCGCGGGAAGACGTCTGTAAAGTAAAACTGTAGATGCTGTGACTGCGGCTGCTGTTGTGGTTTAGTGAAAGTGTAAAGAGGCTCTACACACACACACACACACACACACACACACACACACACTCACACACGCACAGCGAGGGAGCTCCATAGTTGCCTTTGGTCACGACATCCAATATTCTCTCGTCTGGAGCTGATATAAAATGTGTGTTATTGCAGTGCCAGTGCAGGGAGGTCTCCATAGACCAGCTGTTACAGTGCGGGTGTAAAGAGGTTGTCTGGGCTCCAATGGCTGCAGCCGGCCTCCGGTTACTGGAATCATGTTTCCCCTCACCTTAACAAGATTAATCAGATAGATCTCTTCTGCTTTCCCACAACTCCGGTTTATAGATTAGTGATGTGTCTGCGGAGCCTTTAAACAAACGAGGTAACGACGTGCAGTATCGCATTGTGTTGATGAAGTGTACCGGCCACTGCAGTTTAGCTTAAGTGGATAGAATGCAGATAAAAGGCCGGGACACGCCGCCATGTCTCTGCTCTGTGATTGGCTGAGTGTAGGATTTATACGTTAGGTCAGGGCTCGACATTAAGGCTGGGCGATATGGCCTGAAAAGGAAATCTCCAAGTTTTTGACACCACACCCAATTTAGGATTTTAACCATTTATTTCCCCCATAAAAACAAAGCAAAAGACTAATTAGTTATTATTCTGTTTTTAACAATATCAAATGATTAACAAAAGTAAACAAACAAAGATTAACTCCCCTATTGGAATCACAGACTGTATATATGAGGTGGACGTAATCGTCGTTACATCACCCAAGCATACCCTGCTTTATGGTCTGTTTGACTCTAAATGGACCATAATGTACTAAATGAACGTCATGCTGTATTGGAGAATACTTGAAAACTAGAGATTGAGACCATAAACTCATGTTTACAATGTTTACTGAGGTAATAACTCAAGAGAGAAGTAGAGTCGTTTTCCCATAGACTTCTATACAACCAGAGGAGTCGCCCCCTGGTGGTCAGAAGAGAGAATGCAGGTTGAAGACACTTCAGCATTGGCTTCACTTTTCAGATCCGGAGGTTGCTGCCTGATTGGGATTAATAAAGTGTAAATCTAACTTTCACAAAACTTTACTAATTTTAAACGAGATGCTTCTTGAAAAACAGGCGTTTCTGGCGTTTCATTAGCGCCCGCTCTCTTCTCACATGGGATACTATGAGAACTTGATTCCGCTCATGTTAGTGTTTTTAGGAGCCACACACGCCTCCCACTCGTCCGCATGTCTCTGCTTGAAATGCTGGAATAAAGTAATTGTGCTGCTGCTTTTAGTCGTCACACATGAGACAAACTTTACAGCGGACAGTGGTTTGCCTTCACACTCCAATTAATTGATGACATTGATTCGTTGCCCAGCTCTACTTGACAATGGTTTCGCCTGTCACCCGCTGCAGGGCCTAATGATGGGTCAAAACATCATTTATCATGAGCTTCCATAGGAATTCCCTCCCAACTTTTGACACATTTTACTTTGTATCGATAACTAACTAGACCCGTATGTGTCCCTTGTGCTCATGAACAAAATCAATCAGAATATTTTTTCTGTCACATTCGGTTTCTTACATTGTTGACCAACACATAGAGTTAGGGATTCATAAAATGTTATATTATTTGTGGGTCATTATTTCAATATTGATAATGTGGCAATATTTAAAATATTAATAATGGTGCTCATACATAATTTAAAGCCTCTATGTGTTGAATTCTACAGAAGTAGAAGAAGGTTATAGCTCAGGTTTTTATAACAAATTGTCTCAGTCTATAAGCTGCTGTCAGTCCATTCATCCCTGTGTCCACAGCAAAGAGCCGATTGTTCCACTGGACAACCACAAATACAATCTAATTAGCAAAAAGCTAATGTTAGAGTATAAATGAACCACACCAAGTTCACATGATCGTGAGAATACACAACGAGGCTGAAGAGAAGGACTAGTCGTCGACGTAGCCACTTGTTAGCGTTTTTCTGACACCTAGGAGCTTCATTGAGAGGCCTTTGTACTGACGTATTTTATGTTGTAGAACAAAACGTTAAAGTCTCTTAAGCTTGTGTTAACCACAGACCTTTTTTCAAGGATATATCCAGAAATCCATTTTAACAACCCATTGACTTTGAGACAAGCGAACTGGAAGTGCAAAAATGCTGACTTCGGGGTTTTAGGACTCATTCCTGCAGCACTCTATATATCGCTTGCTTGACTGTCCTCACACTCAGCTGTTGGATTTAATAATCGTTTACCTCTAAAATGATACACTTAACATCAATTAATCTGGCTTGTTCTGCTAAACCTCCACGATACAAATGAACCACACCAGAGAAGGTTTGGAAGTGGACGAAGATTCTCCTTTTCAGACGGTCTTTGTCCAGTTATTTGGGCCGCGCCAGAGTCTGAATAAGTGCAGTCGCACCAAACCAAACAAACTCAACCAACAAGCAAATGCATCAGAATTTGCTCCAAACAGGTCGGGTGTCAGAGCACCGATTTTTTATATAAAGATAAAGTAAGAGACCAGACTTTAATGATAACCCAAATACCATCCAAGTAAATCTCCAGCCTCACGCCACAATGTAAGGATTATATTGATGTTGTGCTCAACTGCACCTTTACAATCACAATATTTGAGCAGTTGATTGCCTATAGTCCCTATAGACAACATGTACAGCATGCTGCTCCAACACTCATTTGCATGAATATAGTTTGTGGTATAAGCTCCTCTACTGGTGCAATTTATAGTTTTCAATTTTATGACTCCCCAGTGTTTCCTTTATGAAATAAATTAGATTTGCCGAGGTGCTTGGATAATGTGAATATCCTTGAGTCCAGTATTTTTATTTGAATGACAGAACACAATTACAGGTTTTTTTTGCATTCCCCATGGAGACCTGTTGCTCTACTGCTCACTATTAAGAGACATTTCCAGGCAAATATATTCAAACCATTTACTTAGAGCGGCCAGTGGGTGAATTAGCAGATATTTTATTATACAAACCTCCTCCTGGAGCCATCCGTGCGAGTGATGTAGCCGGCAAGCTTTTCGCTCTAAATCTGCATAATTCTGGCATTATAATTCGCAGGGAATGTTTGGGGGCTTCAGCCGTGTTTTGTACTGGTGAAAAAAAAAGAAAAAATCTAATTTCTCAACAGCTTCTTTTAACTCTCTCGTCTGCGTTAATGTGAGCGGAACCTGGCGGCTTAGAAAAAGGAAAGAAGAGGTTTTAAATGCTGCTCGTCGCTGTTTTTGATCACTTCATTTGCTTGAAGTCTGTCTCCCCACACAGCCGCCCACATCGCTACTCAGTGTGACGAGCCTCAGTGAGGAGGAGGAGGATTGTTCCCTCCTTTTGCCTCAGGATGCATTAGGATGCTGTCCGTATGAATCCGTGTGGGCTGCATTCTTGCAGATTGTGCTTCACCCGATGATCTTATTATCTGGTATTTTGTTGCTGGATAAGGGGTTGAAGGCCAGAAGGAATCGACATTATGCGGGAGCGTGTTTGACAGCTGGATGAAGAATTGGAGATGGGGAACAAATATTCCGGATGTTGTTAGCAGTGAGAAGTGCTGAGCCTCTCAGCTGTCAGAGAGAAAGACCGGCAGGAAACTAGTTCTTCAAAGCTTTGTAGGACGTTGAATTATAACATAGAAAACTGAGAATAACTGCTCAGGTTAACTTCTGGCACTATTTGTGATCGTTTCTGCTTCCTATTCAGTGAAGTTTGACAGTTTTCATGTAGGAAGTGTTTTTTCCATTTAACTCCAGTGTAAGAGGTCTAAAATGTAGAGCGTCGTGTTCTCCAACATGTTCTCGTGCCATAAACAAATGAACAGGTTGCTTTTCACTGTATTCTGAAGTGACCAATGTGATCTTTTTTACTCGTCTTCCTCCCCCTGCAGTCACAATCTAGTTCGTTAAGCTACTAAAAGTACTCGGTGAAGGTTAAAGACGGATTCCATTCTTGGGTAAAACCAAAAAACCTGTAGTGGTGGAAGAAAGTGGTGCACGGACCCCAATCTTTATACTCAAAATCACACCCCAACACCTAATGTGAAACGTTTTGCATCAGTATGAAATAAATCACAATATTTCTGCCTTTACCACTTTGAGGGTACAGAAAGAGACATTTATTCTTTTTTCTGAAGTCTTTTCAAAAAGTGTGTTTTGGTTTTACAAGAGGGAGACTGAAACTAACTGAGGAAGAGAATGACAAGAAAGGTCTCCGGTTAGACTCAAACTGATAATGTTGCAGTTTTGTAGCACGCGTTGTAACCATTCAGCTATCAAGTCACTGCAGTCTGACACTGTTTTATCTGCTTTACGTCTCGAAGTGCGAAGCTTTTAAAACATTAAGGAGATGAGGCGGAAGTGTGGGTCTTGTAGTTCTTTTTTTTTTTTTTTTGAAAAACTTTTACCGAGCATGATTTGACGACTCAGAATGCAACTTCTCTCTGTTCATCTCTGCGTTTCATGACAGTGAACTATTGATTTAACGGAAAAGAAAGAATCCCACTATGTTCTGTTTGTAGTGCTTCCTTTGTTTGCATGAGCAGCTTTGAACCCCCTCTGGTCTAACTGGAGGTAGAAGTTGAGCGGATTAGTAATATGAACATTGACGTTTTCTGCTTGAGGATGATTGTTAGCGCTCTGCAGCAAAAACAAGCGTTCGTCGGAGCCTCATTATCCTGCTTACTGCTACATGCTCTGAATGGCTGAAGGAGTCGGCTCACACTGAGTAGCACTGAACTCTGGGTCTGTGGGGCTTACAGAGTTCTGAAGTGCAGGACCTTCTGTTCACTGCTGTTTGTGGAGGTGATGGATGGAGCTCATCGGTATTCAGGGTCTCCGGCTCCGTCGTGGACTCTGTGGCACTTTGTTATTCAGAGAAAACAGTAAAGAAGTGGACAATGCAGGTGAATGAGCTGCCCTCTCTGCCACGTCGGTGTTGATGGAAGGTGTTGATGGAAGGCCTCAAACCTCCGGAGATTTCTGAAGAATCGTTTTTGAGGCTTCTCACTTTTAACTGCTGTCAAACTCGCCATTTGTCATTTCAGCAAAATGACAAACTTCACGAAGTATGGATGGATGAATTGGCCAGAGGCTGAGTGATGGGTGTCCAGGAGCAAATCTGATTGAAATGAAAAGATATTCACCATCACTCAAGTGTCAACATAATGGTTTCCTGCCCAACTGCGGTTGAGATTTTAGCGACTTCCCTTTTTTATTGTTTCACCTGAGGCTGAAACTCATTTTGTGGGCCACTATTAAATCAGTTAATGCTGGTATTATAAGACACCACTATATTCTTTTATATATTGAAAAATGATCTCCTCCCAGAATGACATGTTCTTTTCAGAAATGTTGCACATGCTTTTGTATATATTATACTGTATATAGTCCATTGTTTAGGATTTGGGGATCATTCTTCTGTTAATCTGGATGCCTCAAAGGTAAATGCCAGGGGAACCTCTCTCCTTGTTTAGACGTTGAGTCTGAAACAGAAAGGAGGTGCGTTTGTTTTCCAGTTTGTGCCGAGGGTGAAGCTGCAGTGGTTTAATATTCATGGAGATCTCTGTCCAACACAGCCGGGGTCGGTGTCGAGGTTCAGTGGCTGCAGAGTCCAGCAGGTATTCAACATTTAGCTCCATTTCCCTCTGAGTCGTCCGTGTTTGTGCTTCACTGGTCACAATGTCAGGGACGCCGGCTCTTAAATGCCAAAGCTCAGCTGAGAGAAACCGGCCCGGTGTTTTTAAAGTGCTTCTGTCTCTCTCTGTCTCTCTCTGTCTCTCTCTGTCTCTCTATGTCTCTCTCTCTCTATCTCTCTATGTCTCTCTCTGTCTCTCTGTCTCTCTCTCTCTCTATGTCTCTCTCTCTCTGTCTCTCTCTGTCTCTCTCTCTATCTCTCTCTCTGTCTCTCTATGTCTCTCTCTCTATGTCTCTCGTGTTACCTCAGCGAGGCTGTGCTCTCAACACACATTATCTCCTCAGAGATTACAGCACTCGGCGTTGGAGAGCCGTCCCTCTCGTTTCACCTCTTCAGATTACTGTAATTCACCTGCTTTTCACGCTGAGGGCTCTCCCACCACCCACAGTAGCAAGTGTGAAAGCCTGCAGGGATAAAGACTATCAGGAGGAGCCTCAGAGGACCAGAGAGCTGGAGGCCTTCTTAAAGACGGACTATAAAGAGCCACTGTGAGGCTCAGTCTGTGTAATGTGACTGTACATCAGGACTCTTTATGATCACTGCTGTAACAAACTCTGCTAAATGGACTTCAGACTCAATACCAGATCATTTCATCATCAAAGAGAAACGTCTCAGAGCCACAGTGTCACCGAGGCAAAGCTGGAGGCTTTCTGATGTTTTTTAATCAGCTGGACTGTAAAACTGTTGTTATATTTCTTAAACCTGCATAAACTGAACTGCGGAGCTCCGGATGCAAAAAGAAGTCTGTGAGAAAATGACTCTACTTCTCTCTTGATTTATTACCTCAGTAAACATTGTAAACATGAGTTTATGGTCTCAATCTCTAGTTTCAAGTCTTCTTCAATACAGCATGATGTTCATTTAGTAAGTTATGGTCCATTTAGAGTCAAACAGACCATAAAGCAGGGTATGCTTTAGGGCGGGGCTTACTGTGATTGACACCTCAGGGGCCTCAATGCTTTTCATTTGACAAGTATTTAGTTCACACAGGAGCAAACAGAAGCAGGTTTTACCATGTGGTTGTTTCATATAGACAACCAGAAAACATGCTGTATTGTGATTGTTTTTAGATATGGAATCGTGATAGAAGATTTTGGCCTCATCACCCAGCCCGACACTGTTCTTGTTCTTAAGTTTCTTCTTGAACACCATAATTAGACCAAAGTTTCACGGTTCAGCTAGAAAATGATCTAATGCTGTTGTGACATCTGTCTCATTGAACTTCTTAGTGAAATATTCAGGTTAAAACGGGGCCTTACGAATGCAGAGTAACTCCTCTTTTAAAAAGTGAAATCATCAGGCCGTGGTGGATGTCGAGAGGCAGATGAAGACCTCGTGCTGTTGTTGAGATGAAGTACTTGACACTAATGCTGACAGAGTAATCAAATCTAAAAGCCTCGTTGTCAGAGTTGTGGGCTCGGATCGGACCGCAGCATGAATCACAATAATTGTCTCTTATCTCAGCGTTGGAGAACAACATCCATTAACAAGAGAGGCTTCGGATGGAGGCAGCGTTAGTTTGGCTTTAGCTTAGAGTTCGGAGCTCGAGGGGGAGAAGCTGTGAATATTTATTGAGCCGATGTTCATGAATCTGTGTGAATGTATGCATATTCCTCATGAAACAAACACTTAGTGTTTAGTACATTATTTCTGCCCAGTAGTTTTATCAAATGAGAGAAAAAGCTGCAGCAACACATCCCCAGTGCTTCAATTTGAAATATGCATTGATTTACAGTCAATTAAACCAAGCCCAATTAACATAGATTATTGCATCATGTATAATATATGACGTTTTTATTGCAGCCAGTCATCCACAAAGAATTAAAGTGTGAAACGTGAAGGTTTCTTCTGACAACACTGATTCGTCTCCATCAGGATGCAGCCAGTCAGGACGCCATTCATCTCCACTACACGACTCGATCACTACATTCATTCATCCACATTATTACACTGCTCATTCATCTAATATGGCGCCATTACAGCTGAGAGACCTGTTTCCACCTGGGGACCATTAAAAACCTGCTTCTCAATGATTAGACTCGTGTGCTCATATTCACAGACCCAACAGGAACAAAGACGAAGCTGTGAAAACCTTTTGTTTTTGGATATGAAGCCATTTGCTTCTTTGTGTTTTACACCTGGATGAATGAAATCCATGATGGTCAAGTTGAAAGCAAGTGCGGATGATTTTCATCTCTCAGCATCAGCTCTTCACTCAGTCTAAGAGATGGAGAATAATAATAACCTCCAGCTGCGTCTGATATTGTGACGTCCTCGGAGCGTTTTTTTACTGTTGACCTCTGCTCTCTGCTGTGAGAAGAGGTTCTTTCCGTCTGCTTTTATGATTCTGACCCATAAAGATGTTTATACTCGTGCTAAGAGAGGAGACGTTCCTGTATCAAGCTGCTGTTGTGAACCGCTGAGAGACTGCAGCGTGATGTCAAAGGCCTGTTTTCACTTAGCTGACTTGACCTGCAGCTCAATGATAAAACTCTACTTCTCCTCAAGCTATTGAGGCTAAAACATGTGATGCTTCCACCCCGTTACTTCTGGTATTCTGCTTTTCTAAACCCTGAAGTGCTGAATCACTCAGGACTCAGGATGCTGTGGTGCTTCTGTTCAACCTACTACTTCAACTACTCTGAGCATCTTAGTTTTGTCTCTTTCACAGGCCTATCTTTAGTTATAAGTCCTTGGTTCAAGTAAAAATACTTAACTGAAGATAAATAAGAATTTTTTTTTTTGCATTGCACTTAATGTACACAGAAATAGACATAACAGCCAGGAACAAGAACTGCAGAATTGAACAAATAAAAGTAAAGAATAGACTATATATAGGACTATTTTGTACACAAGTATGTGGGAATATATGTCTATAAATAAGTAGTATTTAGACATGTACTGAATGGACATTCATGGACTGTATGATTATGTATGGTATGTACATGTATACATGTCTGTACACTGTATTTAGTGTGATGGATTGAACTGACAGATGTACGTATTATAAAATTGGTGCGTTAAAAACTGTGAGATTATGATCTATAATGGCTGCAGCATATATATTTCAATGTTACAGCGTTTTTAACAGAGTGGGAGTGATTTACGTGTTCATCAGACTGACGGTCTGCGTTGGTGCGACAGGTTTTTGTCCAGTTTTCCCCTCCAACAGACGAGCATGTAGTCCTGTGGTAAAAAAAAAAAGACTCAAAATAAGTACAAGTTTTCCTGAAAACATCCTACTTGATGCGCTTTAACTTGAATCACTGCTGCAAACCTGCTCACCAGGGTATTCTATTTTATTCTGTTTTATAAATATGAGATTTTATTCCTATATTTTAACTTCTGCAGTATTTTTAGTTATTGTTGTGTTTATGGTAAATACAGAACTTCACCTTGAAGACAAGTTTGAAAATGAAAAGATCTGAGGGTGTTGAGTTAGAAAGAAGTGAGCTGCCAGACCTTCGTAACCAGCTCTCCTCTTTGCTACATTAGCCATTACTCGCTAAACACACCAACATGTCTGACCGAGCTGTTATTGGTCAAATTGCATTCTGGGTAATGAGAAGCTTGAGTTCCTCTAACAGCAACATTACAGGTACCAGGAATAAAGAGGACAGACGTTAAAGTCTCAATTCAAAGACAACAAATGTGCCAAATTGTCCTGACCCTAAAAATTGGCACATGACAAGTTTACTTTAAGCGTATTGAATTATTTTAAAGTGTGCTTTTTCTTGTGCTTTGTGATGACAGAGGTGTGTGACAGCGCGCTGGTGTCCAATCTGCCGCCGTCGTCCTTCAGAAGCTCGTCACAGCTGTCCAGCAGTCACGCGCCGGGCTTCGCCAAACTCAACCGGAGAGACGGTAAGGAAGACTTTCTGCTGCCGACCAGACTGGAAACACAAGTCCAGATTTGGGCTGAAATGATATCATTATTGTCATTGTTTCCAGTGTTTTAGCGCATTCTGTTTATGCTGCCTGTGTTGTTTTCTTCTAAGAGGGGATGTGAGCTTCTCCTTTAGTCTAGTGAAATGTGGAGTTTACCTGAGTCTAACAGAGACCAGCAGCGCTGCCAAATCCCTCCTCTGTCACTGACAAGCTGCTCTGCTGCCGAGAAGAGAGTTGATTAAGCTCAGGACACAGAACACAAAACAGAACAAGTACGTTTTCACTGGATATACAAAGACAGAGGATCCAAATGATGTCTGAGAGACATAAAGAAAGAACAAGCTATAGCTGCTTCGCCCCGTCTGTATTCTCTAGATGCTGTTTGTGTTGAAGGTTTAAGCCAGAAGGATAAGTGTGAATGTTTGTTAGCCCAACATAAAACCCCAGCAGGGAGTCCTGTGTGCTGGATGCCGTTGTGAGGCTCATACAAAGTGAAGATCATGGTTTGTTGTGGAGCGTTCTGCAGGGAAGGGGCTCCACTGCTTTATCCCGACATCAAAGCCCAGAATCAGCGGGGAGGGTGTGATGGGTTTAATCTGGATCTGAATGATTTTCACCACCTGCGAAACTAAAGGAAGCAGAGCCCGCAGAGCACGGCTCAGTCCTCAGTTTGCTTAGAGGCTCGATCATCAAACAAACTGTCTTTGTGTCGCAGAATGCCGCCGGTCTGCTCTCTTTGTTTGTTGATCTGACTTTGATTTTTGGTTACAGTGGATTGTCAACGCTCTCTGCTGTGGTGCCAGTACACATCTGTATCACCTGCAACAGTATCCAGCACACTGAAATATATATGAAGTTCAGCTTTTAATTTAAAGTGCAACTGAAGAATCTGATTCATCTCCAATCTTGAGAAACTAACAAGAGGTGCACTCGATTTTAAATATAATTCAACCAAAAAAAAAACGTTTTTCACATGAAAGTAGCTAGCAGCGTTAGCTCTACAAGTTGCTAAATCTAGCAAGAAAGTCTCTTAAGTCGCCAAAACCGTCAGCCCGTCCCTTCAGGCCTCCCTCCAACACCATTCCTCCAGAATTATCATTGAGAACGTAAACAACAAATATGGCTATTGTTAGTACTTACAGCTGATAAGCTAGTGTCAGGGCAGAACATGCGCAGACAGGCAGGTTATGTAATGATTGGACGGATTTATTACAGTCCTGCGACAGCCACAGATTACCTGATATTTTCCTTACATTCAGAGTTTGCCATACTGCTCACTGTCCATTCTGCTCCTTTTCTATGTTCCTCAGACTGTTGTAGAGTCAGGCAGCTACTTTTTACTGACAGCCTTATTTAGTTTAGCCACCTGTGGTGTAGAAGCCTAAATGCTTCCACACGCTGCTTCTCTGATGCGTCTGTGTCGTGATTATCCGATCAAATTAGTTTTGCTTGCTAGCGTACTCCTCCGGTTTTTAAATAGATCAGCAGGGCATGCTATAGATCAAGCTGACATTGGATTTAAAGAGCGCCCTTCTCTGGACATAGACTGTACATTTTGAACAGGTTATTACAATTCAGATATTTAACTTTTCCCACATTGAAACAAAAGTCAGAGTTTTCTGCTTCCACAGCAAATAAAATGGCTCAACAAACAACTTCACAACAGTGATAACATTCAAGCATATTCCTAATCAAGCCCCAGCATGTAGGAGATAGATAAGGAAAGCTGTGTGTGTGTGTGTGTGTGTGTCACATTTCCTCTTCAGCAACATTCTTGATGCAGGATCCCGGAGTGTGATTCCAGCTGCTCGCCGAGGAAATCGATGAATAAATGAACGTCTCCATCTCATGCTGCCGCTGCTAACACTCTGACTTCTCTAGTTCTCTGAGGAGCAGCTTTGCTCTCACTTCAATTACCCACTAAGTGAACAGAGTTTATCAGTTTTGGAATATTACCGACACAGCATCTTTACGAGGGATTTAATCAGTCAGCCTCGCAGCTGGAATCTGTAACATTACACACATCCTGAACCATCCTGGTAATGTTTACGTGAGGATGTTGTTTAGCGAGAGGGACGTACAGACAGATCATGGCACCACATTTCACCACATTTGCTGATTAGCATTAAACACAAAGCACAGCTGAGGCTGATGGGAATGTCATGAGTTTCTCAGGCGTTTGATCATAAACCAAAGCATTTGGACACATATTGACCTGTCGCTTGATGAAAAGTCAGAGGATCACCCAAGTTATTATAATTCATCCAATAGGCATCCGAGCGGCAGACCACTAGAGCCCTATCTGCTCTATATCCCTAACAAGTCCATGGACATGAGGGGAGAGGAACATTTGAACTTGTCTGAAAACAAACATTGACCTGCGACTTGTTTTTAATCACTGCAGCTCTGCCAGAGGTTAAACAACAACCTTACGTCACCTATTTGTACACAGACACTTCATACAACCCAGCAGCGGTGTCTCTCTGCAGGGAGACCAGAGGACCCGGCACTGACCTGATGTAGCTGATCTCAGTGGAGGCCTGACGGCTCGGAGTCTGACACCAGAAGTGGATAAAAAGCCCTGATAGTCTATTGATTGGAGTCGAATGGCCTTTTACCAGGAACCTGAGGAGGAATGCACTGCGTTTCGTTTTTTCTCTTTTGCCTCCCTTCCTCTCCCTTTCTTGTGTCTTTCCTTTTTTCCATCCCTCTCTGTGTCTCCTTCTCCACCCCCTCTCTTATCAGAATCAATCCCGTCCATCTTCTTTTGCCCTGTACAGTCCGTGTGCTGCTGTAATCATTAGTTTCACTCCGTACCGCCGTCGCATTTTCATTTTCGTTGGTACGAACTCATTTAGCCAGCTCTGTCTTCCTGCCAAAATGTTAATAGCAGTCTTCATGTTTGAACCGTTTTCTTTCTTCAGGGGGGCGACGCTGACAGTCATCAATGACGCCACTGCAATTATGCTGGAATGGACTGGAGTATGATTATTGTGCCACAGTCGTCTGAAGGTGGAATTAAATTTTAATTGGAACCTGTAAATTCGGACCGACTGCGTAACAACAGCCAACTAAACCCTCTGTATTTAGTTTTCCTGTGTGGCTTCTGAAACGTTTAAAGCTGAAAACACATAAATATCGATGGACTGTTTTTATGACAGCAATTCTTTCCTTAGTTGTTCTCTTCTGGTAGCAAGACCCCAGTCAAAATATACACAATAGATCGCCCAAAAGCACACACGAACGTTAATCTCTTGATAGCAAAGCCGCCTTGGTTTCTATGAATCATCAAAGTACAAAACAATAGCATCTCAAAGGCCCATTCAGTCCATGTTGTTGAGCTTTCTATCGTATCACACCATCCTCATCGACAGATTCAGTTTGTCCTGCTGTCACGGATAAAAGTTGAGATTGAATGTTCGTTCTCAAGCTTGGAAACGGTCTCAACATGACATTTTATCAGCTCGCCTCAGCTCTGTGGAGCGTCTCAGCGTCTTTCAGCTCATTGTTTTGGTTTCCCGGCCCACAACTCTGCATCTAACAGCAGACAGGACAACGTTAGCGGCTAGCTGGTGGACAAAGTGGAGCTTTTAGCAGCTAAAGAGACAGATGCTCACCTTATGTCAGGTGTTGGTTGAGGAGAGTTTGTCATATCAGAGGGATAATATGTCAATCTTGTGTTTACAGCTTTTCTCTGCGGATATATATATACATATCAACAACACCAACCTTGAAACAAGCTAAACAATTATAATGCAAATTAAGCCAATAAGATTTAATCCGATACTAAATTGTGAATCTTTGCAGTGTGGCATTTAAAAAATGTAAATCTCTCCTGCTTCACCTGCAGTGTCTTCCAGCCTGCTGCTGCTGTCGGTTCAGCATCGAGCCCGTTAGCTTCCTGTTGGACTCGCTCTCACGCTGACATGTTATCAGAGATTACCCTCCGGGCTTTGTATTCTCATGCAAATGACCAGCGCTTATTCTGGACCTGGCACTTATAACAGCCCGTCTGTATCGCGCCTCTCCAGCTGCATTTTGCGTCGCTTCAAGCTGCCTGTGTCTCTGTCCTACTTGCTGTCTGTCTCTCTGTAGCTGTCTGAAGGAATATTGCTGCGTTACTGATGATCAAACAGGCATTTGTTTAGTTACCGTGAGGCTCAGTCAGGCTGTGGCAGTACTTGGCTCGCTGCACCTGGTATTATGTCACAATTAACCTGAGAGAAAGACTACATTCACACTCCGCCAGCTAATTCTGGAAACATATTTTCCTCTTTGTTTTGTCCCTCCGTCCTCATTATTCACACTCTGATATGCACCCCCTCAAACACGCTCTCCATGTTCGTACAGAATGAGACGACGCACCATGTTATCATTCTTATTAGTGCATAAAGGTGACATGTTATCATTTAATGTCTGCTTTATCTGCTTTGACCAGTCAAAATGTTCCCTATACGACCAGCATAACCTTTATAATTGATTGGTTTTAGTGTCGACTGATGATTCTTTCTCTGGTATCGTTGCTTTCATGGCTGTTGTGTTTTTATTTGTGTGATATATGATTAGAGTGCCTTTGATATTGCATAGAATGCTGAAAGTATATAAGTCTATGCACCGATTGGATATCAGTACTGAGGGGCTTGTGGTCAGTGCAACGTTAGCCAGATCTCAGGAAATGTCAGCAATTTGGAAACATTTTACACTGGAAAATCTGTCAAACTCGATAATATAAGAAAGTTCTGCGGTATTTATTCCCTGTATGTATCCGTTCATGTTTCAGAAAGGGTTTAACCTGAGGCCGTACAACAATGATTACAATCATATCACATCCATACAGCTGAATAGTATGCAGCTTAGTCAATATTGGCCGATAAGCAGGTTCAGCTTGGGAGGAAAACCAATAAATATGATATCAGTTTCAGTTAAGTTTGAGTTATTTTTAGCTTCTGGTGGTAAACTTTCTATTTATTTAACAATGTTAAAAAAATATATTTATTTGGATTCAGTTCTATCTCAGACTTTTTGATATAGTTTCATACTTTACTTTTACAGCAGTCGTGTTTAATGTGCACACAGCTGACTAGTCAGATGATTTGTTGATTATTTCTCCAGTTTTACTCGTGTAGTTGTGAAACCCATGTCGGTAAACAGGCCGAGATAAATCGTATTTACACGCTCGTGGAAATGAAGACGCAGTTTAAATTTGTGTCTAACTTGGTGCAGCAAATGAAGAGCAACTTATAGTGATGTTTATTCCACAAATGACACAAAACGAAGCAGAACAACATATAAAACACTGCAGAAGAAGATATAAAACACTGTATATGAAGTGGCGTGCGTCCCTGTTGATGTGGTTTTACATTTCCACATCTCCACTATTCCCTGTTTGATGTCACTCTGCTGACCTGCATTGTTCTTTACTTCTCTCACTGCCTTGACGGACAGACGAGGGAGAGGAACCACGGCGATCTCTGTGATTTAAAGCGACAGGCGTGGCAGAAAGCGTGCAGACAATCAGCCATCAGTTCACCTCAATTACATTAGTTGCAGTTCTACTGTCAGGGTGGACACCGTAAATCTGTGTGACGCCGCTCTGTCTCTGAGCTGTTTCCTTCTGATTCCCTCTTTTCCTTTCCCAGTCTAATCTCCATGAGTAAAGGTCAGAGTGTCTGTTCTCCTGTCACTGCACACGTCTGTTAGTCAAGCGCTTATTAGCTTTGGGCTTTAGCTCTTTAAAGATCAGGATCCACCAGCCGTCACACCGACACCGATTCTGTTCTCCTCTGCCTGCCACCGCGCATTGTTCAGAGACATTCCTGACTAGCAACATTTCCAACTGTCGACCTCTTGAACCTACATGACACTCAGAGTGAGAGTATGTGCTGTGATATAAACATATACAACTTTCAATTTGGCACCAGCGAGGAGGAGTTCACGCTGACATTACTGGCATCACAAAAGAGGCAATTGCAAGAAACAATTTTGAGGACAAACTGTGTGTCAGTAGAGATAATGTTGTTTGTGTCTTGGTACACAAGATTCAGACAGAGCACACATGAATGCTCCAACACTGATATCAGTCACACAACTGCACCAGACAGACTCGTAAAAAGTAATTAGATCATCAAAAGGGTTCAATTTTGGGTGCATAAAGTTGCTTGATAGTGTTTTTTTTACATTATGCGATAAAACCTTTTAGTATCTTGAGTCCATGGGCTCGTTGCATTTTAATGTCAGATTGACCGTTAGATATGTTCAATGTCGGTTAAAGTGAAAATGATGTCTTGAAGGCGATGATCAAAAACATTAGGATTCATCCTCTGGGGAACATGAATACAAACAGCATTACGCAATGTAAATCTGTACAGTAGTTCTCAAGATACCTTTTCATAGAACAAAGTGTTGTTGTGGGGGTTTTGTCCTCATGTTGTCAGTGGTTGAAAAGTCAGGCAGTCAAAGTCATTTGAAATGGTCCTCAAGGGATCATGAACATCCACAGCTAATTTTATGACATTCTGGCGAGTTGTTTTGTCGGTGTTACGCTCTAAATACATCGTTCGGACGGACTAATTGGTTCAGCGCTACGACAACAGAGCGGTTGGCATTAACCTCTGTATTTGTGTTTATTTGCCTATGTACTGTGTGTATTGATGGAATATATGGATTGACATTATTTATTATTTTGTCAATCTGACAAACATGGCGCTCTGTAGGAAGGAAAAGTAGCAGAGGACATGACATTGATCCTGTGCAGTGGGTCGGTGGAAGACATCAGTTTCTCAGTTCATGACGTTCTCTGCGATGCTTCAGACATCTGTGTTGTTGACATTCCAGATTTAAAAGTAATAATGGTAATACAACTGTTGTGTGGTTTAAACCTGGTGTGAGGTGCACAATAGGCTTCTTGTCTTTGAGGATACAAACGTAGACAGTGGAGAGGCAGCTTTCCTTCAGCACGTCTTCCATCTAAAACCACGTTAACACACAACACGTCAGCTTGTAACGTACGGCTTTGACACTTTACTCGCTGCCGGTGGAAGGAAAGAACTGAGTTGTCTTTCTTAAAGTCGAGTGGCAGTTAGGCAGCTTTCAGTGTGCTTGTGCTTTGTTAAGCTTTCTGTCTATGTGTGTGTGTGTGTGTGTGTGTGTGTGTGTGTGTATATTTGTGTGTGTTTGCGTGCAAAGTGGGATGCTGGTCATCCTCCTCCTTTAGAATCTGCCCATATGGTGTTTAAGCTCTGAGTTGTCGTTTTGGCCCAGCAAAGGATTTTCCTATGCGCACACACACACACACACGCACACACACACACACACACACACACACACACACACACACACACCTACACACACACACACACACACACACACACACACACACACGCACAGACTGGTGCATTTTTTCAGTATTTGAAGTGTCTTTATTGTGCAGCAGCCCATTCAATCAAATCACAGTTTATCTGTCCAAGCAGACTTCTGTCAACAAACCCCCCTCCAACACACACACACACACACACACACACACACACACACACACACACACACACACACACACCTACATTTGCAGTGTGTGCAGTGTGCATGGTTACACACACACATGCACAAAATCCTGCCAGCAAATACCTTTTGTACAATTCCTCAGGCATCAGTAAGTGGCTGTAATGCAATGTAACTCAGTGTATTGCATCAAAGAAAGGTTACTGGAAAAGTGCACATTTCTTCAATAATTGGACTCTAATCGATCTCCTTGTTTGTTCTCTGTGGGAAAACATCTCAGCCCGATGACCCGGAGCACAACCAATCACAACACAGGCCCTTTATTGATGACGTTCAACATGAGGGAGGATACAAATTGTAAAAGCCAGACTCGGCAACGCATTGCTTCCATGTGCTTCTATCTTTATTCTGCTTTATTTTTTATGAGGTAACGTCACTTTATAGGCCAAGTTAGTGACCTGCAATAAACCTTTTAATAAAGATGGTGGTGGAGGTGTAAGTTGTTCAGTTTGGTAGAGATCTGGTGACTGTGAAGGCTGAAACAGCTGATTCACGTCATTGTCATACTCCTAAAATATTCAGTAAGATATGAAAACCCTGTTTCAGTTGACGGTGCAGAATTAGCATTAATATTGCGAGACCTTTGGCCACAGATCATTTCATGTTTTTGGAGCTCTGTTGCTTTGACGAGGGAAATATGAAATACTGATTGTTCCGCTTGTTTCTGTCTCACAACGGAAAAGACAATATGCATGTTTTACTTAAATAGATATGAAAAGATTTTAGATTTTAGATTTTCAAAGTGTTTGCTGTGTTTCAATCAATGTTCTTCAGTCTACCAAAGCTTATTTGAATGGAAATCTAATAAATGACTTATGTCTGCTTGTTTGTCTCCCTCTCTCTCCCTGCAGGAGCTGGAGGTTGGTCTCCTCTCACCTCAGACAGGTATCAGTGGCTGGAGGTCGACCTCGGCGAGCGGACCAAGATCACCGCTGTCGCGACTCAGGGCCGCTACGGCAGCTCTGATTGGCTGACGTCGTACCTGCTGATGTTCAGCGACACGGGTCACAACTGGAAGCAGTACAGACAGGAGGACAGTATAGGGGTGAGTCCGTACTGCAGTGAACAATAACATCAACACTGTGGGGTTAGGACTACGTCGCATTTGCATGAATCATCTCATCCCTTCAGACAAAGAACTTCATTGTTACGGCTTCACTTTTGTTTGTTCTTTTGTTCTATTTCCCCTCAGGGATAAATAATAACGTCGTATTTTGTTTTGTGTAATTCATATGAAGTGATGTACTGCAGAGCTGTGTGGCTCCGTCTACCCTGAACGAATAAACTGAGTCATCATGAGTTTATCTCTTCATTTATAATGTATGAACCGACGCTCAAGCTCTGCTGACTCGGCGCACCTGTTGACAAAACACTTAAGCTGCTGATCACGAACAGAGAGGCAGTCAAGTGGCACCATTTTGTTTTATTTGTTTATTTCTGTCTGGTACTCGGTGCCGCCTTTTGTCTCTCTCTCACTTTGACTTTTGAAAGAGGGAGTGAACATGTTGATACCATCCATCACAGCTGCTGCAGGAACACGTTTGAAAGATGTGAACAAAGGGACAGAGAAGCTCGTGGGAACAACCGGGAGGCAACCTCCGCTTCTTCCAAGTGAAGCCAATGCAGAGGTGCCTTAAAACGTGCATTCTCCATGCTGACCAGCAGGGGGCGACTCCTCCGGTTGTATAGAAGTCTATGAGAAAATGACTCTACTTCTCTCTTGATTTATTCCCTCAGTAAACATTGTAAACATGAGTTTATGGTCTCAATCTCTAGTTTCAAGTCTTCTTCAATACAGCATGATGTTCATTTAGTAAATTATGGTCCATTTAGAGTCAAACAGACCATAAAGAGTATGATTTAGGGCGGGCTTACTGTGATTGACAGGTCGCTGCTGCTACCAGAGACCTATACGCCGTCTTTACGTCAGTTCTCCGCATTCCAAATATGGAAACTTCTGTTCATTGGTCACAAACAACAACATTGCGATAGCTCTAATCCTAGATTGCGAACTCGAGGCTTCAAAACGTCCACGAACCAATGGGTGACGTCACGATGACTACGTCCACTTCTTATATACAGTCTATGGTAACAACACACACAGAGGGAGATCGACTCCATTCTCTGCTCAGATAGACATTACTCCGCTGTATCTTTACAAAGCCAACAGTTGTTTGATTTGATATCAATGTTCTGTATAATGAATAGAGAATCTCTAAAGTGCTTTACATAGTCAAACTCTGTACAGGAAGAAAGCTCTTGAGTTTGCTCTCCTGTTGACCTCACACTCTTGAGTGTCACACCAATGCCTTTACTTCTACCTGAGTATAATGTTTGCTAATGGTGTTTCCTCGTTAGTCGGTCATCACGGGTAGCAACATGGTAGAAACATGAGCCATGAAAGTGGAAAAGCTCAGCTGGTCTCTGTAGAGCTGATTAATGAAGAAATCCGTCAGATGGACAGCGGAGGCAGCGAGGCATCACCTCCCGCCTCCTGGTACACACACACAACTCTTCTTCTGTGTTTTTCCGTGTTGGCCTTGTATTTGTCCCGCTGTGGTGACGGTGCACGGTTCAGTACGCAGCCACAGGAATACTAAGCGGTTCTGATCTTGTTGGTGTTGCAAACACGGTGATGAATCCTGTCAACACAGAGAGCCAGTTGAGTTACTTACTCTCCTTGTGAGCCTCGTACCAAATCAAATATAGAAAAAAAGTGTAATATTTCCCATTTCTATTTGCATGGACATTTATCCCGGGTAAACCCACGCTTGTTACAGTGGTGCAGAGAGGAGCTTTTGATTAGAAGTAGAGCCGAGGCAATTTCCCCCACATGGAAGGAATCCGGCTAATCTCAGCGCTGAGGATGGTCTCTGAGAGAGCAGAGGACGACTTCTCACAGCTTAAAAACACGATGATCTGACACTCTACATAAACTGAGCACAATCCCAGTCGCATTTCAAAGTGTTTCCCAACTTCTGTGCATTAGTCAGTCGAGCTGACGGAGTCAGTCAGAGCAGAGAGTTGATGTCAGAGCTGTTGGATCATACTGGGCTTCTGCTTTTAGCTCAGACCCCTGAAGACCAGCGGAGGAAATATCCTGTTTTCTTTTTTTCCTCTTTCTCTCCGTCCTCTTCTTTTTTTCCAGAGGCCTGTTGGTGCTTGAAAATATAGCAATCCATCTTTTCTTCATGGTCTCCCTCATCTTTATCGGTTTGTTTCCTCCTGCCTGGAGGGCTGGGGATGAGGTGATCTCTTTCACTTTTCCCCGTTCTTCTCAAATTGTCCTCTCTCCCTTCTGCTTCCTCCTCTCATTTTATGACTCTGCTGCTTACCTCCTTCTCACTCTCACCATGTTCTTCTTTCCCCTTTCGTCCCTTTGCCATTTACCTTTGGTACTATCTCCTCCTGTCTTTTCTTCTCCATGTCTTCATTCCTGTCTCCCATTCACAGTGTATCTCTCTCATCATGTCTCTTTCACTTTCTCTGCTCCTCAAAGGCAGCTGTTGAAGTTATCTTGTTCAAAATATACAAGATTGTGTTTATTCCTCAGTGTCATTTGTTGAGTTGAAGGCCCTGTTGATTGGCTCATGGCTCATGGGTTTGAGGTTTTCTTTCCTTTTCTTTCTTTTTGTTGGTCTTTCGTAGTAACTGTACCACTGCTAATGTATCAGCTGATGGTTTAAATTAAAGTTTTGAGTTAAAATGTCAAATTTATGAGATAAAAAATTTAAAAGATGTGTTAAAAAGTCAGAATAATGAGATAGAAAATGTAAATTATGTGATATAAAGTCAAAGTTGATAAAAAAAGTTTAAATTCTTTGTGAAAAAAAACTAATTGTGTTATATTGTCAAAATTCCGAGATTAAACAAATTTAAATTCTGAGATTAAAAAAAATCAAAATTATAAAATAAAACGTCAACATTTGGATTTTTTAATTGTTTCAGTATATTTAGGTTAATTGCATTGATTATAATCAAAGCCTTTGTTTATGTTTAAAGTTCCTAATCCTATATTTAATAAATTACAGTTTGATTTAAATTGAACACAAATGCAGTTCTTTTGAGGTATACAGTATATGCTTGTATTTATTTTAAACACAGTTGTGCTGAACTTCTTACGTGTGTTTTCCAGGTAGAAATAATACAGATGTATAATGAACAAGTCCTCATGATGTTTGTGTGTTTCAGTCTTTTCCAGGTAACAGTAATGCAGACAGCGTGGTTCAGTACAAACTGCAGCAGCCGGCCATCGCTCGCTTCCTCCGCCTCATTCCTCTGGACTGGAACCCCAGCGGGAGGATCGGACTCCGGCTGGAGACCTACGGATGTCCTTACAGTAAAGTCTTTTCTTCTTTATCGGCCTGACTGGACTCTGTAGAGATGTCGCCCAGCTGTCCTCCAGAGAAACATAGTTTGCGTGGAGGATATAGCAAACAACAAATCACTACAACTGAGTAATCAGAGAAGGACTCAACATCTCAATCAATATACAACACATTTAATTTGGTTAAAAAGAAAAGAAACACTCGTTACACATCACACCAATTCTTGTTTTTGTCTTTCCCCACGGATACAAAGAACAACCAGTGCTCCCTGGCCTCCTTTTCTTGGAAGCATTTCCATATTTCACAACTACTTTACACGCTCCGCTCTGATATTAACAGTGAAAACAACACTTAGCGCGTCGTGTTAACAGATCCTGGCTCTGTAATTCTCAGATGATGCAACATATTGTCAGCTTCAGCCGCTGGCATCAACACGATGAACTAAACACACAAAAGCATACGTTCTGACTTTCCCCCATTCTGTGTTGAAATTACACTACAGTTTATCTTTTCAGTAATTGCTCCATGAGAAAAAAAAATCTGTTTTCTTATTTGAGCCAAGTTTAGGATGAGCATGAATCTAAATACATTATATCTGCACTGAATATGACTCCTCCTCATCTTCTTCATCCTCTTCATGACTCGCTTGAAGAAGCAGCTCTTTGTAATATTTTGTCCTCTCAGCATTAATTCCCTGCTGTGTCTTTGCCCTCATTTCTGTCCTCACGGCTGGTCTTTCACTATATTTGGAACCTTCATAAAAACACACCACACTCATGGATATCAAAAAACAGCTCCACACATTTACATATATGTGCTCAAATACATTTATCAAACAGTAAATATGAATGTGCAAACAGGACTGTGTCTCGTATTCTATCCACAGAGTGTTATTTATGGTTCTTCCTTTCATCTGTACTTTTGTGTTCAAACTGTTGATTGGAGTGAAACAGGAAGTATGTCAAAGGGGTGTCATAGAGTCATTTCACTTATTCTATTTCTATGGTCCGCATGCTAACATGCTCACTATGATAATGCTGTGTTTGCTTATTAGCACTAAACACAAAGTACAGCTGAAGCTAATTGTTAAGGGCATTAGTTTAGCAGGTATCTGGTCATAAACCAAAGTATCGGACAAATTGAGATGTAATTCAAAACCACAAATATCAGGGGGTCACTAAAGTCAATTGTCTTCATCCTCTGGGGACCATGAATGTCTGTATATTTCTTTATTTACTGTAAAGATAGGAAGCATTAACACAATTATCAGAGAAAGTAAAGTAAAATTAATTTAATTTACTACGTTTTTAACCTACAGCTTAATATTTCGGAAGGAAGCATATTGCTTTACGTCCAGTTGATGAGCGCGTATCAGGTCAGTTAGTTGATCTTGCACTAATGTGGCCTCTATACACTTCATATATTTAGAGGTGCAGACGCAGGTATACCGAAGAAGCAGCATAACACTCCCGGCACTATTTCATTATATGAGTTCACCAAGTGGAAAGATGATTTATGATAAAAAACATTTAGTGCCCCTTAAAGCTGTGTCCCCTCTGGAAGAAGATGGATTATGGGACACATTAAATAGATGGAGTTTGATAAATAGCCTGTAGTGGTTTGGAAATATTCTCAAGTTATCTGAGGACACAGCAGATATATTATTGTAATATGTTTATCAGTCGGCGTGACGGTTGGCGGAGGAGACTCGTGGTTTTCCTGGTGGTAAACTAATGTAGCATGCACAGCAGACTCCTCTTTGGAAAAACAAATGCAATATACTGAAGGGAGCTGAAATAGAGCTGTTGGCAGCAAACAGTTTACCGCAGTGTGAAACATGTGCTGTGGGTATTAGTCTGTTATTGAGGCAACGCAACAAAACATTTCACAATGTGTCTTGGCGGATCATGTGTTGAGGTTTAAGCAATCAAATCGATAAAAACTGACTCAACATCGGTGGTACAAACTGAACAAACAGCACAGACATCACACCATGATGTCGGTCACTGCATGCACATGAGCCAAAGACGAAGTAAAGGTCATGGAGACTATTTTAATATATCGTTTTTGCACTTTTTGTACCAGATTATTCTTTTCGTAACAGGAAACATGTAGGGAGTCAAAGCTTTTATTCTGAAGGATTTGGGCCAGAAGTGTTTTTGTTGTTGCTGCAAGTACAGTATTTCTAAGGATAATGCAGAAGTTTTGCAAGAGAATAAAAAAAGTATGTTGTCTTTTTTTTAACCTTCCCATCTAAAATATTTCACCCCACGTTCCTTCCGGGGAAATTGAGTTTCAGTCACTTCTGGGTTTGACAGATTAAGAAGCTAAAATCAATATTTCTGTATTAGCGGTGACACATGACTGCTCGTTGTCTCGTCTTTTAGCTCATTGTTATCCAGCACGCAAGTTAACTGTTTTGGTTCAGTTTCACCGTTTTCATCAGCATCATTTCCAGCTGCAGCAGACAGATGTTTTTAGCATCACACCGGACGCAACGCCAAATCAGACCAGGGGCCCCACAGGTGAAAACTGTACCAGCCACATGCTTTTTGCGACTGGTAATCAGTATCATTATGATAGTATGTCACTGTTGTGTCTGCAGCTTGTTTCCACTGCCCCTATAAGTGGTTAATGCAGTTTTGAACTAAGAGTCTGTTAATAAAGCGACTACAAGCTTAATCACTTTTTGCACAGAATAAAAAAGAACTGAGAGGTTAATAGCTTGTCAGTTGCTGGACTGAACACAAAGTAAAGACACTCCTAATTAATGTTCTCGCTACAAGACTTGTCAGACTGTAGCGATGTTGTCTCGCATGCTGTACGATGAAGAGTAGGCTACCGAGTGTCCAAGTTATCCGCACCGATCTATTATCGGGATAATTATAATCAGATAAAACGTTATATTCTAGGATGAAGCATAATCTAGGACTGAATGGCCTGTGAGTGGTAAGAGTAGTAAAGTAGACTTAAAGTAATGTTTCGGCTTTACACTCTGAGGATGACTCGGTGCTCTGGAGCTTCATCACGCTGCTCGGTGATCAGAAAGTGCACCGGACAATCCAATAACAGCATCGCTGCGAGCAAAGTGGCTGTGAGACTGTGTGCGAGTCCTGGCGTTAAGGAGTAAAAGACTCGCCAAGTTCATTAAAAAACGTTGAGTCAGAGAAACTTGTTGTACGGCTGCAAACGGAAATTGATGCTGAACTCAGCTGCTGCTCTTTCTTTTCTTTTTTTTTTGAAGAATTTAGTATTTGTGGTCCGTTATTTCACAGCCTACACACTGTTCACCTCACCTCGGCCCAAATCCCCATCGAGCAAGTGAGACCCTGAGGTGAAGTTGAATAATGAAAAGTGATAAACAGAATACAGATTCAGTCGTACACTCTGCTGCAATCATATCGATCGGTCAATATCAATGTGTGATGTCCACCAATATCACATCAACCGAATTTATGCCCAGATGTAGGAGGATCTTGTGTTTTTGTCAGTGTGCAGTAGTGGGGACATTATCAACAGCAACTCTGACACCTAATTATCTGTGGTGGACTTGAATATTCTGAAGCAATTGTTCAAATAAAACAAATTGCCTGGTGACCAGGAATGTGGTCATTGTTAAGCTGTTTGTTTTTGGTTCAGGCTCCGGTTCGGATGTTTCACTGTTTTTTGATTGTTAAGTCTTTGACTCCTCTGTGTCTGTTTTTGTCTTCCAGCCTCTGACGTCGTGAGTTTGGACGGCGGCAGCAGCAGTCTGGTGTACAGGTTGAGTCCCGGGCCGCGGCGTACGTCCAGAGAGGTCGTCTCTCTGAAGTTTAAAACCCTGAGGAATTCTGGGACACTGCTGCACGCAGCGGGAGACGAGGGACTCGGCCTCAGTCTGGAGTTAGAGAGAGGAAAGCTACTGCTGTTGCTCAGACAAGGTACAGCACACCACATACATAATCATATCCACTGACAAATACTGCACTGGCCTCCTCTCATACATATGCAGTACACTGGAGTATAACACAAAAATCCTCTCTATCCTGAAACCCTCTCCACCTACTTTTTTATTCAGACGAAAACACTATGAAGTAAAACAATGGGACGCAGCAACAGGCTCCTCGAATATACCCAATATACAAGAAGAAGAAAAACATTTGTAATTCATAAAATGACAACATTTTACAGCATTAAAAAACTTTTTTGTAGAATTTGGTGCCTTTAAAAATGTACCACCTGTGATGTCTCACGCTATTCAAAGCTATTTGAAGACTACTCGTTCTATGAGTACTAACCACTACTTACACTCATTGTTTATGATATCCAGTGAAAACAAACCTTGAGCTGAAACAATTCGATCAGCAAAGAGAAAGTTTGTTCTTTGGAGAAAATCTGTGTGAGGTTGTTGACAATATAAAGCCCTCTGAGATAACTTTAGATTGGTTGTGGTTGGTTGAGGTGGGCGACACGCACGCTGCCGCCTGATTGGTTTAAATCTTGGCCCACGCTCCGCTGCTGCATCTCAGTCTAGTTGCAGACATGATGGATGGTACCCGCTCACTGTAGCATGTGTTAGGGCCGGACTCTGTAAGACGTGATGCATGGCTTACAGTCTGTACATAGGGAGGTGTGCGAGTGTGTGTATGTGTTTAAATGGGGTTAAACCAGAGGTTTAAATGCTGAATCATCACCATATGGCTCACCTCTCATCAGAAACCCCATCTGGCTGCTGAAATACTTTCTTCATCCGTCCATCCATCCAACTCATTCGCCCTCTGCATTTCATATCTCCCAAAAGTTTTCCCCATCCCCCCTCTTTCTCTTTCTCTTTCCTTCTGTCCATCTCTGATATATTTTTTTACTCTTCATCCCAGCATCCTTATCTTCCTCCATCCATTCCTCTCCCACGTGTCTATCCTACCTTTCATCCGTCTGCCTCCCTCCTCCATCTGCCCCTTCTCTCACTCCTCCGTCTCACTGCAATGCAAACTTGTGAAACGATGATGGAACATCCTTAAAGAAAATGTTAATGTAAAGAATCATCTTTTCTAAAGACCCAGACGTCTCCCTATAAAGTGGATCACCTTGTCTCCTGTACAAGACTGTCTGTGTCACCTTCAAGAAAAACACTTTCACTGTATCACTCAGTTGTGATTTAACCCAAGATAGGAGGTGGACGGAGTTATGTCGCCCGTTGGTTTGTGGACTGACGTTTTCATTTCTCCGTCGCTATCTTGGATTACAGCCGTCGCCGTGTTGTTTTTTTCGCAACCAATGAACGAAAGTGACTATATTTGGAATGCGGAGGAGTGACATAGAGACACCGTTTACGACTCTGGTAGCGGCAGCGACCTGTCAATCACAGTAAGCCCGCCCTAAAGAAGACTGTTGAAGACTTGAAACTAGAGATCGAGACCATAAACTCATATTTACAATGTTTACTGAGGGAATAAATTAAGAGAGAAGTAGAGTCATTTTCTCATAGACTTCTATACAATCAGACTTCTACTGACCAGGTCAGTAGAGAGAATGCAAGTCACTCGGCAGAACCGGAGTTTGCCGCCTGGATTGAACTGAAGGCTGTTCCCCCTTAAACTGATTCTGTGCCATCTTTTAGAACAGCGGCTCCACCTTAATTAAAGACTGTTGTGTCAAAGAAAGTCTGTGTCATTGAAAAGCAGCTCAGCGAGAGGAAATTAGAGCCATCCATTGAAATGAAAGCAGGGACATGGAGAGGAGCTCAGACTATCTCTCTTCTTCTTCTGTCTTTGTTCTTCATCTTATATTCTGTTCCTTTCTTTTCCTCTGTACATGACTCTTTGCTTCTGTTTTCCTCTTCCTTTCTGTTGTAATTACGGTTTGTCTCCATAGATCTCGTTGCTTTTGTTTTTTCCACATCAGAAGAGACCATTTGCCTCTTTCAGCTGCACGCTCTTCATTGTCTCTCTGTCCCTGACACGTACACACTCTTTGATATTCCCCCTTCAGCCATCTTCTCTGTTGTCTTCCTTCATTGTTATGTGCCTCTGTGTTCTGAATGTGCCAACACAACTCGTGGCCTACTTGTCCTCCATGTCCATGAGCCCTTTTCAGTTCTGTGTCCTTCAACTTTCTGTCTCATATTTTCCACTTTGTTCCCCCCCCTCTCGCACTCTCTTATTGCATGAGTTTTTCTGTAGGTTGCACATTGTGTAATTCAGGTCATCTGATGCACGCATTGACCCTGAGCTCATGCACCATGCGCTCTGCTCTGTTAACACTAACACCTCCTGGTCCGACCCCCCCGTTGGAGCAGATGCAGTCGGCGTTATGAGGCAACGACATTAAGTAACAGCCCTTCACAGAAAAAGAGCAACATAACAGACGATACAAAACACTAACAAACTTGCTTATAGATGAATCTGTTTTCAGACGTTGCACACTACAACCACTAAACGTTGACGCAAACCACTGATAAGTTGAATCTTGATGTTTCTGAACCAAAAAAAGGCTTGTGGCATTTCAAAACTGCATTTTCATTTATGTTAACGTTTAGGCAACAACCATACTTGGTTAGGTTGTGTAAAAGATCATGCGTTTGCTTAAAATAGCTTATTATTATATTATTATTCACACGGGATACGAACACCAGTTTCTTGATTATAAAAAAGGATTTGTGATCATCGAAAACAAACATAATCCTTTAGAAAACATGCAAAAACTTGAAATGTCATTGACGATGCACCTTCATTATATGGTTACTTCATTTCAGACCAGACTGCTTAATAAAAAGCCTGAATGAGGAATACTGTGTTTGATTTTTATATTATGCTCAGCTTGTTCAGTTGTGATTTTTGTTATTTGTACACCATGCATTTTACAGTGATATGTATTTGTTAGCATATTTCCCAAAATGTTAAATATGTTAACATATTTCCCAACATCAAGTTGTGGTATTACACATGAAACGTGAGCTTGTAGACATACGTTGATAACGTAGTGCAGCTAAAGCTTTGTATTGATGCTTCTCTCATAATCTCAGGGACATTTGAAGACTCGTATCAAGGAACAGTCAGCGGGTAGATTTTGTGAAAATATCAAAATGCAACTGTGCACTTCTACTCAGATCACAACATGTGTTGTTATTCCTAAAATGACCCACTTTGAACACAATTGTCTGCATGGAAAGCTTCAGCTTTAAGGGAACTATGTTTGCTGACGTTCACATTCTCACATGGTGAAACAAAGGTCGACATCATGAGTTACAGTCACCTACTTGGCTGCTGTGGCTATTTAGCTGATGCAGGTCATGACTTCCTTGAGGCATGTTTGGCTTTATAGTGGAACAATAAGCAGGTAGATACAGAATAGTTGGATTAACACTTGTATGTAACACTATAGTTTATATTAACAGAGTCAGTACCTCTACTTTCAGTTACTTTTGTGAAGCCCATAATGATTCTGCATGATGATTTATTTTATGTTTGAAGAAGAAGAAGATGCTTTAACTGCTGCAATTTGGACTGTCACGTGTTCTTTTTAATCTGGTTTCTACAGTTTGTCAAATGAAGAATTGCCTCTCTAGCTTCGAGCTTCTGATTTGGGCTGAATATGTGTGACAGGCGTTGTGCTTTACGAGAGTCAATTGCTGAAATGATTATACCAGCCTGTTTTCTGATAAGAGCCGTCAGTGTCTCTCTCCATAATCAGATTTTAAGCGGCAGCAACAGAACAGCAGACAAGACGCGATGAGGTGATTCTGTCTTGAGGACATGTGGAGAATAATAAGGTAACACAGTTCAGCAGCACAGACTGTGAGGTAGTTTTTAGACGTCTGTATAAAGCAATGCCTAACAGATCTACCAACAGTTTGCTCTCTTGCTCATGGGTTCATAGTTCAAACTAGATCAAAGTGGATTCATGCTCAAACAAAGCTAATATCTGAAAAGGGCACATGCGACACTTTTTTCTCTTCTCTTATCGTAGCAAGGCACGGGGATGGATTTGCATTGGAGCGATGCCATTTTGCAGTTGTCCAAACGCACAGCTGCTGCTCTGTCTTTGTTTCAATTCAATTCAATTGTACAGCCCACAATTACCAATCACAAATTTGCCTCAGAGGCAGTGGCGGCTGGTCCATAGAGGGCGCTAGGGCGCCGCCCCCCCTAGAGCTACAAAAAATAAAAATAAAAATAAAAATAAAAATAAAAATAAAATTAAAAATATAAATAAACATAAAATTTAAAATAAAAATAAACTATACAAATTGTCAATATTTGTGTTTTTGAAACATGGAATCACCCAGTAATATGTGTAAAATATGATATCTGCGGTAAATATATGCTTTTCCTGCTTGTCCTCTCTGCCTGTCTGATCTTCCTCTCTGTGTGTGCACGTCTCAGCTGGCTGGGGCGCTGGAAAAACTGCCCCAAAGAGGCGGGTCTATAAAGCAGTTTAGCCAATGCTGAGTAAAGATATAAATGAGTGACATACAATTCAGCCAATCAGCGTCCTCAAATAGATTCAGCTTGGGGCAGTTTTTTTCCTGCCCCAAGCTGCGCGTTCTCGTCAGGAGAAGTCTCTACAGGAGAGCGCCAGTGTGAGCACTACTCCTCCAAGACCCGTTTGAGAGGAGAACTGAGAGGAGAAACTACTGAAAGAGTTGATCCCAGATCAGCCTGACCTCACAATCAGACAGCAGACTAGCAGGAAAGAGAAGCAGTACATGAAGCTTCTCTACTAGCTGTACACCAGACAGGTTTGACTAGCTGGATGACGTCATGATAATAACTTATTTATCTTTTTAAAACAACGGGGACAGAACCAGCATGGACAGTTAGGGAGTGAGGGACATGAAGCACCTGTCTGAGAAATGGATATATAGTTATATATATATATATATATATATTATTATATATATATATATATATATATATATATATATATATATATATATATATATATATATATATATATATGTGTGTGTGTGTGTGTGTGTGTGTGTGTTTTATATTATAGTGAATATTATTATATGATATATATATATATATTATTATATTATACAGAATATTATTATATGTTATATATATTATATTATACTGAATTCCCTGTGAGGGTGACTAAAATAAGATGTCCTGACGTGTTTGTGAAAGTGTTATTTACTGCTTTTTTTCGTGTTGGAATGAATGTTAAATATTTAACTGCAAAGTAGTAATGCGTGTTTGATACCTTAATTTGTTTGCATTAAATCATTCTGGGATGTTTGCTGAAATTGATTGGATGTGGCACAGCCCTACCAAGAACATTTTCCACCAGCCGCCACTGCTCAGAGGGCTTTACAATCTGTACGGCATCCGACATCCTCTGTCCTCGGACCCTTTGCACCGAAAACAGGAAAAACTCCCCAAAAATAACGGGAGAAAGAAAGGAAGAAACCTCAGGGAGAGCGACAGAGGAGGGATCCCTCTCCCTCGATGGAATGAACAACATAATAGAGTTACAACACATTCAATGCATACGACATAAATTATTCATATAATGAGAGTAGTACGCAGAATCATGATGGGAAAAAGGCTGACTACTAATAATAAGAGCAGCAGTGGATATAATAGAATAATAAAAGCAGTAATGACAGCAATAGCTTGCACTATTTGGTAAAACAACATGCCACTGTTAGAGTCACCACGTCCTGTATTTGAGGTGAAAAATAAGCCACAAAGCTGCAGAATCGTGCTTCATCTTACATCCGTAAACACAAGGGTTCGATTAGTCGTTCACAAGTCTGAGGATGAAGAGAGGCAGAAAGTTACGCCATTATCACAATACTTCCCATGGTTCCCTGGTTAGACTGGTATGTAGCAACAACAAAAAAGCTCATTGTGAGATATAGCCTAAGTCACTTATTTCTTAAAATGGCCCATTTTGTCACGAAATAATTCGACGAGCGTCATCGAATTCATGGTGCAACTGTCGCCTGTGTCTCAAGCATCACAAATAATTGACATTCTATCAACACAGGCAACAGTGACAGCTCATTAGAGCAGAGATTCAACAGACATGTCGAGCCAATTGGTTATATTTTACAATTAAAAATGATAACCATAATAATACTTCATGTGTCTGTCACAATAACGACAATTGGTGCCGGCCATTCTCTTACACGACCACATTTGACAGAATTGAGCTAAAGAATCTGAAATTATAAAAGTAAGTAGACAGGCCAGATTTGTTAAGTTATTGTTATTTTGTGCGGCGAAGCAGAAAAAATACAAAGCAAACTGACCTTTAATAGATGATACTTTCTTTCTTCTTCTGTTCGGTGCAGAATTTAACGAACTAACTCATTAACACAATAATATCTACTGTAACAAAGGTCAGTGATGACGGATAGGTTCGACATTCACAATGTCTTTTCTCTCCACTGCCAAAAAAGAGAGCGATGGTTCTGTATAAATATTGATATCAATAGAGCGATATTCCAGTTGTTTGGCCTCTGATCTCTCACATTGATTCCTGCTTTCTCTTTCCAGTCATTCACACGGTAATCAAATCATCCATCCAGTGAAACCCTTCATCATCCTCTCTTCTCCACCTCCGACATCATAATAATTGTTGCATTAATCGATCACATTTAATACATCTGATTTGTTTGTAAGTCTCTCATATTGATCTCTCTCCACTCGTCCAACTCATCACAATAAAAGTCTGTATCACGAGGTCTGCATCCTACCGTTCTCTCTCTGGATGAAGTCGTTTTTCCTCATCCGAGCTGCAGACAAATAAACCCTCTCACATAATGGGCTGCATTATCAGAAATACATTCGTCCGTCATCTTCAAACTGTCTCTGTTTCTCTCTTTGAAGTCGGAGTCGTCTCTCCCTGAAGAATATCTAATACATTTTTAATAGCCGACTGTGTTCGTCTCTTTCTCTCAGCAGAAGACACAAAGTTTCTCCTCCAGTGCTTTCTGGGGACGGATCCACTTGTTTGGAGCCGCTGGTGCTCATCAATCATTAATGATGTCTTGCTGTGTTTCCTCTGCACTTTTTTTTTTAGGCATTATCACATATTTGGCTCCCAGTGCATGTATGCAGATACACTGTAGTCCCTAATGAGATGAGAGAGGGCGACCTCGCTGTGATCCTCTCCGTGGGATACCGAGAAAAAGAGAAATATTTAGGCACAATACGGAGGCTGGTGTGTTGTAGCTGTCATGGGGCTTTCGTTTCCCCTGACGCGAGGTCAGCCTGTTGGACAGAAGCAGGTCAGATAATGAGAAGACAACAAACAACAGATAACTAAAGATAGAAAAAGGAGAAAACAACTGCTGTTATACTCAATGGAAGCAAAACACTCTCACACGTCAAATAACAAAAGTTTCATTTCATCTTAAATGCAAATGGTTCTTTTTTTTCTTTTTTTAACGTCTCGTTCAGACTTTGAAAGTTAAACAGCTGCGATGTGTTGATTAAAAGACTTTGTCAGTATGTGATTAATCCTCTTTGTGTCTGTCTGCTTTATTCTCTCCCTCCCTCCCCTTTCTTATTGCCATCTCATCATCTGCTACCTTCCCTTCACTCTTCCCTTCTTGCTCACCTTCATCCTCCTCCTTTTGCCCGACACTTTCCCTCCTCCTCACCTTCATCCTCCCTGTCCTCGCCCCTCCTTCTTTACTCCTCCTTCCCTCTCTCTTACCTCTTGTCACCTGACTTCATCCTTGTTTCCCCTCCTTCTTCCTCTCTCCTTGTATGCCCTCTATTTCCCTCCCTTTTCTTCCCTATCACGCCTACACCACCTCGACGTCCTTTGCCGTCTTGTCGTTGTCACCTCCCTCTTCCTCCTCACCTGCGCTTTTCTCTCGCTCCTCCTCCATCATTCCTCGTCTCACCTCCTATCCACCCCGCCCATCTTTCCCTCCTTCCCTCATCTCTTCCAGGTACTTCCTCCTCTGAACCCCGGCGTCTCGCTTCCCTCGGCAGCCTGTTGGATGATCAGCATTGGCACCATTTAGCAGTGGAGCGGCGCAGCGCCCACCTCAACCTCACCGTGGACAAACACACGGAGAGGATTCAAATCCCCGCAGAGTTCAGCGGCTGGGACATCGAGAAGGTGAGAGGAGAACAACGCTGCTCTGACACAAAAACAACGTCTACATAAACATAATATATGCATATGCATTTTCCCAGCAAATGTTCGTTTTTGTCCCCATGCAGCTGAGTGTCGGGGCGGTCCAGGGTCTCGTCTCCGAGAGGAACTTTCACGGCTGCCTGGAAAACCTGCTGTACAACGGCCTCAACCTGATGGAATTAGCTAAAAACAAAGACCACCGAGTTACTGTTGTGGTGAGAACATTTTATCATGAACTCCCGGTTACCTGAAATGCTCTTATCTGACATTTTCTTCGTGATGATAATCCACACTGCACATACTCATCATCATCAGATGTAGACAAGCAACTAGCTTAAAAAGTTAGATCCATGGGAAATAAAGTCTCCGATTCTTTTGTGGCACCACATAGTTTTCTTTTTTCCTCCAATGTGATGATGACGGATCACGTTGATCATCTGGGGAAAGCGAGGAGCTTTGATGTTCAGCTCTTCAAACTCTCAGCTTTTATTTCGGAGGGAGAATACAGCATCAATAGCTGGAGCCGCGCCACCTAAAATACAATCTGCAGGCTAAATTTGTCCCCTCCACGAGCTGATAAAAGATTCTGCTCGGTGTTGTTTTGTGACTTACTCGTTACAAGAGAGGCTACCACGAAGACACAAGCTAAGAGTCCACTGAACCAATCCCTCACATGCATTATAGAGGAGGCTGTGCGTGTCTACATGCAGGTTCATGTCGCTGCTGCTAATTAGCTGCTAGCTGCTCGTCGAAGCTGACGAGCGCTTAAAAGAGGACAGTGAAGTGTCGGCGATGGGTAGACTTTCAGTAAAGCTCCCTCGTCTTTTTCATTAGGACCTTTAGGTGTTTCTACAGTGACGATAAGTGGATCGAGCTAAGTGGAGAGCAGAGCTGAACCATTTCTAATAAACGGTCTGTCGTTACAGTAAAGGACCGGAGAAATAACGGTTCAGAGATTCACATGCATGGCTGAAGATCTATTAGGGGCTCTATTAGTTGTAGTCATTTTTAATATAAAGACCACTTTTGGCCATTCTTAAAGGTACGATAACAAAATGAAGTAGAGCTTTAATGATGTATGTGTGTTTAAGTGTGTGAGGGGGATTTTGGGGTGTACAGTGTGTTAGCAAATAGCCTTTGGGGGATTTTATTGCTCACTTTTTACTTTATATTTTGCAGTGGTGCTGCATCCTCCACCACCTACGTCCATACATCTTTTTAACAGCTCTGCAAAGGGCTTTTAGATGTCATCTGTGTTTCCGGAGCATTATAAAGATAGCAGGCTGATATTCCCTACAGAGGGCTGGAACTGTAATATATAACTGCTGCAGCCTTTGCAATGGACCCGGTGTCATTACCACTACTCAAAACAATGGGCCACAACGGAAACGTCTACAGAGCACTGTTCACATTCATACTCACCTCCCTCCACACCTCTTGGGTGACATTGGTATTTTTCAGTTTTGCAATCATGGCTTTTATTCTCAAGGAGACTTGCTGATGAGATCAAGTGACATGAGGTCACATCGGCACGCCCTCTGCAGCCGATTAATATTCATTTTTAATGTTGTTTGATCTCTCTTGTAATCATTTTCTCTCTCTCTCTCCACGCTGCACGTTTCTCTCTCAGGGCAATGTGACCTTTTCTTGTGCTGAGTCGGTTTCCGTCGCCGTGACGTTCCCGGGCCCCCAGAGCTTCCTCCAATTGCCGGGGGCGGCTGCGTCCTCGTCGGGGGGCGTGTCCGTTGGGTTCCAGTTCAGGACCTGGAACAAAGCGGGGCTTCTGCTCACCTTTGACCTGCCTCAGGAAGGGGGCGTGGTCTGGCTGTACCTGAGCGAGGCCCGACTCCGGCTGCAGATCCATAAAGCCGGCAGGGCGCTGCTGGAGCTCAGTGCAGGTCAGTCTAACAGCCTGTACAATTCACTCTTGTTAAAATGACTGAATTTAATGATGATAATTATGATGATTATCATTAAACGTTCTCCCAGGTTCTGCTCTGAATGACGGCCAGTGGCATTCAGTGGAGCTGACCTCCAGACAAGGTCGTCTGACCATCGCTGTGGATAAAGAGGAAGGAGGCGTCGCTTACGCCAGCCACACCGTCACCGCAGGAAGTCAACTCTTCTTTGGTGGTAAGACTGAAACAAATCATGTCTGTTACCAAACTGTAGAAGGTGCCATTCACTGAGCTGTTGAAGTTCACCGTCTTTAACATCATTATACTTGACATGCATCGATGATACGTTGAATTAGTATTCACTGGATATTCAAACAGTAGAAAATCTGGGTTGAGCATGAATTAGTAGTCGAGATAGGTTTAAGGACATCAACATGTGGCAGTGGGTCTGTGGTTGTTAAGCTGTATTTTTCACATTTGAATTTCATTTTTCACAGTTTTAGGCATTTTACCAAAATGGCTTATTTAATATCTCTCATTATTAAATAATAATTATTCTATTTAATGCCTTTTTTTTTCTTTTGATGTCAAGACGCAGCCTCCCAGTCAATGCAACCCACCTGACCTTTATATTATTATTATTTATATTATCTTTTTAGAAAACTTAGTCAAAATGTTGTCTTTTCATATACATAGAAGCTTTTATAATTCAAACTATAGTTGCAGCAAATACAGGAATCATGTAAAGTGACTGTTCACTGTGACATTTCTTCATACTGTACAGAACAGCTGGTGTCTCACCTCTACAGTTGTGTTTGTTCTGAGCCAAGTTTAGCTCGAGGCTGTTTTATAATGAAATTTACGAGGTTTGCTTCGTCTTCCCCTCCCTCTTTTCTCCGCTCATTTTTCTCGCTTCCTTTCTCTCTCCTCTTTCCCTTCCTGTTTTCTTTCCTCTCTTCCTGCCCTCCAGTCTTTTTCATTTCTTTCTCCTTCTCTTTCTTTCGCCACTGGCTTCCTCACTGCCTCCTTTTCCTAAATCTCATCTCTTGTCCGCTCTTTGCGCAGCCGTATTACAATCCAGGCATGTTCTCTAACTGCCTTAGGCTTTTTATCATCACACACACACACACACACACACACACACACACTTACACATTTACACTAACTCTGTTTCCAGGTTAAATGGACTACGAACAAATGAAATAACTGTATTCATTTGATCGAGGCACTTTAGCGCTCTGCTTTCTTTCCTGTCCAGGTTGTCCTGCTGAAGAAGACGGTCAGGACTGTAAGAATCCCTTCAGCCTCTTTCAGGGCTGCATGCGTCTCCTCAGCGTGGAGAACCGGCCGGTGGACCTGATCATGGTGCAGCAAAGACTGCTGGGAAATTACAGCCACCTGCAGATCGATATGTGTGGCATCATCGACAGGTCAGAACCACCAAAACCCTTCTCACTGGTCTATACCACTGAACCGTCATTTTACCCTCCCTGCCTTTACTGAGCAGCTATACGTCAATCATTGTATTCCTGAGGTGATCACCTGGTGTTCTCTGTGTTTGCAGCCTTGAGCTTCATATCGTGGGGCATCTGGAAGTGTTCACTATAAAACATTTGGCACAGACTTACATTGGTTTTATGGTCGAATGAATTTTCCCTCAATGGAGTGCAGTTTTTGAGACATGTCTATATCTCTGTTGGTTGATGGGCGTGTCAGAGTGAACAAATACAAACACTATATTGTTTTAAACAGCTGTCAGTGTACCAGAGATCACACAAAACATATAGTTATAGTACCTACACCTTTTTTTTTTGCCTTGGACAGCACTGAATACTGTTTTGTGCTTTATAGTCTTCAGTAATATATGATAGTAGACAGTTCTTACATCCAGTAATAAACACTCCCCCACCAGGTGTTGGACCCATTGCATTCCGAGTGCAACCCCTTAACCACTCAGCCATCCTGGTGATATCATCTTTTGAAACTGTCAACACAATGACAGTGAAACCATCTTTTCTTTTCACTTCAACATGCTCATCAAGGTAATCAAACACAATAGTTGTCATGTATGTGTCTAAACAGCATGTTAAGTTATGATTTGACATCACAATCTGGCCAAACAAGACACATTTTTCAATGACAGCATTTTTGTGAGAGTAGTACACAAAGCAGTGTAGCATAAAACTAAACAAAAGTCTGTGTATAGCAGAGAACCATGTGGGGTACAATAATCCTGGTGCTCTTTTCCCTTTCTGTCTTTAATTTACTTACTTTAGGTACTGTTTTAAACTCCAAAATACATCTTGTATCTCTTACATCATCTGTTTCATATCTGTGAATGCACATGAACATCATTTTTGAGGAGAAGATATCATTATTACCCGTCTGAGTGGGGACACAGGTGTAAATCAAACAATCCATCCTAACATACTGTAGACAATGATTAGTTGAGATGTATTATGTCTCAGCAGGTGTTGTCCTTATCTACCAGGAGTGGGGTTTGAACCCACGTGGGAACATGCCCATTGGATCTTAAATTCAACACCTTAACCACTCAGCCATCCTGGTTAATGATTAATAGAATTTGAAGAAAGAGATAACCCAATATTCACAGTCCTGCTCTGTCCTTGTCAGACACAACTGTTGCAGAAGTGAAATGTAATTTTTCTGTTCTTTGAATTCTCAATTATTTGTGAGGTGAAGCGATGTGTTGTGAGCGTTGGATCCAGAAATTAGAAACAAACAATCGAAAGCATCCTCTCGCACTCCCAGGTTTTCCATTAAAGAACGGTGAATTATTGTTCAGGGGAGACACTGAGGTGTGAAATAAACACGCCAAAGACAGCCCTGTTTGTTCAAATCCTCCTGCTTTGTTATAATAAGTGTTAATCTCACTTGAGTGTCTGCCTCTTTGTTCTGATTCATCAGCTCTTTCATTTAGCACCACGATGATAGCTGCAGTGTTAAAGTTCTCTGTTAATGTCTCTTTGCTATGTAGTTCATTTAGGCATCTACAAAAGGCCTTACCAATTCAGCCAATAGTTGTTTAGATATTTCAGTTTGGACCAAAGTGATATAACTAGAACCATATTGCAAGCATGGCTATTGATGCAATACGTTATAATAAAAGATTAAATGGAAAATATCACAATTTATATATATATATATACAAACAGCCATATCCTCACCAGAGAAGGAGAATCTGCTCCAGTGGGTTTAATTAATTATCTCCTTGTTTCTACATTTATCAGATTATTATCCAGCAGGATTCATTTCTCGCTCAGATCTGCTCACTGGAACAGAACAAAACAAAAACCATGACTCCCACTGCGACTCCCTTCATCGTAACTCTCTTAAAAATATAACGTTAACAGGAAAATCGAGTTACTGTCACTGCTTCCATACGACCTCAGAGCAGGGAGTCACATCTGTGTTGGTGTGTCTGTGTGCAGGCTTCATAGCTGTGGAACCCAATACGATGAGTACAACACAGAAGCAGCCATGCATTTAATAGACTTGACCCATCAGTCCTGTTGCAGGACTAGTGCTCTAAAGAACTTCTGATCGAAACCGCGTTCACGTTGCAAGCAGCGTGATCAAAAAGTCAAGAGAAGTCCGTCCGTTTCCTGCTAGAGGTGAACAACCTGGGAATGAGGGCAACAACAACCTCGTATAACACTGATGTCAAAGGCTTGAGAGTGAGAGGAAGAGATGGAGGTGCAAAGTGTGTTAGTTTGAATTGAACAAGAAAAGGCAACAGCAACGTGGAGCTGTCTCATTTAATTAGTTCTTCTGTTGCAGTCTTTAACCATCATGTCAGCCCAGCTCCACAGTTTGCTGTATTTCTCCCTCGAGGACTCGTTGTTGACGTTTACATGGATGCAGATTAAATATGAACAGGCTTTTTCATTTGACAACTCCCAAGTATGTCGACTCTGACTTCTTCTGATTGAAGATAGTAGATCCTTTTACATGTTTGTAGTTGTTTGTGATCTGAAGTATGCTCTCTCATATCGTGGTGCAACTGATCACAAAACATACGGTTCGGATCATATCGCGGATTTGAGTCACGGATCATATCAGCAAATATAACTTCCCCGATCATGTTTTTTTTTGCTACCGATACCAATTGATGATCATTGATAGATACCACGGCCATCTTTCCAGAAGAGATCCATTTTAGTAATACAATACCAGGAGTGGGGTTCGAACCCACGAGGGCATTCGCCCATTGGGTCTTAAGTCCAACGCCTTAACCACTCGGCCATCCTGGTGCTGTCAATTAAGTGTCACATGGTATCAATGGATGCTTAAAGGTTCGGCCAAAAATTTCAGGTGCGTATAGTTCTCACAAAGAAAAAGCCAACATACACATTGCATTTTGCCCGATAGTGTTACTCAGTCGCTTGACACTTGTTACTAACTGTGACAATACGATGGATATTTAAGGCTGTGAAATACTTCTGTAATCACGTATTAGTTGTAACTTGAAGATACTCAAGTTCTCTCACTGAAGGACTTCTATAAACTGAACACCACAGTTGGAGTAAAAGTCCATTGCACTTTCATTGCTCTTGTCAGTACAATAGTCGACTCATTTAGGCAAAGACGGAACCAAATATGAAACTCATCAACAGTCGGAAAGAGATCAGACGTCACCACTGCCAGGCTGAGTTTGATTACTGTACGTCAGCCCTGGAACCCTGCCTCACTCACACAAACACTAAATATATCAAATGAAAGAGCCACGCTGTGTGGTAATGTGAATTTAAAGTGAAATGCTTTATCTGCAAGGCTCCAGCGCACTCTTAGATTAAAGCAGCGTAGAGATAAATGGAGGTAAAAGTCACACTGTAGCAGGCAGACAGGCTGCTTAGTCAGCGCTTTTATCTAAAGAAAACGGGAGGCTGCAGATTCTGCACAGTCTTCTGTTTTCTCTTCAATATTCCACCCTGGGTTTGGGCGAACACACTCCAACGCTGTCACATGTTTATAGAAGTAAACACACTCTAAAACATGCATTTAGGAACGTAAAGACGGATAAAAACACAACATAGACCAACCGTCGAGCTTCTTAAACACAGATGACGTTGAATTGTGTGTGTGTGTTTGTCTCAAGCCTCCCGGAGGTGCCAGCCGGTCTTGCAACAGATGGAAAGCAACCAGTGTGGATAAAAAAACACCCTGTTACTCATCGTCTCCTGTCGTCCTGTGTCTGTCTGTCTTTTTCTCAGCAGAATGAGGTCACAGGATGTCTTTAAGTATCTCACCAGAGACGCGTGGGATTAGCTGTGTTGTTCAAAACAAAGTGTCGGTTTAACGTCGATAGCTTTGTTTTTTATGTGCAAAAGGTTTTGAGGTATCTGGCTCTGGGGTTTCTATCACCACGCCCATGCAATGCAGGGGAATGAGATTTGTTTGTGGAGGGTTGAAACAAATGACAACATCTCTTCAGGGTGGTCTTTACTTCACCGTAAACCGTTTTTATCAGAACTACTTTCTACCAAATAAATAGTCCCGATGAAAACTATTGACTCTGTGTGTTTTGGATTATCCAGAACTAACAGACTAATGAACGAATAGAACATGGGGGGAAAAATGTATCATAATAATGTGACAGATATGATATAATATAGTAACATCTCGGGTTAGGAGTCGCATTTACACACGATCTTGTCGCTCAACCTAAAGTCTGTGAGCATGTTGAACTGAAATAGATACTCATGAATATGAATGCTTTTTCTCCCATTGTTTTTCATTTCCTGAGCTCTCACGGTGGCCTCTAAACCTCCCGCATCCAGTAAACTGTTCATCATCTTCACGCAGAGAAAGAAAAACACAAAATAGAGTGTTCTATTTCTAATGTGACAATTTCACTTTCAGTGTGAAATAGGTGAATTTCGCTGCCACCCTCCTCCGGTTCCCTTCGTCCCCTCTCCTCCCTCCCACTCAGGACTGATGTCATGATGGTTACAGCAGTGTACTTATCTATAAATAGCACACAGAGCTTCACTGGAGTCTCCTGGGAGCTGTGTTCATAGAGCTTCTGCAAACAGTGTGGCGGCACTTTAGAAGAGAAGCTCGGTTCATTCTTCTGCTGAGAAGAAAGAATATTTTCTATTCAGCGGCAAACTTCCTTTTTTACATTAAATTAAAGAAACATCTAAAGCGAGAAAGTAATGAAATTAATCTTTTGATCCCACTGGGGAAGGGTGAAAGGTGTTTCAAATTAATTTTGTCTGCAGGAGACATCTTTTCATTCGACAGAAAAAAGTTTTGTTTTTCAACAACCTCCCAAAACTTTATGAATATATAAACCGATATTAAAAATGTAAGATGTTCTATTTGACGTTAACCTTGAAGAGCTTCGACTAAAAGGTTTTTCTCCTCGAGAAATGAAAAGCTGCATTTCATACGAGGCTCATTTAGTTTAATGAAGTACGTTTTCTCTTTGAAAGGTGGTGCAGTTTGAAAGCATAGTGCCCCCTATCATCACTATTCTTATAAAGATGAAGCAGGAAGGGCTGAGCAAGACATTATCTGTATCAGACAGAGGACGTTCATGGCTTTTAAATGTCCACTCATACTTTCATCATACCCACAGTAAGGCAAACGTTATGCATCAGTTATTTCAGTCACCTTGAAAGTGTGCACCGTCGATTTAGTCTCTTTTTAAATCGATAAAGCAACATTTTTTTTTTTTTTAGTCTTCGGCACCAGCGATTCGGACTCAAGTGACATCACTTGAGACAATTCATCAGACTTTGTGCAGAAGAACAACCCAAAACCCGTGAACACACTTTGATGTGCCAGATCGGTGGAGTTCCTCTTCCACGATACATCAACTTGCCTGGATTACTCAGCAGTCAATGCATTCCGCCCTTTTTTTGCTCTCTGCATGGACTGATTACCTGCCTGCAACCAAAGCCTGCTAAAACGTGATTGGTCAATACTGCTCCGACTACAAACGGAAAACAGAACCATTCCGATACCAAAGAATCTTGTCCCATTGCCCACAGGTTCTACGTTCATATTCTGATATCTGTTTTTAGAGATTAAACCACAACTAATAGAGCCAGCATTGAAATGCTCTGTAAATTCACTGTACATTGATTGTTACAGTATATTCCTTTTCTCTATTACCTTCTATCGTTATATTATTCTAGGATCCAGACGATGCTATGAACCATGCAAATGCTCTAATCAAACTTCTTACTGCAAGGATACCCTCCCTGATATTTTTATAGCACCTTCAAATTAAAAAAACATAACTCTTAACTCACTGTGGATGTTTTCTTTTATCTCAACATAAATCACAGTGGCCAGGATGACATTTTGTGATTGGGTTTTATGACAAAATCAGGGAGTGTATCTTTTAATTTGGCTTTACGAGAACCATGAGTGCAAATGCAGTTATGCTGAAGAGACATTTTTACTCCCTGTGCTGTAAGACGAAGGTGAATCAGCCAAAATATGAATGGTGATTTCATATAAAATGTTAACTCCTCCAGACGTTGAAAGATAAAAGCAGTGTTTTGGTTTCAGCTGCCTTTTTGTTATTTGGCAGAAGATCCAGGAGAACTGTTTCCAAAAGTTACCATAACAAGCAAATAAATCAACCCTGATAAATGTATTTCTCTTTCCTACTCAGGTGTTCTCCCAGTCGTTGTGAACACGGCGGCCGCTGCAGTCAGTCCTGGACCGTCTTCCACTGTAACTGCTCTGAGAGCGGCTACAGCGGAGCGACCTGCCACAGCTGTAAGTCACCTGTCGGCCCAACATGAGCACATGACCACCAATCTGTATGAAGAGAGACGGATAGACAGGGAGCAGGGTGACACTGGACTGATGGCATACAAAAAAGAATAAGAATGAGGCAGTGTGTCGAACAGAATAATGATGATTTTCTTGCCTCCTGCATAATTTAAAATCAGAGGCAGAACAAACAGAGAAAGAAATAAAATTGGATGAAACATACTGTGGTACAAAGCCATTCAAACATTAACACAATAAACAAAGATTATACATTTTCATTCGTTTGGCACACTTAAAAAGGCAGCTGCTTCATACATAATGCAATAAAAACAAACACGAATCACAGAAAGCTAGCAGCTAATGATGCTAACAGCGCTAGCAGCGCAAGCAACAGCAACGGTGCTGAAAGAGCTAACAGTGTTACCTCCCGTGAGCTATATTTGATTTCTGCACCTCTCTTCTTTCCAGTGGTTATAGTATCATAAAACCTGTTTGCATGTGAGAGACATGACGAAGGTCAATGAGACTGTAGCTGTGACTAAACTGCCAAATGCTGAATAAATAAATGAAACCCCAGCGGTGAGGTGCCAATTCCCTCGAGTCAAATCCTTGAAACCAAAAGAGGAGAGTTTCCCACACGCTTCGCCCCTGGTCTCGTTTTTATTGCTGGTGTTTTCTATGGAAACCTTTTTCTAACCACACTGAGGGAATGTGATGAATAAAAGGCCTTTGGCTGTGGAGCAGAAGAGAGAAACAGGTGAGCAGAGTGTGGGAACCTTGAGATATGGATTTGACTGGAAGGCCTTGATTCTTTGATTGCAGAGGATGAACTGGTGTGTGTGAGAGGCAGAGAGAGGAGGGAGGAAGACTCACGGAGACAGAGAGGAAGAGGCAGGGCTGATGAAGGTCTAAAGTTTTATTTATTGAGTCTCTGTACTCCCATCAGTCATTACTGTCCTCTCCAGCTGGATTGATCTTTACTTTACGGGACGCCGGCTGCAGAAATAAAGCTGAAGATGATTGTCTTCACTCTGGTTATGAGACAGTGATTCAATGGCGGCAGTCCCCATAATCCTCCACAGTGTGTAGTCCTCCTCCCCTCACAGCTCCCGTGTGCGTCTGCCAGCCGACGTGTTGATGTGATTCATGTTGAGCTGATCTCATTATTTTCCTCCCAGCTGTGTACGAACAGTCCTGCGAGGCGTACAAACACAACGGCAACACGTCGGGACATTTTTATATCGACGTGGACGGCAGCGGACCAATCAGACCACAGCTGGTCTACTGCAACATGACAGGTGACACACACACACACACACACACACACACACACACACACACACTTCACTCCCCCTCTTCATCCTATCATCACTCAACGTTTTTTATGATTACAATTTACATAATTGTAAATGATGATGCTCCTCTCATCACACTCTGATCCACTTTATCTTCCATCCCCCCTTGTTCTCCTCTTTTTCTTCTGTTAAGTTATTTGTTTAATCATATGAATATGAATAATTAAGTCTCTCTGCTTCATGTAATTTGTGTACGTATATAAATCTTAATAGTGATGATATTCTTTCATTCTCCCACTCTCTGTTTTTTTTGTTTTCTCTCTGTATCCGTCGCTTTCTCATAAATTTAACTTCAAAGATGTGTGATTTAGTTAATCTTAAATCAGACAGGGTGGGTTGTCAGAGTATACAGTTCATCCTCAATGCATGCCTGTTAGACTGAGAAATAAAGAAGAGCAGACATTCATAAATATGTCACAATAAGCAAGATAGTGTAACACTTATTCAAAGCAGTTAACAGGTAAATGAAGATTTGTTACGGTATAACTGTTTTGATTTTTAGATTTCACTCCCGATTATAACCGCAGAAGCAGTTTTTCCCAGACCGGGAAAATATTGATACCACTGTCATGCCTGTTTTCTGAATATAGAGCTAGAGCCAGAGGCAATTAGCTTAGCTTAGCATAAAGAAAAGTAGGGAAACAGCTGGACTGGCTCTCGAAAATAGACATAAATGAAGTTTAAAAATACAGCTACCAAGTACCAAGCAACTTTAAAACTCACTAACAAGCAGGTTATCATTAATTTAATCCATATATGAATATATATATATATATATCCCCCTAACTTTTGGTAAGACGGATAATAAGCCTACAAATATAAATGATCTCTCTTTGCATGGGTAATGGTAATGATGTTGTTGCAAAGGCCAGTGTGATATCACATATATGACAAACAAGAAAGAATAATTTACAAATGAAAATCAATCAATAACAGTAACTTATCAGTAATAAGAGACAAACGTATATATCTATCTATCGTCCACCAGAGGAGAACACGTGGATGGTGATCCAGCACAACAACACAGAGCTGACCAGAGTCCGACCGTCTCCAGGTGTAGACCAGCACTCGGTTCACTTTGACTACTCGACAGAAGAGGAGCAGCTACTGGCCGTCATCAGCCAATCGGAGCACTGCGAACAGGAGCTGTCCTACCACTGCAGGAAGTCCCGCCTCCTCAACACTCCAGGTAAAGCCTCATCAGGGAAGTTGCTGGATGTATCCTCATGTGTTTTCTTTATAGGGTACAACTCGTCTCATGCTGTCAGATATAGAGTTGCTCACCTGGAACAGCTGCCCAGCCAAGTATTTACTCTATTAACTTTGAAGGAGTAGTTTGACATTTTGGGAAACAGGCTTACTTGCTTTCTGGCGGACAGCTCGATGTGAAGATTGATACGACTCTCGTGTCTGAGCCAGGCTACAGTTTGGAAACAGAGGGAAGCAGCTCGCCTGGCTCTGACGAAAGGTCTCAGAATCTGCTCACCAGAACCTCCAAAGCTCACTTATTAACACATCATATGATGTTTGTTTAATCCGCACAAACACCGGAGTGTAAAATTACAATTTGCTGTGTTACAGGGATTATGTGCCAGACTATTATTTTACGTCTATTTCTTGGCTGGAACCAGTACATTCTTGGAGTTTCTTTCTACTCAGAAGCCAGAAATAGTCTGGCACATAATCCTTCATTGAAATTGCAAATTGGTGTTTCTACACCTTGAATAAATAAGTGTTGATTGAACATGTTAATTATTGAGCTTTAGAGGTGCAGATTTTGTTAATATTGTACAGAGCCAGGCTAACTGTTCCCCCTGTTTCTAGTCTGTGTGCTAAGCTAAGCTAACCAGCTGCTAAAGGTATACATTGAATAGACAGATAGACATATTGTGCTGTTTTATTCATATTTTGACTCATTTTGTTATTGCCTCTCTGGAAATGACAGAATATAGAGCATTCATAAGTCAGCTTCTTACTTTGTCTTTCAACAAATGTAATGAACTCTACTGGAGCCAAAATCTTATTAAATTCTGTGTTTGTGATTATACTTCAAAAGTAGATCTCACTTTCTTATCTAATCTTAATCTTTTAATCCTTTAATCTTTTTTCAGGGAGAGCCCTCTAGGGTTTTGGTTCCTCCCTGTTCCCTCAATACCCCTCAAGTGCACATTGGAATCAGAAAAGACTGTAAACAAGAGCTTGTTCTTAATTGTCTTGTTGGGTTAAATAAAAGATAATGGAAGCTTTGTTAAGCAGGCTCTCTTCTGCTGGGACTCTCTCTCTCTCTCTCTCTCTCTCTCGACCAGAACAAAATCATTACGCTCTTTACTGCAAACTTGATGTGGTTTCAGGGATTTTCTTCTCTTTCACTAATGAGCCAGACAAATGGATTTTTCAGGATTTGTTTAATACCGCCTCCTTTTGAGAAACGAGTATTGAGTCAGATCAGTGTTTCCTTTGTTAAACCATGTGTTTTTCTTGTGCTCGTATTGACTCAGAGGTGGTGAGCATTAGAGAAAGAGGGTGAATCACTTCGATCACCAAGTTCCATTGAATTCTTCTTGGTAACGCAACAGCTAACACTTTCCTGTCAAGTCCATAACACAAGAAAAAACATCATTAAGTGTAAAGAAACACAGATACATCAGGGACACGTGTACATGTTAGCAGTGTGGCTCTAGGTTTGTCGTTCACCACCTTGATCCAGACTGAGTGTTACAGACATTCATGAAGCCTAGAGAATGAATGCTACTGACGTTGGTGGTCTTTTAGCTTTTTCTGTAGCGCCACCATGATGTTGACATTTGTGATTTTAAATGGAAATGTCTCGACATCTATCAGAGGGAGATCATAATACTCATCATTGTGAGCTGTATGCTGAGGTTGGGTGGCCCCTCTTTCTCTGTGAGACGTGATAGATTCAGGGTTTTGTTTTATTTATGAGGCCCTTACTGGTTTTTGAACCGCCTCGCATTGATTCATTGTTGTCTTTGATGTAGGACCTTATCGAACACGCTCAAATGATTGGATTATGTTGCATAATGTGTTTACTGAGCGTGGAAAGTCCAGTTTGTCTCATTGTCTCACTTACAAAATGGAATAACATGCCAAAAAAATCTAAAGCTTTGCATTTTTTATTTCATCCTACTTCAGTTCCAGTTGTTCTTGTTTTAGTTGATTCATTTGCTTTAACTTTCTTATTTGCAATTCTTTGTGCCTAAGATTTGATCTCAGTTGAATTTATGTCAGAATGAATAAATTACCATGAAATTCAGATTGGTTCACATTCATGTCCCCCTCCAGATGAATTTTGACAACTTTGGTGATCCTCTGACTCTGGTTTATAACCAAATACCTGCAAAACTAATGACACTCCCATCAGCCTCTGCTTTGTGTTTAGAGATAATTATCAAATGTTAGCATGCTAACTTGCAAATCTAAGATGGTTAACATGGTATAAACATTGTAACAATTACCTCGAAGCAACGCTGTGCTGTAGATTCTCAGCGTTGTTAATTATTCTGTGTATTTGAGTAGAAAAAGTGGTGAAACAATTAGTCAAATAATTAATCAGAAAAAATGTGTCATACTAAATTTACATAAACGACTTAGAAAACTTGAATGTCCCCAACCGGCAATTTGTGTTACAGCAGAGTAAACAATACACATAATATAGTAACAATTAAAACTTACAACAACAAAAGTCCACGATCGTGATCTATCAATAGATAGATATGTATTTACCCTAAAGCTTGTTGAAATGGGTTAAAGAGGGTTATTGTATTGCACGTTGCACTACTACAGCTTGTTAAGTTGGACTATTGTAGGAATAAATGACTCTCTATCTTGTTGTTTGGTTCTGGTCTTATCTCTGGATCTGCAACCAGAAGGAAATGTCTGGTAATTCACTGAAGGTGGATCCAGGAAGACCAAGTAAAGGTTTTAAGTCACTTATTAGGCATTCTTTAGATTACCAGTGATCCAGTGGACATCCATTAAACTATTCATGACAAGGACACATCCTCAAAGTTTCTCTCTACTGTGGAACTGCCGAGACTACATAAGACAGAAATTTGAGTGGTTAAGCAACTTTTTTTATCGGGGGGGCGGATAACAACATGATGGATGAAAGTGGTGGAAAAAGCAGAATGGGTAGAGAGATAGAAGTTCCATTACAAACCCCCCTGCTGCTCTCTGGGAAAATAAAGAATTGCAGACTCAGCAGAGACCTTTCCAATCACCTTCTCTCTTTCCTCTCCACCTACGCACCCTAGAGATGCGAAATACATTTTTTCACCATATAGTATCATCACCCTCCATCCAAAAACAATATATTCAGCGTAAGGGGCAGGAGCTGGCAGACTCCCCCCAGCTTCAAACACTGGATTCATCTTGAGAGGCTGAGAGATGGGGTCTCGTTCCATACAGCGCTCAGCTATTTCCTCACTACGCTGTTCATCTCAGGACATAATGCGGCTCACGGTATTGTGCATCAGTGTAACTTTTGTGTCCTGCAAGAGGCTGCATCTCTTTGCAGTTTTGTGAGCGATGGTTCTGACAAAGTTTTTAACAATACAAATAAATTGTTGCTTTAGTTTTCCTTTTTATAACCTCGTTTTTGTTAATTAGAGGGCGCGAATATAAATAGAAACACTCAATAAAATGACTTTGAAGACACAACAATTGACGAGGCCTTTCTCCAAGCTTAATATTTTAGCCTGAAATGTGTTGATGAAAACGTTTTATTGGCTGAAATCTACTTTTCTTGCATTTTGCAAAGAGGAATATCTTCTTGTGAAGCAAAAACACATCGGTCAAGACATGACAAAAGAGTACAATATGATAATGGTCCCGTATTTAGCTAACTTTTTTGACCATCCACATACGGGTCAGGTTTTTTGGCTCAGCTCTGGAGGAAATGATCGGCCGTCTCGTGGCGGGAATATGTGACAATAACACGGTCAGTGTTGTTGTTGGACATGTTCGGAGAAGTTAACGGTGTGTTTGCTCGTGTGTGTGTTTCAGAGGGCTCTCCGTTCAGCTGGTGGCTCGGCGGTCCCGGTCCCGGTCGTGTCCAGACTTATTGGGGCGGAGCTCAGCCGGGCAGCCAGCAGTGTGTCTGCGGCCTGCAGGGCGACTGCGTGGACCCACAGCACTACTGCAACTGTGACGCCGACCGCATAGAGTGGTACTGAACTTAATATATATATAGACATTATTTCTGTATAAGCAAAGATGAATGCTTTTGTTTATGTTTTTTTTTGTACATTTTTATTTGCAGTCTCTCCGGTGACAATATATTCAACAAAACAGGACATCTTTCACCCCAACCAAAACTCAGAAACATGGCCTGCAAAGTAGAGATTTGACTCCTCACTCTGCAGGTGCATGATGGGTGTTGTGGTCGGCTCATTCCTTAGATCCACCTCTCGGTTTCAAACTGTCAAACTGTTCATTGCTGACACAGTTTTTACGAACCATTCATCAGAAAACCCTCAGAGTGAAGATACACCTCTCGCTTGCAAAGTCTCGCCTGACATGGAGATGGACATGTAGATTATCAGAGGCCCATAGAGCTGAACATGGGTGTAAATGGACGGGAGCTGCTCACTCAGCTGTCTGTCTGGAGCGCTGCTTTGGAAAATAGCTCTCACGGAAATTGGCATGGATGGAGTGTTGATTGTCAGGATGGAAATGATACGATCCGGCTCACCATTTAAATGTCTTCCTGGTAAATTGTGTCAGACGGCACAGGTTGTGTCTGCTTATTGAAGCCCTGTTGTGGTTTAGCTGAACAGTTTTCTACCAGACAGTCAAATGAGCATATTAATGAGCATTTATGTCAAAGGTTTGATTGAATATAAAAGTTCTTAAGTTATTTATACTAATATTAATCATCTCATTGCCTTCCCTCTGTTCCTTCCACTTCTTCTGCTTCTGTTTCATTTCTTGGTTCCTTTTCTTTTTCTTCATCTCTCTTTCTTCTCCTCCTCCTCCTTCTTTTTATCCTCCTCACTTTTTATTGCTTCCCCTCTGTGTTGTGCCTTCATCTCCTCCCCTCTTCCCTTCTCTTCTTTCTTCTCCCCTTTTCATCTCTCCCTCTTGCACTTCTCTTCCATTTGCATCTTTAACTCTTCCCCTCCTTTTCCTCCTTCCTCCTCCTCTTCTACTTCCTTTTCTTCTTCCTTTATTCCCCCTTCCTCCTTGTACTACCTTCATTCTCATTCTCTTTTCTTGCCCAATTCCGATTTATTTTTCACCTGTTTCCCTGTTTCGCTTCTCCTACTCCTTCATCTTCCATCCCTTCATCACCTCCTCTTCCTTGTCCTTCATCTTCATTTCCTCCCTCTTCCGCACTCTTTATTGCTTTCCCTCTGTCTCCTTCCTTCATCTCCTCCCTTCTTCCCTTCTCTTCTTCCTTCTCCCCTTTTAATCTCTTCCTCTTGCCCCTCATTTTCCTCCTTGTCCTCTTCTACTTCTTCTTCCTCTACTTCCTCTTCTTCTTCCTCTCTTCCCCATCTCCTCCCTTCTTTCTCATTCTCTTTTCTTCCTAATTCTTTTTGTCCTTCTTTGTCTTCCATCCCACCATCACCTCCATCACCATCTTCATTTTCCCCCCACTTTCTCTTCCTCCTCCTCCTCCCTCTTTATTTCTTCCCCTCTGTCTTTTAACTTCATCTCTTCCCTTATCCTCTTCCCTTTGCTTTTTCATCTCTTCCCCTCCTTCTCCTCCTCCTCCCTATTGACCTTCTCTATCATTCCGTTTCCTCCCTATCTTTCTTCTTCTTCATCATCTCCTCAACCTTTACCTCCCTTCTTTCTCATTCTCTTCTTCTCCAAATCCGAATCCTTTCTTCCTTCTTCTTCTTTGTCTGTCACTCCCTCCGTCCCCTCCTACTCATTCTCCTTTTTGTTCTTCATCTCTGCTCTCCCTCTCCTCTTCCTCCTGCTCCTCATCCTCCCCCAGGACTGAAGACTCGGGCCTGCTCACCCATGAGGAGAGCCTCCCTGTCAGGTCTCTGGTGCTGGGTGACATCCAGAGGCCGGAGTCAGAGGCCGCCTACAGAGTGGGACCGCTCAGTTGTTATGGAGACAGTAAGTCCAGCTCTGGTTGCCTGGTTACACATGATGGAGAGATGACAGAAATATTTATATTCTGGAAAATACTGTTTCCTGTTTTGTTGAACTGGTGGAAGGACTTAAATCTACATTCAGACAGAGTTTTTGAATCCATCAGCCAATAATAACTCGTTATTTCTGAGAGACTGATTCCTCTCAGGCCTGTTGTTGATATGGAAATACAATATTAGGTGTTTAATGTGAAATCTCCTGGGTAAGAGTACCACAACATCTAGAAGCTAATTATCATTAGCAGAACTGTTGCTAATGAATACTCCCTTTTTAGTTTTCACACTCTCGCTTCTCATTAAATGCATTACAAGGTAGAACGAAGCAGGCTGTTTTGCTAATTATTAGTAATTGCAGCCGTTCTATTTCTACCCGGGCAGATAGATAAATACATATGTGACATAATATATCAAACAAACCACGTAACAGAAATCAGCCCCTTGTGTAAGCTCATTAACTGAACGCGATGCCTCATTTGTTTGCTGCGTGATATCCATTCAAAGATGTTGACGGTGGGCTTTCATCGTGTTTCTCAGAGAACTTCTGGAACGCTGCGTTTTTCGACAAGGAGACGTCGTACCTCCACTTCCCCACCTTCCACGGAGAGCTGAGCGCAGACATCTCCTTCCTGTTTAAAACCACGGCCTCCTCCGGTGTCTTCCTGGAAAACCTGGGCATCAAAGACTTCATCCGGATCGAACTGAGCTGTGAGTAGGAGCTGGAGGGTGAAGATTTAATCCGGATTAGAATGATGTGTCAGTGAAACCTGGAAGTCAGAGTCTAATCTGGATCCGTGTAAAAACCCTGAGGTTACAGACTTAATCCATAGCAAACTATCCTGGAGGGAAAATATTGTTCATTTAAGGTTGAACTCAGCTGTCTTGACCTTCCTGACCTGAATTTAACTTCTGCTCAGGGAAGCTGGGAAGCCTTTTCACAAATATTTGGTATCTGGCTGCAGGGATTTGACCCCATTCAGCCACAAGAGCATTATTGAAGTCAGCCAGTGTTCAACCCAAAGGGTTGAGGCCCGTGCTCTGTGCAGACCAGCTTAGTTCTTCCACACCAAACTGGCTTTGTGCACCGGGGCTGTAAACTCACTATTTCTCTAAAATATCGTTGTCAACTGTCGCAGTAAATCTGAAGTGTCTCTCTTGAACATTTAATATTCTCAAATTGATTTTAGGAAAGAACCACACTGTTATTTGTGAAGCGTATCTGCTTCATCCGGACTTTGTTTGCGTGCTGTGATCTGATTTGACAGAGCTGGTAACAGAAGCAAAGAGCGCCATCATCTGTCCTCACACTTTGATCCAAATGCTGTTTAATTGTGATGCATTACGGGGACATCACCTTCTTCCAAGTGAGCCACTGGCCCTTCATACGGTGGCCCAGCGGGGACATTTTCACTGCTTGCTACACTAGCTTAGCATAAAGACATGATAGCTGAGGGAAACAACTAGCCTGGCTCTGACCAAAGTGAACCAAAACTCCACAAAAGTCTTAAGTGGCATAATAAAGGAGACATTTATTGCTTCTTTAAATTGAACAGAGAAAGAAATGTAAAACTGGCGCTGATTTTTGTTCTAGAGGGAGTTACGTGCTGCAAAATCAGACCAAATCTGAAATGTATGCGCTGTTCTTTGCTCTTTGCTTCATTTGGTTTATAGTCTTTTGAGAATGAAAGCACAAAGATCAACTCTTCTTTGTTTCTCTTTAGCTTTCTGTCTTCAGAGCTCAGACAATGTTTTCATGCCTTCACGCCGATATCTCAGGAACGGAGAGGATTTCTTTGGCACAAAATGTGGCACAAACGTGTACCTGGACTCAAGGATGAACTGATTATAATTTGGTGGTCAAAGGTCACTTGAGCCACAACTGAAGAATTCACATGGATGGAGACTGCAATTTGACTTGTTGGCGGAGGCATAGAACAGTGAGGCGGTAATCGTAGTCGGCTTCAGCTCTCTGTTTTATGCAGCTTTATAGCTTTTACCCAAAGTGAATATCATTTAGAATACAACAGCAATAACCAACAGGGTATTTTTTTACTTTATGGGTACCACAGCACTGTGGTGGGTGTGACACCTTTATAGCCCTCATCGGTGTGTTGTCATTTAAAATGTGGCAGAAATACCCACAAGGGTTTTCTTTATGCTCATGGTTATGCAGCCAGATATGAGATATGTGTTTATGGGCAGACATGGCGTCTGGTGTTTAGAGGATCTGGTATAGATGCCTTGAAGCAGTGACGAGAGTCACAACTGCCCTTTTGAATCATCCCAGTCCACCAGTTTAGTTTGGTTTAGTTTGCAGTTTTATATGTGCTGCATTTTGCATTTTCTTAAAAATGGGATTTGAAGGGACACGCACTAATACTAATACCAACAGCCCCCCGTCCTCGGGGGAAATCATTGTCAGTGTGGTTGTTCTCTGCTCTGAATACTGCTGCTCTGCTGTCTGCTTCCTCAGAGAACCATTTCTAAATGAAGTTACTGCACGATGCTGGGATATTGTTTCATCTTGTTCTGTGCTCTCGGAGTAATGCATCTTCTCCTTCCAAAATCACAAAGGACGAGACGCCTCTAGTCTCCTAAATCAACTCCTTTTTGTTGGAATGAACATGACAGGAACTTTTTTGATCTGAGCAGACCGCTTGAAAGGAGCAACAAGAGAGAGCTGGAGGGAAACAGTTTGTTTCAGAAGTAAAAAAAAAAAACTCATTAAAAATCCCCCAAATAAAGCCTTGGAGCAGAGCATTTCTCAGCACTGTGTTGTGTGGCTCGCCTCACAGGTCTAAATAAGGACGGGGACGTTTTGACAGACGATCTAATATTGTCGTTTACTTAATATAATGTTTTTTAGCTGCCTTTTACCGAACACCATTTCGCACAAACCCTAGATGTTTTGGGGCAAAATGTCACGGGTCGTCAAAAGAAGCGAGTCCACGGGGGAGTGGAGGAGTCCGTCATGTCTGTAATCACAGCAGGAGAGAGAAGTGTTCAGACAGCAGAGATTAGTACGTTAAAGCTGACTTTAGAAGATAGCATCAGTGAATTTTATGGGATATGGATGAAACAAAATTACGTTGACGTAAGTACCCGCACTATTTCATGGGAACTGCAGTTTATTCTGTGTTAACAAAGTAATTGGTGTTAAACTTTAAACGTTCACAAAGGTTTAAAATCCTCAGCTGCAAATTACTATGAATTAGCTAAATAAATAAATACACTTTATTTCAAGAGAGAAGGTGGGACTTTTATTTTAGCAGTTAATATCTAAAAGTAGAATGTTGCTGAGGCAGAGTGAGGCAGGATTTTAATAAAGTTATTCTCACTTCAACACAAATGTTGCAAAGATGTAATTTGATATTGTCGTCAGTATATTCCTGTTCCTGCAAGTTTAATGCTGGTCTGCAAATCAAATTTCCTTCAGCATGATAATAAAGTTGAAGAACCTCCACAAGACCAGAATAATAAAAAGGCTTGTATGAAGCAACTGATCACTCTCCATTCATCTATAAGTCTGAATCTCCAGCTGTGAGATAACTTTAAACATTTCCTCTGAAAAAAACATCTCAATGTGTTGTTTAATTTGTTAGTTATGCTAATAAGTTAAATAGTCTACTGGCCGGATGATTTACCCATTTAAACCATAATTATTTTTCTTTTCTGTTCATTCGCCTCTCTTTTTTTTGTTTCCCCCTTCGTCGCCGTCCTTTCTATAAATCACACTTTTACCTCTGACTCCCCCTTCCTGTCTCATCTGTCTGACTCCCCCCCCCCCTCTATCAGCCTCCACTCGGGTGGTCTTCTCCTTCGATGTTGGTAACGGGCCGCTGGAGGTTCGCGTGGAGTCGAGCGTCCCCCTGAACGACAGCCGGTGGCATCGAGTCCGAGCCGAGCGGAACGTCAAGGAGGCGTCGCTTCGCTTGGATGGACTTCCTGTCGCCACACGGGAGGCTCCTGCTGACGGACACCTCCACCTGCAGCTCAACAGCCAGCTGTTCATAGGTGAGGATGAGAAAGATGTGAACAGCTCCCTCATTAGTAGCAGCACTGGTGACCTTGACGTCTCTTATTCTAATACCTCTCCCACACACACAGTCACTTCTTTGATGTAAATACACAATATACACTCCAGTATATCTTCTCACACGATATCTTCTCTTTTCTCTAGTTTATTATGTGATTTTCTGTGTGCAGTTGTGACAGATTTTCCTCTTTCCTTCTTCAAACTGTTGACTGTTTTCTATAGTTGTGATTGATGCGCCAGCAGGCAGCAGCGTTCTGTGCATAACAATGAAGTCATGTTAATTTGAATACCAATTAGCAGAATGTGTCAGCTCTAATAGAGCTCTGACTGTCACTGTTTTCATTATGAGTTTTGCAACAACTACTTTGTGTGCACAGCGTAATTGCAGGCAAAGATATAGACAATGAGGATTTTTACTTAATTACTTGTCCAGGTGCTGCTGCTTTTGCTTTCCAGAGGAGAAAAGGTCCAACTCCTTTGAACATCCCAGCTGTTTCAAACATGCTTAAGACGTTATCGACTAAGTGCCACCAAGCGGTGCTAAATATGGAAGATGGCAATCTGACACATGCATCCTCCCCCGCTACAGCTAAACCTATCAGGGAGCTAACGTTTAGGAATCGGTATCAGGTAGCACAGGGTGTTCAGCCTCAAAAAAACGCCAAAAATATTCCCTCTTCTTTGGCTGATCTGTTATCAACTAAATCCTGTTGCTTGATCGGCAGCGTTGGATGTAAAAGGTGCTGAGTCTGCGCTTCCACTACCTCTTCATCCACAGTCGTACAGTGTAAAGAAATATGATGTTTCAAAGTGTTTAACTGCTATCGGCTAAATGTCGTCAGCTGCTCAGCACTATTGGATAGGAAAGTGCTGAGTCGATGGTTTCTGACTACGAATAATAATCTTGTCTGATAAACAAAGCATGCATCAGGGAGCAGTAATATATAGTGTTGTGTGTACATTGAGGGTCTTTAAATAATCTGTAAATGAAGCTGAACCTGTAAATGATTCTTCAGGCAGTCTTGTAATTAACCAGCGAGCTGAGAATCTCTAACACGCACTCCATCAATACTGCAGCCCGGTTCATCTCACCTCCATCGGTTATTCTGCATGTGACCTCTCACAAGAGCTACAGGGGGGGAAACGATGAAAATACATTCATTATCAGGTCTTTTCATTCTGCAAATATTATGTATGTCAGTTCATATCAGTAAACACACACTGTGTGGGGAAAACAAACCAACAAACAGTGATGAGATTGGATGAAGGCAGCGGGGAAATCTAGGTGAATATCAGCCTGAACCCGAATATGTTTACCTCTGAATTATCAGTACAGTAGACTGAAGTAAGTCTCATATGTGTTGGGATGAAAATGCTAATATTTATCCCCAGATTGGTTTTGTAATAGATGGACGGAGCAGCATTGAGGTCGAGCTGTTTGGGTTTGATCCAAGTAGCTGCTAATGTGTCCTTCAGCAGCACTATGCTCTGTTATAGTACTGTGTGAGGGGCCATGAACACCAACAACAACCCTGTTTCCTTTTTATCGCTTGTACTTTAATAACAGATTAGGCCTCTCATGAATATTTACATAAAACGGATCCTTAATTTAGTAATCACTAACAGTGGCAATCCCACACTTTTTGACAGCACTTTATCGCAAGAAAGTATCAAACATAAAAGTTCTTATTATACAAAACACGATTTCCCCATCAGCCAATGCTGTACTTCATGTTTTGTGCTAATTTGCAAACTCTGACACAGTAAACTAAGACGCTGAACATGCTGAAGGTTAGCTTCGTATTATCAACACGTTGGCATCGGCGTTGTGAGCATGTTAGCATGTGAGCATGTTAGCATGTTAGCATGCTGAGGTTAGCATTTCTCTCAAAGCGCCACAGAGCATGAAGCACGGAAGGAATAACATCTTGATGTGATTTCATTTTGGTTTATGGGGCCTGTTGTGTGACCGTTGGCTCCGCGGCGTTGCTATGCACATGTTCATTCATGAGTATTGAGTTATTTGGATTCACGTGCCTCAGCATTGGCTTGCTTGAATTCATGAGCCATCTTACCACACGCGTTGTATTTATGAGTCTCGATTTGTAAAGCAAACTGTTCCATTGTTTGAATTATAAGCCGCTGTGTTGGTTTGTATAAATGCATGAGCCGTATCTCAGTGTACACACTGTATTTATGAGCCATAATCCTGCCAATGCTTTATACGGCACTGAGTCCCATTGCTTTGATTAATATGCCGTGTTATTGCCTGGCTTGTATTTATAATCCACACCATTGTTCATTTTCCAATTCCTTTATTGCAGCTTGCATTGTAGGTGCTAAAAGCCCATACGCAGCGATTTTGAGTGAGCTTGAGGATGCATGCAGAAATAACTCCCTTTGTGAAGGTTTAGAAGCAATTATTTCTGCCTTGTTTGGGGAGTTAAGCCTTTGTATGTTTGTGCCGCATTGCTGTCCGTCTGTTTACTCTTCGCTGCCGCTGTGTGCAGGCGAAGCGTCCTCGCTCACGAGGAGTTTGAGGATTCCTTCGATCTTCGCTTCGCATTTCTCTCGAAACGCAGCAGTATTGACGTCAGATCCTCCTGTAGTACTGTGTATGATGTTAGCAGCTCATCTGTGTTGACTGGAGTTCTTTTGTTTTTCCTCTAGTCCTCTTTGCAGTGTCACAAAACACAGTTCAGTGGCGTCGTTTATTTAATAACTGTTGCACTATGTTATCTAGAGCAGAGAGTTTGGACTGGGACAGTCTCTGAGAAAACAATATGATTTAGAAAACAAAAGCTGTATTATTAATTATTATTGTCATGATTTTTTAGCATTCAGGCCAGATTTTCTAACTTGTATCAAGGCTCATTTTTATATTATGAGGATAGATAAAGTCACATGGTGCCTGAATCATTGTTAACATGCATGAAGACCTGACAACACTTTGGGAGTTCCCCTGTCTGACTTCATCTTACAGTGTGCGAACAGATGGAGCGTGGAGGATAATTATGCTCAGCAATAACAACTGGTTCACAACAATATTATCAATGTAAAATCGATCTATGGTTCAAACAATAGTAGTAGAGTAGATACATTGTTTTTTTGCAGGCATCTTTCCTTTGATGTTTCTTTTGATTTCAACTTTAAAAAATCCTTCATTTCACATTCTAAGTAAATAGTGTGTTGTGTTATTTATACTGCTTGGTGCGCAGCACACTCTACTGTCCACACACTGTCTTTGATTATTTGTGTGATCTCTATCTCACACGCTTCACTTCTCGGATCGTTTCAGATCTTTTATCTGCAGAATTTCACGACTTCATGCCGAGACGTTTGATTCTCTTCTCCGAGCTGCGGCTGTTCTGTCGGACATGTGGTCGAGTCTCTCACAGCTCCTGGAGTTTGGGATTCAGTCTGTCCATGTTTTGCTTTTCATGCGTGATGTTGAGGCTTGCACATGCATCACCTTTGATGAATACTTTGATGCTGATTGTTTCCCACTCCCATGTGCTCTCATGGGCTTTAGCACAAAGTGTGCAGAACTCATGTTGAGACACTAGAGGTTGTGCCGTTTGATATGACGTCTTGAAGGTCTTACTGGTAACTTTTTCTGCGTTGATTCTTTGATGTTATCTTTGATCTGCACGTTGTTGCACTCTTTTAAGTGTTTCCTGTAAGCAGTTGTCTCCATTTGATGTGCAGAGCGTGTAATCCACGTTGTAGCTGAAGAAACAGCAGGAAGTGTGGTTAAAATCCTCACCACTCTGATAGCCTCCCTGTTTCCCGCTGAGTTTTGCTCTCTAATAACCTTTCCTTTCCTCTGCGTTGCTGCTTTGATCAGTTGGTGGTCCTCAGGGATCTGTCTCTGGTTCCTGCTGGATCACAACTTTTACACATGCTATGCCATGTTAACCTTTCTAGAAACGCCAACAGTTTCTTCTGTTCTTACTACAGAGTTGCAAACTCTTTCCGGTTGAATCACCAGGAAAAAGCACAACGTATCTAGATATCTAATATCTAGAAAAAGGTACAAGCCTGTGCCCTCAGAAATCTAAGGAGAGAAGTCGACTATGAGTCCCATAGAGAATTGTAACATCCGACCACCTGACTTAAAGTGATCTTGTATTTGATGATAATTTATCATATATAGGACACTTTGAAGTAGGAATTCATAGTGTTAAAAAACACAGAAGGTGGTGTAATGTAGTAGAAATAAAGATTCAGAGGTATTGACTCTCTGAATCAGTGTCTTTAAACCTTGAGAAGATACCTGTGTGAAGTATGTAGCTCTTGTGTTCTCTAACGTTTATTACTGTGCACAGTTATTTAAGGGTCAGAGATTGAAATACACCCCTCCAGAGTTACTGTTAACAGTGTGAATAACCTGTGTATCTTGTGTTTTTGTTCACACTACCATCACAAAGGAGAATTAGGACTTTTACAAGATTTTGAGGTGCGGCCATCCTTTTCCAAAATCTCAGCTCTGACTCTTGTTCAGCAAGGAGTTTTTGGCAAAGCTGCACATGTGCAAGGTAGTGAATGTGACATGGACATCAGTTATCTTGTGCTTCAGGTAGCAGTGCTATCGGGGGTTTTAAAGTGTGGTGACATGTAGCTGTGTCTGATGGCTGCCATTTAAAATGTTTAAAAGGTGTTCTGAGTTGTTACGCAGAGAACTCGGTGTAATAACTTTAGTAACACTTTTATTATGACGCTGATTAACATACAAAATGCATTTACATAAGTGGAAGCACTATCAAGTAAGGTCATATTTATTAGAGAGTGCATGTGAGAGCAGCCAGTGTGCCATGAATGAATATTTTAATATTTCCAATTCAATGAAGGACAGTTTTGAATTTTTCTGTTCTAGTCATTAACGGTGTCCTGAATCTTAATACCTAAATGTTGAAGGATGATTTTCAGGAGGCTTAATAAGGATAAAGAAATGACTCTCCATTGTGTGTTGTCAGAGGAAATGTTGAGGCAAGTTTCATATCCTGTGTTTTTTTTTTGCCGGTTCAATAATTAATACGAGTCAACTCAGAGCAGAGAGAGAGGAGGCCTGGAGGAGAGAGTCTAACGGAGCTCGGTGATTTATTGGTGTGAAAAGCTGCTGCTGCCGCTGAACAATAGGAAGTTGTCAGCTTCAAACTCAGAGAGCAAAGAGCTGCCAAGTTTGTGCTCTGAACACAATGAGAGTTTCAATCTGTGATCTTCGCCGAAATGGGAGGTTGTCATGATTGAAGTGTGCGAACAATAGGTGACCGTGTTACATACCAGGGAGAATGTATTGAACAATACAGTGAGCATGTTGCATGTCCTGTTACTAGACAGGCAAGCAGCCTCTTATGCAGTGAGCAGCCAGCTTGGCATCAGGCAGACGGACAGCTGATGAAACTTATGTCCCCGATTCAGTTTTTACCACCTGCAGCTTGTTGCCTCGTTGCAGTTTCATCTTTTGTGTCATTTTATAAGAAGAGTCTTGACGGTTTGGAGCTTCTGGGGGAGCAGAGCCGACGTGTGGATTCGCTCGAGAAGACAGGAGGAAAAAAAAAATACACACAGAAATGAGAGAAGGGCTGGGACAAGGAGTGCACTGGTGTGTTAAAGTAGATCCGTGGTGAACGACAGGAAGATTTGTCACCTCCTTGATCCGGGAGCTCTGGCTTTGGCTCATTAGTTAAATGTCTAAAATGCAATGCTAACGTCATGCACCGTGTTGACATGTTTTCAGGAGGCACAGCGTCCAGGCAGAAGGGCTTTCGGGGTTGTATTCGCTCCCTGCAGCTGAACGGCGTCACCCTGGACCTGGAGGAGAGGGCGAAGATCACACCGGGGGTTCGAGCCGGCTGCCCGGGTCACTGCAGCAGCTACGGCTCGCTCTGCCAGAACCAGGGCCGCTGTGTGGAGGGAGCCAACGGCTTCCACTGTGACTGCAGCCTGTCAGCATACACCGGAGTCTTCTGCCATACAGGTACATACACAGACACACATAAGTAGAGTTTCCCTGTGGCTGGTGAAGTTAGTGCCTCTACCAGTTGGCACATAATCATTTTGTAGGTAATTAAAGCTGCATTCATTGTTTGTTTTTTGCCACTTGAAGGCAGAAGAAATCCATAACAAGCTAACAGCCCTGATTAATGTGAGTCCAATAGTCGTTCTTTTAGCCCTGTTTTTGTCTCAACCAACTGTCTCTTTGGCTGACAGATGCTTGACTTTCTTCACCAGCTATAGTCACTAGCTTTGCCTGGTGTTATGCCATTGGACCGACGGCCAATTATTCCAAAACCCCAGTAGTTCCAAAAATGTCCCACAGCCAAAAACAAATGACCATTACTCTGAAGGCCAATTGCTCTGAAATCATTATTATTATCAATAGAGGGCTCTGGTGTGGTCTCACGAGCATCCACCTCTCTCTCGCTCTAACACTAGAAACACTAGCAAACAGAAAATAAATAAGCTATCAGTAAAATAGAGAACAAAAAGGTCATTATGTGCTGCGATCAGGAAATGTCTGGGTTGATGAGGGCTGGGTGATACAGGTCCACAGGCAGGGAGCAGTGTGCACACCGCCTATAATCTACAGGCACGTTCTTTAGAAGAAATTGATGACTCGACAAGAACTCTGGCTCCATGTGGCTTGCTCCTTGGTATAAACGCCCATTGCACAACTGAGGTAAAACTAAATATCTTCATTCTGACATTGGAAATTTGTCTACGACAGTGAAATCGCTTGTCCAGCAGACACAGAAAGGACGCCTATTAAGGGAAAAAACCCTGCAGATTCAGCACCACGGACAGAGCAATCAAAACAGTTCTCCACGTGAAAGTGCTGCGCAAGTCTAGTTAAGATTGAGTAAATGATGTCTTATTGTGAGTAATTACGTAGCGGTCCATGCAGCTGTGGTATCACGACGGTAGTGAGGACTTTAACCCCTAAAAGAACAAGCTACACATGTCGTCATGGACACACATGAGCGATTGTTTGTGAGAACAAAGCTCCATGGAGCAGCCGAGTGGTGTTAGCCTAGTTGATTACCACACGGCAGTTTAAACAGCCATACGGATGCTTCCAATCAAAAAGAGTGTGTATTTCTGAAGCAACGGGCGTTTGTTTGTGAGATAACGGGCTGTCGGACAAATTGGCATTCGGTCCAACGGGGCATTTTTGGGACTTCAAATAGTGGGCCGTCAGCAGTCCATCTGTGGGTGTCTGCCACTTGATGCTGGGAAGTTACAGTCGGTACGGTAAATGTGCCGTAAGACTTAAATAATGAGTTAAGAAAGGCTGAAAAGGATGTGTGACAAGTCCCTGGGTGTTTGTGAGTATTTATTTTTTTACATGATCTTGTTTTTTTGCAAGGTTTAATTTTACAAGTCATCGTGGCTAAATGTGGTCGTGGAGACATAGAAAGAACAGAAGCAGTTTTGAGTGATTTACCAGGTGTTTCTATGTCTTAAACGCGGTTTATCCTTTGATCACAAGGTCGCCGGTTCAATCCTTCATGTCCGCACATCCCCGGATGCTTCACAGCAGCCCACTGCTCCTCAGATGCTGAGTGAGGACGGATTAAATGCAGAGGTTGAGTTTAATGTACGCGAGTTGTTGTTTAAGTTTAAAAAATTAATTTTGATTGATACTTTCTCGAAGTCTGAAGTCTCGACAGTTATGAAGACTGTTTTCTTTTCAACGCTCTGCAGATATTTTGAGAACATCTTTCATTTCTCTTGCTATAATCAGACATGCAGAGCCGCTCCGACGCTTCCCTTGGAAGTTAATTAAAGTCAAGTATCTCCGTACAGATAGTCTAAATATACGTTTGTTTTGTACTGTGCCCTTGAAATTGAAGGTTTCAAAGTAGAGTTTAGTTAATGTGGTATTAAAAACTTAACGAGGGTGTCACTTGACATTCTCCAATACTGAATAAGACACTTAAACAGTTAAGGAAAGGTTGATATCTCATCATTTTGACAGTCAAATAATTGATGATGTGGTTTAACAAAAAATAAAAAAAATATAATGTGATAAATAATAAATTAGCTGGTTAAGCTTCTCAAATGTGAGAATATTTTCAGCTTTTCTGTTTCTTGAAATGTTTATCAGACAAAGCGATCTTTTTCCAGTCATCTCTTGGGCTTCTGCTCACTACTGATGGTACTACTGTTGGCTATTTGTCATCATTTATTTTACTTTTTTTGCGATTAAATGAGTAGTTGAAAAAAAAACGTGTTAATTACTAATTGGCAAGATGGCGGTAGGGTGTCTATGTCCAGGGACTAAAGCAGAATTACAGCTAATGTGTTTTATTGGTTACCATTTTAATGAATATGCAATGTGTCAAATAAACCATAAACTCCTACATCCAGGGCCCCAGTGGCCTAAAGGATAAGGCACTGGCCTCCTAAGTCTGGGGTTGTGGGTTCCAGTCCCATCCGGGATGAAAGTTGTTATCTTTATACGTTTATTTGTCCCAACAGTAATGTGTATTTCAACAATCATTGCTTTGTACAATAGTAACAAATCAGATATATTCTTTCTCCAGAGGTGTCAGCCAGCTTCCCGCCGGGGACGACCGTCAGCTACACCTTCAAGGAGCCGTACAAGTTGAGCCGGAACAGCAGCGCCCTGCCGTCCTCCATCTACTCCGACATGACGCTGAGAGGAGAGAACGTCTCGCTGAGCTTCAGGACCAACCAGAGTCCGGCTCTGCTGCTCTACGTCAGCTCCTACTACAGAGAGTCCCTGGCCCTGCTCATCAACAAGCACGGTGAAGAGGCTTTTATTTTGAAGGAGTTGGTTTGCATGGCAGATGTTTAAGCTTGAGGTGAAGTGTCTTGTTTCGTTCTCCTTGTTGGGTTTCATCTATTTGAATTATTTTTAAAACGAGATTATTCAAACTTGAGGATGAGAAGTTTTGTAATCAAGCTTCCTCTTCTCCTCTTCATCGACAAGCTTCTTGCTCCTTTTTCATCAATACATCGTTCCTCTAGTTACCCCCCTTTGTCTCATTTCCTCCTCATTTGTTCTCTCCTCTTGTTTTCATCCACCTTTTTTAAACCTCAGAGATTACAAGTCTCTTCACCTCTCTTCGTCTTCCTCCCTCAACCTTTTTCAATTAGTTTCCTCTGTTGGCATCTTACCTTTCCTCCCCTCTTCCTTTCACTCATGTCATTTTCTCCTGATATCGACCTCTCTTCCTTTACTTCTTCCTCCCTCCCTCCTCCCCCTCATCCTGTGCTTTTACCAGATCAGGTCTGTCAGATCTTTCCTCTCCCTGGATTCACCCCGTCAGCCTCTACTGCCTTTTAATCCATCCAGCCGGTCTGGCTATTATATTTTGTCTCAGGCTGAAGAAGAAGAAGAAGGAGTTCACTGGTCTTATCACTGAGACTATGGTGCTGAATGTCCTATCTTTATTCAACATTTTGTAATGTCCTCCCTCAAAACCCTGTCCTCACACTTAAATAGACCCTGCTTGCACTTGGAGTTCTGCTCAAATTATATGTTTGATCCCTGACTCATTGCAGGTGCGTTCGCTTTACTTTTGAGAGCGTTCCCTTTAACCCTCCGAGGCTTTATTATGTACTTCCCTGGCTTTCCTTACAACTTTTGGAATACAATGATAGTATACCAGCTCCTATACTTTTTCTACTACTACTACAAACTTTCTTTATTTTGCCGTACGCTGACAAGGATGTCGCTGTAGCTATAATTTAGTCTTGTGGTTCCCTTCCCAGTGTAAACTAAACAAACTCATGTTAAAAATGCTCTATTATCAGGCTCAGCCAACATTAGCTTGAATCACAGTTAACTTTAGCTCTGTAGCTCTTAGCTTTGTTTTTGTGAGTGAAGGTCTGGGTGCTTCGGTATATCACGTTATTCTCAGTGGTATATGCGGCGGCTATCTGTGCCACAAACTGTAACACGCTTCACTAAACGGCACCGCTGTTAGTTCCCCCTCTAGCACACTGACAGGAGGCCGGTGTAGCTATTATAGTAAAAGTATGGGCGACGCCCTAGTATACATATTAACTGTCCTTTCTATAACTGTATGATTTATTATGTTACTTTACAAAAGTGGTAAAGAAATGAATATAAAGAAAGCCTTGGAGGACGGAAGTGGATGAGCCAGGTTAAAGAGTAACCGCCCATCAGAGACACTCAACGAGGCAGAGATCATTTCATTGGTCAGCACTACACCAGGCATTCTCTTGGTTGGGGAATTTCATTTTGACAGGGTTATTGCTCAAAAAAGACAGAGTGCAGAGAAATCCGGGAGCAGAAGTTTCACAAGCACACAGAAGCAGAGTGTGAGGAGAAGGGCCGGAGCTGGAGCCCAGGAAACCTCAGGCAGCAGCAACACATCTGTGTGCAGGCATACAGTTTGAGCAGGAGCAGAGCAAATCCATGCGCAAGCAGAGGCTATTTGGGTAAACACATACAGGGCTCTGAGGGAAAGCCTTAATCTCAATGTGAATTCAATAAATTATGCTCTGAAATTGAAAAACCACGCTCTTGAATAAAGATAGGAAAAAAAGCTCCATATGATGCTGAGAGAATCTTGGTTTGGTGGGCTGGTCATGGGTCAGTGTGCTGCTAAATAAAACAGCACAAAACTTGACGATGTGTTTTATAAACTTTGGTGCGGCATAATGGTGTTGTGAGTTTGGCTTTTAAGAGAAGTAGATGGCACTTTGAATTTAAAATTACATTTTCAGCATCCAGTAGTCCAATCAAATTGGCACTTTGCTGGCAGATTAGCTGCAAATGGATTTTGTTCCTGGTGTTAATGACTCAGAGAAAGCTGATGGACAGCAGGGCATTAAGGTTTCATGCTGACCGTGGAGACGTCAGGTAAATGCACTTAAACTGAAGTGTCCAATTAAATCCATGAGAGCTTTCTCGTATTTGCCTGGAGAGGGCTCATTCCTTTTCACCCTCGACTGCAATTACACCTCCTCAGCCCGAACACAACCCCGGGCATCTTTTCCAGCATTAATGTGTTATCAGAGCAGCAGCAGGTAGCTGGAGGTCCTCCTACAACAACCAATTATTCCCTCACATTCCTTTATCAGAGAGAGACTTTCATGTATGATTTGCTATCTTTATTTACACTAATATAGTGCATGCTGTAAAATAACAATGTTTTTTGTTGAATTCTTTTGTTAAATCTGCACTTTATGTTCTTAATATATTAATTCATTAGATTTAATTAGATTAGTTGTGGTTTTGATATGGAATTAGACCTCATCCTCTTATTATAGAAATATCAATTAATAGAGAAATCGCTTCTTTAAAATGTTCAGATAAATCTTTGAAGGATTAAATAGGTGTTAACCTCTTAGCCAAGATTAAAGGACGAGGCCATTTTCAGGAAAACAAAAAATGATTTTAAATGATGATTATGTTTTAAATTAGTTTCCTTTTTTTTGTGAGATGTAAAACGTAACCCCATGGTTTGATGTGCGTTTGTGTGTGAAGATAAGCTGGAGGTGAGATACAAGCTGGACAGCAGCAGAGATGCTGAAGTGTTGAGGAGCAGAGTGGAGAGCCTGGCCGACGGACAACTACACACCGTCACCATCAGCAGACTGACAGACTCTGTGTCTGTGCAGGTAAAACCACCTCATCTGCTCTTCAAATGTACTCGTTTTTTGCTTCGATTCGGTCTCCTGCTGCTCAACATGTCCCACTCACACGCTTTCTTTGTCTGTCTGTTGTTTGGTGCTGGGCAGTGAGCATTAACTTGGGTTGTCTGAGCTAGTTTGCAGGAAACAGCTGCTACAGTGTTCTGTGTGGAGTTTGGCGAGAGAGCCAGGAGACCCAACCTTACATTGATTGTGCTGTATGTGAGGAAACAATGAGCTTAAAGACACTTCAAATCTCTTTAAGGCTGCAGAGTTCGACGTTAATTGATAGTGGTCTCAAATTCACATTATGCAGCGTCAATTCAGTTATACTATTTAAAATATTACTTGCAGGTTTTAGGACAGGAAATGCACAAACTTTACTCATAGACTAAAGAGACTTTTCTTTTTGTTGGCCTGTTTTTTGGGATCAGAAATATCTTCTTTTAGAATGAGGACGTGTGTCTACACAAGACGTGTCAGTCAGTCTATTTCCTGAAAATATAACAGAAGGAAGGCTGTAAAATGATCACTATCACTCAACAATACTGCAGCTTCCTGTCTGTTTCTTTTACACCTTCATGAGTGTTATTTATTACTAACTAAATGATTTCTCCAAATAAATGTAGGACTCAACACAGATATTGCTACCTAACGTTAGCTAAACAAAGAGCAAATGCTAACTTAGTTCATTGATGAAAAATGAACTTGACCGTGTATGTGAATGACATCAGCTGACAGGAAGTAAACATGGACCCAAGTTCTTGTCTAGCAATATAACTCCATTGAATTGTTCTATATCTGCTTCCAGCTACATAACATGAGATGCACTTCATATTTCACTGGAGCCTCACACACCAGGCCGCTGCACCCATGCAAGACGAGGTCACCTTGTTTTTCTATCTCTGGGTGTTGATAATTATCCACTGAGGCTGCTGGTTAGATGAAGTGAACCTCATATATCACGAGAGGCTGTTGTTAACAAGATAAGACATTCAGAAGATCCAGATGTGATTACAATGCTTCATATTTCACGTGTGTTGTTTGTCCCTGCTGCCCTGCCGTCGTCGCATTCAGGGCAGTAAAGTGCTGACAGGGGGCTTTCTCATATAGATGAATATCACAATACTGTATCATAGTACAAACAGGGAGCAGATGGGACTGCCTCTGTGTGTGCATCTGTATGTGTGTCATTGTATTCGGGATCGGTGCCTCATTTGGCAAACATTGAATACGGTGAAGCAACACGTCAGCAGCAGCTGCGTTTTTACAACACTTGCAGTACAACACAAAGTGTATGAACTTGCGTGGGCAAGTCGAAAGAAGCTGTATACAAATACACTCTGTTATCAGTTACCATCATACTAAATCATTATATATTTAAAAGCATGCCCTAAAGGCATATGGTGACAGTTTAGCAAGTATTTACAACAGATAAACATACAATTGGGTGTTTTGTGGAGCACATACGCTCCCTACAGGTTGAACTCTGAGTGAACGTGTTCCTGCCATCCTCAGGCTGAAGTTTCATCTTTGCATGTAAGGTATCTACTGCCACGAGTCATCAAAGTTAGACATTTTCAAATGCAAATTTAGGAAACAATTGTTCTCTTTCAGATCGACCAAAGACCGAGAGAAGACTTCAACCTGACATCTGACGGAGAATTCAACGCCATCAAGTCTCTGGTGTTGGGCAGAGTGCACGGTAAGTGAGGAGGCAGTAAAAGCAGAGACGATGTCTTTTTAATGGGAGAGCATTAGGACTTACGCTTATTTGAACAGCTTTGAAGTGATAGTTTGTTTTGAAGTGGGGGGTTGCATGATGTACTTATCCATAGAGTGTATTACCTACAGTAGATGGTGGTCGGCACGCCCCCAGTGTGGAGAGGCAGACAGGAGTACCAGAACAGGAGCAAAGCATTGACTAGTTTAGACACCTAAAAGAAAGGTCCAACTAAATCAATATCAGTTTATGTGTATGCTATTATTCCTTTCTGATGGGGAACTGAACTGAACTTATATATCTTCTCCTCAAAGCCACCAGACTCTGTTGGCACATGGGAGAAGTTTGCCTTCAGGGCTTTCTGCCAGAAAGACTTTATTTCAACCCAAACCACGATCTTTTTCTAAACTTGCCTAAACCTAAGGACTGTCTGACAGAAAGCCCTGAAGGCAAACTTCTGCACTCCATTAACAGTAAAAGCATAGCTTTACTCCCGTGCCGGTACTCCTGTATGTTTCTCCAAACTGGGTGCGTGCGGACTGCCATCTACTGTAAGTAACACACTGACTGTGTATAAGTACCTCATTCAACCACCCAAACTATCCCTTCAGTGTAGGAATATTTAGAGAAACATACTTCTAAATGGGAATATTATGCAAGTTATCTTAAGAAGTTGGAGTCAAAATGTAAGAACTACTTTACCGTGAAGGTTAGCATTCTTCTATGTTTGTATTACATTTCATAAGGTTTACAGTCTGAGCAGGACAGCTCAGGTGCAGCAGGAACTCAAGTTTAGCTTCTTCTGTTATCCGTAATCTAAAACCACACAGATTACTGCTACGCAAGACGGAAAAGAGATTGTTGCTGCTAATAGACACTCATTCAGTGGCGACAGCAGAGAAGGCAGCACGTCAAGTTAAGTATTTGTGAAGAAGGCTGCGTCCAGAATCATTCATTTAGTCCACTATTTAGTGCTGCAGACATGTTCTAGTTATAAAACACTATAATAATATTGTTTGTATTGAAATAAATCAGGTAATTCTTCAGTGTTCATATTTCTTAAATTGGTGAAAATCCGGTAAATCTATAAAGCAAAATATTAACGCAATCCCTTTTTATGAAATGCTTGTTTGCTTCCCCATCTTTGTGCATATTTTACTCTAATTATGCAGGTTTCATTTTAGCTGTCAAAACAAATCCAGAAGAGCTTGATGCATAATTGATTAGTTTGATAACTTAAAAATAATTGATAGCCTTTCACTGCATAAATTACAATCATAAACAGAGAGAAAAAAGGGAGAAACATGTCGTATGGAGATGTTCAGCATCAGTAAATGAGTGCAGGGTCAAATTAAACCAGGAGCATGTCTTGCTGTAAATCAGCTGCACAGATGTCGAGCCTGTAAAGGAAAACCTCCCCCTGTGGGAGAGTAAAACCACATCCACACTGTGTGTAGTCCTGGACAGGCACCTGCAACAGAGTCGGGGGGGTCAGACAGTAATTGGCTCCGCCATGACTTATTCATGTTCTCTTTAAACCGGCTCCATCAGAGACGGACTGAGATATAGGCTGTTAATAACATCAGGGGCTGAGAGGCCACAGGCTGCAGCCACAGCTGTCTGTTAAGACACAGACACAACAAACTCTGTCAATTTAAAAGGAAACACGCTGGCTTTTAGAAATAGCTTTCATCAGAGGCATCGAGTAATATAAAGTAATGACCACAAACCATCTAGAAGTGTTCTGATTATGATTTCTGTGTTTAGTTTGTGGCGTTTTACTAGAAAGGAAGCATGCATCAGTGTGTTAGTGTGACACGCTAAATACAAAATATAAGCTTTATTTATTAATCTATTTATGTTTTTGAAGACTTTCAGAAGATTTCCAATGAATTGCACACATGCATGCATGAATACGTGTTACTTAGATATTCTTTATTTTTAGTTTCCTGGTATTTCTTCTCTGCCGGTGCCGAGACATGTAAATACTTGCAGTCTGGGACACGGAAATGATTTTAACATTTCATTAGTCATTGGCAGCTTTATTTCACAATGTCGGTCTTTAGTTTCTGGCTTTAAACACCCGTATCTGTTCAAATCTATTGTTAAATAATCCAAATCAAATAGTACAAAATGAATGTGGCATATGAAATACGGCCGCCATCTATCTTATGGAGAAGCTAATACATTATCTCCGAGATCTTTTCTCTGTTTTGGATGTGAAGCTCCAGGATGCTGTAACTCAGCTCGGTGTGTTTTAACCTCGTCATGTCAGCACTGTGTCCGGTCCTCCCCTCTGTCAAACCAGAGGAGGCAGAGAGGCAGATCAGGATCAGAAAAGCAGCATGAAAGTGGATTTTCTGTCGTTTCCTGCCAACCCCGTCATCCATCAGCCTAACTAATGGACCCGGAAGGAATACAGAATACAGGGGGGGGGGGGGGGGGGGGGGTGGAGGTGAATGATGAAGGGATTTAAGTCCATAAAGTAAACAGATTGGAGGTGAAAGTGCACATCTGTCTCGAGTAGTGGTTGATGCAGACTGGAAGCTGGACTATTGACAGTCTGTCAGCTGCAATGTGTGTGTGTGTGTGTGTGTGTGTGTGTGTGTGTGTGTGTGTGTGTGTGTGTGTGTGTGTGTGTGTGTGTGTGTGTGTGTGTGTGTGTGTTTGCTCACTAATCATTAGAGTCAATGTGCCGCCACTATTGTCCTGCTCTGATAACAGGGGAATGTGAGGCAGAGTCAGTGTATGTCTTGATTGTGTGAGCCTCTAAACGAAAGGTTAAAAGTTCATTCACTAGTATAGAATAAATACAATCTGATTTGCGATCTCGTTCTTTAACACTCGAGGGTTCCAGTTAATTAACCTGTGCTCTGAAAACCACATTGGAATAAAACAACAACCCAAAAAAAGCCTTTAATTTAAAATTGTCTTTATTCTATTTTAGGAGCAAAGTCCACTTGTTTTCATCAAAATGTTCCTTGTTTTTGGATGAATGTAGAAATGAAGCACCCGTATTAAAGATATAGTTCAAACATTTTCAGACATATTTCCTGCCGAGAGTTGGACGAGAAGATCGATACTACTCTTGTGTGAGAAAGCTACAATCAGCACCCGTAAAACCACAAACATGTGGTTTTTACACGTTTTGTGATGAAACAAATGAGATATAGCATGTTAGTTAGTGAGTTTCAGACGTGCTGATAGGTGCATTTTGTTTCATTTGGACAGATCTTGGCTGTTTCATGTCTTTGTGCTAAGCTAAGCTAAACAAATAGCATCAATCTTCTCATCTACCTCTCGGCTATTAGGCGAATAAGCGTATTTCCGAAAAGGACAAACTATTCTTTGAAAGAAATAATTGACAACCTCTACTGTTTCCCTTCTTCCGGAGCAGTTTTCTATTGTCTCTTGAAACAAGTGGCAGACTTGACATTTAAAAAAGGTCGTAATATCCAATTTTAGGATGATTAAATCGTGTTTTACGATTTAATCATTGCCAGGAACCATTTGTTTCACATTATTATTTCAAGTTTCAAACTCTTGTGTCTCCAGAGTCCGATGATTTGGATCCAGACCTGTCCCGGTTGGCGTCTCTGGGTTTTACCGGTTGTCTCTCGGTGGTCCACTTTAACTCCATCAGCCCTCTGAAAGCTGCTCTGCTCCACCCGCACACCAGCCCCGTCGTCATCACCGGACCTTTAGTCCAGTCCAACTGCGGCTCCTCGGCTTCGGCCGATCCCTACGCAGCAGAGAACACACCCCACCTGTCAGGTAGGAGGGGGAGGAGTCAGGTTTGGTTTGACTGGACAAACATTTTATGTACAATTGATTGTTTTGAGGTACTATAGTGTGGAGGGAGCTTTGGGTTTAAAAGGTTCAGGTTGTAAGGAATTTGAAACGTATCCCTTGGATTCAACTGTTGCATTGAGCAGCGAGCTGAAACTCAGTCGGGGTAGAGGGTCCTCAACTGAGGACTCCCCAAGGTTAATTCAGCCATAGCTGTGAAATTGGTTAATTAAAAAAAAAAAAAGAATGAATGCAATATTGGAACGAATCGCTAAGCCATGTGCTTCCTCGAATCACCTGTGGTCGTTCACAGCAGTGCATTGTGGTTATTCAGAGGATGTTATTGTCTTCTCATTTTAGACCTCACTCTTCTTCTCTTTTCCCTAATTACCAAATAATTGCTCACCATTTTCTGACAAAAATAAAAAATAAAATGAGTTCTTGAACTTGGCCACTGACAGTAATGTATGCATAGAAATCTGTGACTGTTCTACTCTTTTCCCCTCTTTGTTTCTGTGTGTATCTATTCTTGGTTCGGAGCTGCTGTTTCAAACTGTGTAATGGGCTCATTAAGTATGTACACCTTGTTGAGGAGAATCATCACAATGTGCTTGATGAGATAATTAATTTGGAACACAGTGGGGAGTTTCCAGTGTCTTTCCTCTGGTCTCCTTTTCATCCAGCTTCACGTTGCTTTATTAGAGTCCTTTGGAGAGCTGCTGCTGTACTCCCTCTCTGCTCTGAATGAGGATGCTCTGATGTTGTCTCTGAATGTCTCTCTTTGTCTCTCTTTTCTCTCCCGGTGCCCTATTTCCCTCTATCTTCCACCTTCCTACCTTTCATTTCCTCTGCCTTTCTCTTTCTCTGCTGTAGACCAGTCTGGTTCAGTGGGTTCAGGTCAACCTTTAGTCAATGCCATCCGGACTGACTCGGCTCTGATTGGAGGTACTGGAACCTGTTTCACTTCTTTTTCTCACTATGTTTGTACTGGACTTCTTTTAACTATCAGAGTCAGGGATTTCGCTCAATATTTAATTGATGAGCAGTTTTCTTCTGAAAGACAGCAAAGGTGATGTGATGGGCAGAAAATACCATCAAAAGTTAAAACATCTTTGATACATTTTCTGCCCGGTCAGAAAGATTCAAAGTGACGACTGATAAGCTTAGATATAAAAAAGTGAGAGAGCCAAAAGTCATTGAAAAGTGTCTGTTAAATCTCTGTGACTCTGTGTCTCAGTGCACAAAGGACAGCTGAAGTAATTAAACCTCCGCTGACACGACTTGCTGATGGAGAAACTTTCACACTGTTATCTTCAAATGCAAACCAAAGCAATATGGTGCGAAATTGATTGCGGCTGTATTTTTGAAATTGCAATTAAATGAAACTTTTCTCTGGATAATGAAATGTGCTGAACAGAAGGGTTCAGCAAAGGCTGAATATGTGAAAGTCTGCTTGCTGTGCGTTGGAAGTTCAGATTAGTGGGACAAACCAGACCGCGGGGCAAAAGAGCTCAAACACTCGGGGGGGGGGGGCGGAGATGGGCGGAAATAATCACAGCGGCTTCACAAAGCTATGTGACCAAAGTCTACTGTGATAGATTCATTCCCCAGAAAGTCAGCGTGCCAGTCAGCCAAGCAACAAGGCTTTCCAGGATTCAGAGAGATGAACGCACATCAAAATGCGTTTCAAGTGGTGAAAGAAGTATTTAAATAAATAATGTAAAAGTAGAAATAGCACAGTGTGTAAATACTCCATTACAAGTAAAAGCCCTGCATTAAAAATGTCACTTAAAAGAAGAAGTGTAGCATTTTGGGGGATCTATTAGCAGAAATGGTGTATAATATTCACATGTTTTCCTCACCTGATAATAAGAATCGTGTTTTTGTTTTAAATATTATTTCGGCTGAAGTGCAGCCTTACATCATGTTCTAAATAGGACTAAAAACAGACATGTTTTTTTCCAGGTGATTATTCATTTGTGTAAACATGTAATGTACGTGAGTATAACAACAACAAACCCTTTTTTGATAAACTGTTGTCTCACATGGCAAAACTTTTCTCCATCTGTTATGAAAAAATATGAAAAAGCTTAGATTTGGAAAATCAGAAATAGGCTTAGATATATTTATGACTTAAAGGATCACTTTAAATTGATTTGACATGGGGATATAGCTGTACATTTAGGAGAGAGATTGTTTGTACATGTAGTGTCTTGTAGCCTGGACTTCTTGGGACGTCGTGGGGTTACAGCGTCCACCTGCTGCCGAGTTCAGAGTCTAAACTAAAGCCCCAGTTCCACCGAAAGCCGGACATACTACGGATGTCCCCGGATACACTAAGTATCAGATCCGGGGTCATCTGGGAGTGGAATCGTAGTGAAACCGTAGTTAGTCCGGGACGTTCCGTGATGAACCGTAGTAAAACCGTGGCCATCCGTGCTGAACCGTGGCCATCCGTGGCGTATCCGGGAAGACGAGCGGCTCGTCGGACGTACAACTAACATCCGGGGTGATCCGGGAATGGAGAGGGGGGCGGCGTTGATCGTAGCGCATCCAGGAAGAAACGTAGTAGGACCGGGATGAACCGTAGCATAACCGTGTTAATCCTGGATGAAACGGGAGCTAGTTGACACCCTGGAGCACCCCGGATGGGTTTAATTTTCGGCATGTTGTTGTCGGGAGAGTGATTTTGTCTCTGAAAATCAGAACTATTTATACCCTGACGCTTCATCCGGGACGCATCCGGGCCGTGTCAGTGGCGTATCCGTAGTTGAACCGTGGTCAAACCGTGCTCATCCGTGCTCATCCGTGGTCAAACCGTGGCCATCCGGGACGAACCAGGCTTGAACAGGGGTGATCCGTGGCGGAACCATAGTAGAACCGTAGTAGAACCGGGAAACATGTCAAATGTGTTGTCATCCGGGACGATTTCCTTCCCGGATCACCCCGATTCACCGCGGATCACCCCGGTTCTCACCTCTTTTTATCCGAGGTGATCCGGGGACATCCGGCTTTCGGTGGAACTGGGGCTTTACAGATTTTTAGTCGATGTAAAATGTTTTGCTTTTCCTTAGTGCCGCCAGAGTTAGTGCTAAATTAAGATAAACATGCCACGGGGATACCTGAGCTGAAATGTAGCAGTCTCCTGGTGACCAATGAAACAAACATATTTCCAAACATGTCTGAATATGTCACAGTGAACGTCCTCTACCTTGCAGGTGTCATAGCAGTGGTGATCTTCGTGATTGTGACCGGCCTGGCGATCACCGCCAGATTCCTCTACCGCAGAAAAGAGACGTATAGGAACCAGGAAGTGAAGGGAGTCAAACAGGAGGACAGCCAAGATTTCCCTTTCAACAACCAGACGGACTCCCAGAACGTCTCCACTGGAAACCCAAAGGAGTATTTCATCTAGCTGGAGGCCCGCCACGCCTCAGGACTTCACACTGCACTCAGAGCCACATTCAGAGACTTCACCGGAGAATGTGGCTCAACAGATTACAGATTACAATACACAGTTTTTTCTCTTTCTGTACATATTGTATATATTGATACAAACAGTGCTGGACATATACGGTGTTGATATCCTTTTAAATATTCAAAAATGTAAATGTGGAAGTGAAGTTTACGGCAAACTAATGCAACTATGTCATATGGAAAGGTTGTAAATACTCTTGTGAAACAGATTTTTTTTTTATGGTTTAGAGTATTCAAACAACTTTATGTCAGTTAATCAGGGTGCCTGAAATCGTGACTGGAGTCGTTTGGCTGATTCATGTTTCTATGAGGATAATGAACGGGTGTTAGCTTGAACTGTAAATATGCCCCAAGGAAGCAAATCATTCTCAGTCCTGACTCGTCAAATACCTACACCTGGTCAGTGGCCCTCAACCTCAAACTAAGTCGCTCTACGAACCCCGCTAGCGTCAGTTTCCACACGTTACATGCATGATGTCTTTTCGAAATAAACTTTCCTCTAAACAGGGAGTTAGGTTTCAATAACAAAACCACTGATAAACAAGACTCCTTAGCGACTTAGTGACTGCTCTTTATACTACGTCAGTTCCTCTGAACGTCTACTACTGACAAACCATCAGTATTTGATGAGATGGCCGTGAAAAGTTTGCGGGAAGAGTACTTCTATAAGACTCTGGTGTTTGGTGGTTCGTTTGCTGTCTGTTTGTAGCGTGCAGTGCTTCTGGGGAGGAACAGTATGTACGCTTTAGAGGCTGCAGTTTAAGGGAAAATGTGTCCTTGCAGCCCGCAAACATCCACCAGGACGTTGTTGACAGTCAGCACATGAATTAAACATTTTTCTCCAGCGTGCTCCCACAGAATTTTGGTCAACAAAGTCTCACTCCAGTCATCGCCATGAGCACATTTCTACTGTTCGGCGCACTGCAGTCTGGCAGCTACTGGCCGAGAGACTCTGAGACTTTTTATACAGAAGGGATTCATTTTCCACTTAATTTTTTACTCCTCTCTTTCTCTCGTACTTATTTATTTATTTGTTTACGTTGTAACATGAAAGAACAACAAAAAGCAGAGAACAGAAATACATCTGTGAGCACCGAACGCTTCTAGTTCCCTATAGTTTGCAAGCTTTTCCTAAAATAAAAAAGACTTTTCTCCTCCCTACTGTAAGCAGCCTGCTGGGAGCTTCCCCTCCCAGCGCTCTAAATGTCTCTGGAGAGTAAAGCTTTTAACGCTGACAGCAGCGCCGACTCTACAACACTGTGGCTGTCTGTCACCTCGTGCACCTCACGCAGAGACAGTTAGTGTGTTTTTGAAATGCTAATCTGCTCTGACAGGTGGATTGTGACTCGATGGAAAGCAGAGAGATGATCAGAGTGAGACTGATATCAACACTTGAAAATTAAGCAAATTCCCCCCCCCCCCCCCCATGTGTTAATTCAAGGGAGGATGAAAGCAGAAAGAGCATCGACAGCAGCTGTTTCTCAAACACACACCACCGACTCGCTCCGAGACCCCAAAGCGCAGATGGGATTTTAATGACAAAAGTTGCTAAAAACTTCAAAGTGCATTATTCATCCCTTCTCTTTGTGTTTTCTTTTGTTCCCCGAGTCACAACTGCGTTGTTGTCTTTGCAGCATTCTCGATAGTCCGTATCTCGGTGAAGCAGCAGCAGCAGAGCTGACCGCAGAGAGGCACTCAACAGGTAACCTTGACAGCCAGATAAACTTGAGGACTGAGTGCAGCTGGAGGACACTGCAAAAATAAAATATTTATCAAGATCCAGAGAGGAACATTGCTTTTTTTTTGACAGCATCCGCTGAGAACATTAGCAGCAAGTCACGGACATATGCAGTGATGTGTGCAAACAAGCGAGGGAGACTTTGAACTTCAGCCTCAGTTTAGTGTCACTGTGAACAACAACTTTTTTAATTTGCCAAATCATTTTCAGGCAAGAAAAAAAAGAATATCACAACAGTTTTACATTAGCTCCTGTATTCTGAACAATCTCACATTCAAAAGGTAAAGTTCTGGTCACACCGGAAAGAAACACAACTTAATTCATCCACATGTCTTCGTGAAATATTTTGGTTCTCGAGGCTTGGTGACGTACGAACTACTCACAAGGCTATTTTGTGAATTATTTTAACTGGCGAGCTAATGGCTAACATGCTAGCAAGCTGGCAACCTGCTGCTAGCGTGTTAGCCATAAACTAGTCAGTCAAATTAGCTTCTTTCTATTTTGACATTTTGGCATTTTATCCTCCAGATTGTTCATCATAAATAACAGTTTCTGAAGAGGAAAATGTCACCTGGCAATCTGTATTTGTACAATCAGCTCCTCTCTCATAACTCTCTGCAAACTATTCCTTTTTTTAAGGAGCGGTTTGTACTCCAACAGAGGAGGTGAAATAAAACTGGAGGGTAGAACACAGCTAAGCTACGACAGCTTCCTCCCATTTTGGACTCTCCGGCTCTCCGTTCTGTCAAAGCTCCCACCTGTCAGCGGCGCAAACTTACGGGTCAAACTTAAAAATTCTCACGGATTTACTTCGCCCGTGTGAATGAATCCACCACCCCTGGTTTTACATTTTAAATGCTGATGCGACCGGGCAATAAGGCTGGTGATATGCTGCAATTTCCTTATTGTCAATAGATTCAAAGAAAAGACTAAATGATATAACTAATTGTCCCTACTGACAAGTATTGTCTGTGTGGGCAATGCTTGACATATGTAGCCTATTCCTCTGTGCCATAGAGTTCCATTATTGTGCACTATTATTATTGAGCACTGCCACACCGCTGCACTGTGTGACATCCATTAACATGAACATGTTGGGGTTTATTTTGAGTCTGTCCCACATACACCATGCTGCTGCCGTAAATACTCTCTAGAGAACAAAATGTGCACTAATCCGCTGCTGAAAATAGTCCCCAACATGTTCACTCCTGTTGAGTAATGTTTGCTAAAAACTAAAAACAGTGAAACTATATTTTGTGACCTTCTTTTATATCTAATATTTACATGTTAAGTAGGGACCAATGTGTTTGAGACCGAGACCACAGACTGGTTCGAGAAGTCAGATACAGACGAACGTTGTTAAATTTGGGCTTTTTGTGAGATTTGTTGACAGCAAGGTTAAAAAAAACAACAGAATAACATCAGCCTTTTCCTTTAAGGAGTGATTTTCTTTGAGAGACAGTGTACTTCCTCTCTGGTTGAAGTTTGTTCAGTGTAACAGTAGTGTTGGTGAATAACAGTGATGTTGTAAGTGTGAGTGACATAGAAATATCTAGATTTTACCCACATTCTGGTTGTTTGGTTATCAACAAAATTCCTGTTTGATGAAAATGAAAAGCGATGGCATTCTTTTTTCCCCCAAAATATCATGTTTGTCATTGTAGCTGGAGGTTTTTTCTGCTTTAAAGATGATTCACCAGAGGAATAAATGTTAACAGGATACAATCCAATTGTGCTTGTAAACCAATTTGTTCTTACATTTACATGTCTGAAGGACAGAAAGCTGATTCATGTCACCACAACAAAATGAAAGGAAATTCACATTTATTTTCGTGGGATTCTTTTTTTTTAAAATTCAAACCACTGAGCTCTTTTGTTTTCTTTGTTAAATAAAGCTGACACACAGCAAAGACTTCCCCCTCAACAACCAGGACAATTTACATACATTTACATCTTTTATATTCGCTTTTTCAAATCGCATAGTGTGGGAGGATACACATCCGTCAGCGGCACTGACATTTCTCGTGGCCGTTAACATCCTGCAGACCACAGATGAGGTAAATATGTAAAGCTGTGAAGCATCCAGGAGCTGAGGGTATCAAAGTGATTCTCTGTGAGGAGCCACTTAGCCTCTCTGCCTGTTTAAACACTCAAGACGCACGACATCATTCAAGCGCCTCAGATCAGTGATCCCTGTTTGATTCATTTACGTCTCCTCTTTAGTGGTTGTGATCAGAGACCAGATGTGAAGCTGATAGCTGACATCTTCAGCATCATCAGCGATATCAAACGACTCCGTGAAGAAAACTTCCAACAGCGTCAACTAATCTACCGTCAACTAGAATTTAAATCTGATAACAGATTCCGTCTCATCTGTTGGCAGCGCAGTGTGCAATTAATGCGGTTGATTACGAGGATAAATACCAGTGGGACGCGGACATACTTCAAGAAAACTGGAATGTATCATTCTAGGTTAACATTTGAAAAGCCGTTGATGTGCTGAAGCAACACATTTCATCTGCGGTGGCGTTCCTGCAGCTCATGGGATTATGTGCAGCTCGCTGCTTTGTATTCCTTCTTTTTATTCATACCGTGGTGGAAGAGAGCTGCCTCTGAGTACAAATGATGCTGTACTAATAGTTCACTGTGTGTCATATTGTACTATATGTGCATCTCTTTAAACTACATCTAAGTAGTTTGGCATTTCGGACATCGCCATCTTGGATTTTGGCCGTTGCCATCTTGTTATTTTTACAACCACTGAACGAAAGTGACCATATTTGAGAAGTGACGCCGTGGTAGAGACGCCGTATACGCCTTTGGTATCGACCTGTCAAACACAAGGTAGCCCCGCCCTAAAGCATACCGTTTTATGGTCTATTTGACTCTAAATGAACCATAATTTACTAAATGAACATCATGCTGTATTGAAGAAGACTTGAAACTAGAGATTGAGACCATAAACTCATGTTTGCAATGTTTACTGAGGTAATAAATCAAGAGAGAAGTAGAGTCATTTTCTCATAGACTTCTATACAACCAGACTTCTTTTTGAATCCGGAAGAGTCGCCCCCTGATGGTCAGAAGAGAGAATGCAAGTTCAAGGCACTTCCGTGTTGGCTTCACTTTTCAAAACAGGAGGTTGCCGCCTGGTAAACGTTAACTATGTTCAGCAACTTAGTTTATGATGCTAACATTTGCTAATTAGCACTAAACACGTGACAGCTGAGGCTTACAGGAATGCCATTAGTCTAGCAGGCTCCAAGTGTTGGACAAACTATAATTTAGATGTAATGATGGCATCAAATAAAAAGTCAGAAGATCACTAAAGTACTCCAAAGTAATTATTAATGTCTGTAAAAAAAATGTACGGCAATATATTGCAGAGTTGTTTCAGTCTGGACCAAAGTGGTGGGAATGGCAACATATCTCATGTCACAAGCTTGCTTGCCTATAAAATAAAGTGGCCACAAAATAAAATCCTCTAATAGTGTAGATTCTCACAACACATCTTGATTGATTTTATTTATTTGCAAAGCTATAAATTGAAAAATAATCCTTTAATGCATCAAACGATGTTGAATGAGCCCCAACTGAAGCAAGGACCCTGCAGGACTGAGTGATGCTCAACCCAGCAGATGAAACGTGGAACAGGATCATGAAGAGTAAGTAACCCTTTTTGTTTTCATTCATCACATCTGTTCGTATCACCAGGTATATGCAAGAGAAAGCGTTTTGTTTTAGAACACACAACATTGCCAATCTGTCCTACATCGGTATTACGACCGTCGATGGATTGAGCCACATGCAGACATGCTGTTTCATCCCCAATGTTGCTGGCAGATTCAGATTCACTCCAGCATCACTTAAATGCAGATGAATAATTTAAACTCTATTTGAGTCTTTTTACCTTTTTTTTTCTTTTGTTCGATCTACAAGTCACATTAACGGAGAACAATAAAGGATGATGTTCGCCATAATGACATAGAAAGCCTTCACCCTGCTGAGACCAGATACCTCCATCATCATTCACCCTCTCTTTCTGTCATTGCAGTAGATTGATTCTGCGTCTCTTTCTCCCTCCTCTTGGCATGTCGACCATTTTCAACGACTTAAATCCCTCAATTATTCACCTCTGCCTCGTCACAGCCATGTAAACAGCAGCTTTAAAAGCTGTAGCTACGGCTGTATTAGTGGCTGTTCAGATGACGGAGCGGTGAGTGTGGCTGCAGCACGACACATCTGCATGTTGATGAGAGATGCTGAAGCAGGCAGGAAGTGTTTTGTTCTGTTGTGATGCTATAAAAATGTCGAGATAACTGTGCTGTTATGGTCATCATATAAAAATGTGCAAGAGTCTGATGTTGTGTTTACAAACAGTTATGTTTACATGACATTAGCAGATAACACAAATATTGTCCACAAAATAAACATGAGGGGGCAGATCATCTTTAGAAATCACAGGTTTCTTATCACGGCTGAACAAATCTAGCTAATGCAAAGAATCAAAAGAAGTGTTACTTTGTGAAAACAAATATTACGATTATTAATCAGAATATTTCTAAAAGGCCTAAAGCTAAAGAACTACAATTATTATATACAATCAACAGAAAATAAGACTTGATTAGTTTTCACACACTAGAACTTTAAGGAAGATTTTGAATCCACAACTTTTACTTGTACATTTAATGAGTATTTCTACACTGTGGTATTTCTATATCTGTCACATGATGCAGATGATGGTGTTGTTTATTCTGCAGGAGGAGGTCGAGTGTCTCAGCAGCAGCAGAGATAAAAAAAAGAATAAACCCAACAGGATTCCTACTGACAGACGGCTGTTTACTCAACGTAGTTCGTTCACAGGTTTGATTTATGAACGATGTGTGATAAATTCATAGAAATTAGGACAATTCATACCATAAGATCCTCAGTCACTTTATTCCCTTTAGTAAGGAGAGAGGAATCAGTGAACTCTGAGTTTTTAAACCCTCTCAGCATTAACCGCTAGCTCTCTGTGATCATTTACATATGAACATGCTGAATCAAATTTAAAGATTAAAATCTGCTTTGTGTGTTAGAAGGAGAAATGAGATTAGTTTAACAAATAAAATCGCTGAGGCCATGAAGAGTTTTAAAGCTCGGCATACAGCCACTGGGGCTGTAATGTTATTGCATTATGGTGACGCAACAGCTCTTAGACTCTTAGATCATAACTTTATATTGTGATGTCTTCGGGGATTTAAATGGCACTAAATGAAAAAGCTAAATTGATTCTTGACATGGTTTTATTAAATACAGCCCACATATACAGAGAAGCCCATCAGACCTCTGTGTATTCAGTGCAACTTATTGATCAATGCTGTGTCCCTGGTGCAGTGATATTATTGTTGAAAATGATCCTCCTCTATATTACAGCAAGTATTGACTGATCTAATAGAGTTTACTGTTTGTCAGCTTTGTATTTGAAGGCTCAGTGTATGTGAGCTGAATACTTAACTGGTGTCACACCTGTGGGTTGAAAAACTGTCAAGACCACTTAATGAAGAAACTTAGAAATAACTTCTGGAAACACGGCTGTATTTAGAGTTTGCTATTTGGGGCAGATTGACAACTGCATTGGAAAATATAAAGCCTGTGTATATAAAAACGTCAGGTAGTTAGAGGTTTACTACAACTCCCAAGATGCATTTCAGCAGTTACGTGCACCTAAGAAAAGAGATTTTATAGTCAGCAGCTTAAGTCACATTTTGATTCTCACTCCAAACTCATTAAATACCATCACTTAAAGTAACTAAAAGTAAACGTTGACATCACATCAGTGCCAATACTCTCGTCAATGACCTGTGTCATTAGTCACGTGAGTCATTAGTGCCGTTAATCATGTGACTCACGTGAGTCGCTAGTCACGTGACTAGTTTGTTACCCGCTGCTCACGTGAGTCGTTAGTCGGTCAAGTTAACGTCCTTTCTTAAACCTACTGTAAATAAGTGTTTTTGTTACCTTAACCTACATTTTATGAAGACGGAAGTTTATTTTGAAAAGACATAAAAGTAAGTAAGATGTGTAAAATGACCGAGAGCATCATAGTTTGAAGCTTAGGGCCACGGACCAAGCGTCGGACGAGTTGGGAGTGAGAATGTGTTGGATGTGGTAGACGGGTACCATTATGCTCTGGTGTGGTTTTAATCACTGTGCTGTACAGCCCTTCTGTCCGGGGCCGTGCACATCCCATGTTTGTAATGTTTACAGTCAGGATGCTTTATATTACTCCACTGTAAAATTTAACGAGAACTTGGCATGGGAATTTTTGTTTCCTCAAGAAATACAGCTTTTTTTTTTGCTTTCTTCCTCAGGATGGCGATGTGTGACGACCATGTCAGAGTCTCTGCGACGCTGATTCTCAGAAACGTATTGCTCCTCCTCGGCTCCATCGATGTAGACAGGCCTCCTTTATCAATCAGCTCCTTGGTTTTGATGCAGTTCAGCAGTAGGTCGTTCTCTGAGCATCACTCTGGAATGTTGATTTCCTCTCTAAATGAAGTGACATCTTACAGGACCCCCTGGTAAAAAGACATTTAAAATCTCAATGGGGGTTATTCTAATTAAAGGTTTAATAAATAAATAAAATGGAAAAAGTACCATCGCCGATGATGATAGTGTCATCTGCAAACTTTACAACAGAGTTCTCCTCATTAGAGGATTTAGTCTTGTTACACAGCTGTAGAGTAACAGTGAACTTTCTCTCTGCTTTGAATGGAAACCCTAAATGTTTTGTCATGGCGCTCTGCTGGAAGGAAAAGATTTGTCCTGCTAATTATCAGCCCACCTACAGCATGTAGGAGAGAGTCAGTCCACTATCACACTACCCTCCTCCCCTCTTCCATTTATCTAGAGATCTAATGAACGCACTTCATTTCATTCATGTGGGCTTGTTTAGAGAAGATTGAGAAGATTGTTGACACAGACTCCACTAATGAACAGCTCGTTACAATCAATTAACATTCAAGAACGTGTTTTCTTTTTCCCTGACGGTATTAAAGGGGACGACTAATCTTAAAGGCCCAATTAGTAATTTTCTCAATCAATCATATCTTCAAATGGCTCAGTTTCAACTGCATCTTACCTAAACTGTGAGATCTTTGAGCATAGATCATTTTGTTTCCAAAGGTCAAGAATGAACTAACAAAATCTAAATCTAAATTGATTCTACTGACCACCAGGGGGCGACTCCTCTGGTTGTATAGAAGTCTATGAGAAAATGACTCTACTTCTCTCTTGATTTATTACCTCAGTAAACATTGTAAACATGAGTTTATGGTCTCAATCTCTAGTTTCAAGTGTTCTTCAATACAGCATGATGTTCATTTAGTAAATGATGGTCCATTTAGAGTCAAAAAACATAAATCAGGGTATGCTTTAGGGGCGGGGCTTACTGTGATTGACCATGGCGTCCGGTTATAGGAGTTGTTCGTGTTTTCGTCTCAGAAATTTAACCCTTTCCCATTTAGGTCGCCTAAGAATGTCTTCTTCAGCGTTTGGTTATACTTAACCAGAGACAGTTCAGAAAGGAGATATTTCAGTTTCCTGTATTAATGTCACTCTGGTTTTGCCACAGTCCCGCCCCCTCAAGTTCTGAGTCTATTAACTCCATAGTGAAAAGTGAACAAGAAAACAGATTATGACCAATTATTTCTCTTCATGGTCACCAAAACAAATTTACCAATTTCACAAGCCACATTTCTTCCGAACATTCTGACGCTGAAATTACATTTTTCAAATGTACAAATCAGGAGAAAATTACCTTTAGTTCAAGACCTTTCTCTGTCCCAACATAGGACTCTAGTGAGATCTATTATTATCTAATCTAATAATTAATTAATAATAATAATAATTAATTAATAATTAACATAATGCTAAATATGGCTTTCAGCTGTGTAAATATCTAATGTTGAAAAATACATTACGCAATTATATAACCCAATCTGCTTTTATCCATCCACATGACTTTCACATCACTCTCGCACAATGTGGGGGGGAGGCATGTGATGGCCACGCCCACTTAGGAGACAGGAAGTGCAAATACCATTTCAAACCATTGGCGGCGCTTGTATTCTGCCATATTTGTTATAGAGCATCTTTGACTTAGCTCCAACCTCTCATGTCGCTTCTGGTTGCCAAAAAAACAAAATGGCGACATCCAAAATCCAGAAACCAAGATGGCGACGACCAAAATGCCAAACTCAGGGCTTCAAAACCGTAGTCCATACAGTTGCAAAAAAACATTCAATGTAACAGCAATGTCGCAGTTTGATTTCAGCCGGTAATCTTTGTTGCACGTCATCACCATAGATGTATGTAAGAAGTGGACGCAGTCACCCATTGGTTTCATATATATAGAGTCCCGGCTGAAATCAAACTGGGAACATCGCGGTTACATTGTACGTTTTTTACAACGTTGTAGCACCGTCATATATCCTGCTTTATATGTTGTTTTACTTGTTAGGGAAATGTAAACAAACAGATCCACACTACAATACCAACATCAGCAAACATGAGGCGTGCTTAAGATTTAATCAACAGGGCACAATCTCCAAATGATCTATGTCTTTACTCTCAGATTTAAGTGTTTACCTGCTCATGAGAGGGATTTAAAGCCGGTTTGTAATTAATAGTCGAGGTCGTCTGGATTCTGCCGTGTCGAAGGCCTGCAGCCTCTTCCTCTTCCTCACACCTCTCCAACCTGCCTGATAAGAGTGTGCAGAGGTGAAGCTGAAAAACGTTTTTGGAAAATCTATTCGTTATTGGATAGCCAGGCTGTGAGGTGGCTCGGCCGCGATGACTGATACGTATCAGGACGAACACTGACTCCTCTGTGTGGAGGCAGATAGAGAGGAGAAGCTGGAAATGTTTTGGAGAGAGAAGGCGACGAGTGTGAGGATAATCCCTTAAAAGTACACTTCGCCTGCAGGCAGCCATGTTTAAAATGTTGTCCTCCGCTGCTGTTATTTCTCTGTCACAGATTAGCTCTGTTATTTTTCCATTAGAGATTAGGACGTTGTTATCTCCTATTAAGGAGGAGAGGTGGGAAGAGTCAAGGTGCTCTTAAACCGAAGCTGTGAGACTGTTGAGCAATCTGATAAATATCGTCTGCAGACCCAGCAACTTTCTGCTGCTTTTAAACTATCTGTCTCTTACTTTTCATTGACGCTTCTACCTTCCTCTGTCCGTCCTCTTTCCTGAATCTTCCATCCACCGTCTTCGATCTGTCTTCCTGTTGGAAGATTCAGTCAATCAGAGACAGGTGACAGCCATCAGTGTGGCCACATGCAGAAAATCATTAAGACCGGCATGTCGGCAATTTCTGTTTCACCTTTCAGAGTTCAGACATTTCTGACAAAGTCTGACAAGCATTTCCCTGATGAACTGTTGGAACTGGATATGGTTAACATGCATGAGGAACTTCTCAATAACCACATCTGGTGCTGTCAAACAGAAGATTGGATATGTGTAGCTAGAAAATAACAAGCATGCACAACACACTTGTCTTCAGCATTTGTAGTTTGATTAACAAATAGCCTCAATAAAACTAAGAAAGAATGTTTCAAACTAAGTGTTGCCTCTGCGGCTGCCTGAATTAGTGAAAAAGAGTTAAAATGCTTAAAACTTTAAACCAGTTTCTAAGTATCCTCATACAAGAGTTTGTATTGTATAAAGCAAAAGTTACTCATTTTTTGTGCGTTTTCCTACAAAAGCCAGCAACACGTGTCAATTTCACATGTCTTTTCAAAATAAACTTTCGTCTTCACAGGAAACTACTCAGTTGAGTTTAGGGATGGATCGTGAACTACTTGGTTAGGTTTAGAAAAGATCATTGTTTGGGTTAAAAAAGCTGTGATAGTGCCATAACTACATTACCTAAGTTACGTGACATGTAAATCAACGTTTTCTGTCAAACATTACCATCACATTGACATAGAAATCAGCATATTTTTGTATGATGAGGTGTGTTAACTGACTGTTCTGTGTGTGTTTGCCGTTCCTCATGATGTAGGCCTGTTTCACTGGAAGCCTAAATAACTATGATTAGGACGTTGAAGTCCTCGGCTGTATTAGACATGGCTACACAACAATATGTGGTTTTGTTTTTATTTTGTATTTAGATAAATTGATTCATTAAAAATGATATCCTTCTTATCCTTTTAAAAAAAGAGAAATCTTTCAGTAGGATAGATAGACTGACGGTACAAGAATCAAACCTTTCCGCTCTGCTGCAAGAGGCACCACTTTCTTGTTTGCAGCCTCAGTTCATTTACATCATCCTCATTTACATTACACCCTCAGCTCCATTATAATGTAATGTAATCCAGAAAAGATGCCTCCAGATGCTCAATTGCCAATTTTCTCATGTTCGCCATAAATGACTTGGACTCAAGGCGATATGCAACGTGTCCAACTCAAGTTTTTAAGATGGTTATGGAAGTGGCCCCAGTTTTCAATCATTTGTAATTATCCCAGCAGGAAGCCTCCATTATCCTGGTATCACCTGAGCCGCCCCATTATAGTCGATATCATGAGGCTTTCTCCAGCTAAAGTCTCCCATTTACCCCGTGGCACACCTCCCCATTACACACGCCTACAGGCTGACATTTACAGAAGCCTCCTATTTGTTGTTATCTCTCACACAGAGATGTTGAGCTATTTTCTGCTCAGCGGGGGCCTCCAGCTCATCTCCCTCTCCAATTACTGTCTCGGTTTCTTTCTCCCTCTTTTCCATCTTCATCTTGCTGTTATATTCTCAGTCATTGTCAGTGTGCCTCGATTTAGCTTCGTCTTTTATTTATTTTCTTTTTTTTTTTGCACACCAGTTTCATGAGATTAGAAAGGTTTTACCAAGTCACATATGACACTCATACCAGCAGCAGCAGCAGCAGCGGTGTGTATTGTTCAATTTAGCTTCAGTTTAACTTTAATCCAGGTGACACGCAGAGGTACAAAGATGCTTTGACAGTAGCCTGGCAGGGTGCAGATAGACGGCATTACCGTGCTATCTGTTGTGTGTTTTGGTGCCCGATAATGCGCTCAGAAAACAGTTTTATTAAGCCCACAAAGGAAATAAACTCTGTAAATATGACCACAAATCTCTGACATAAACATGTTGTTTTTTTCTGTTGTGACAGTGGGATTCATATGTCAAACCCACAGCAGAGTAAAGTAGATTATGGTCAAGTGTTGCATGAATCATTAGTGTCTTCCCAGCCAACGCAGATGCTTTAAAAGGGCAATGTATTCTCCCAACGACGAGGCAAGAGAAATGTTTTGCAGCCTTAATTTAAATGTCTCCTAAAAGGAACTTGAATAATGTATTATCCATATAGATTTATTTAACCTAAAATGTCTTTTCTGTATTTATTTGTGTGTTCACACACAAGCTTAGCTGACGGCTGAAGTTTAATTTTCCCACAGGGCAGAGTTTGGTTTCAGCTATCCTTGTTTTAAATTATTCTTTTATCATGTAGGCGTCGTTGAAGCCCTGCCAGACTGCAGCCTTGATTAAAGGCAGCCCAAATGATATTGACTTAACTCGTAGGAAAATATAGAGCGTGTTTAATGCTGCACCAGGCCAGATGGTGAATGATTTCTAGCAACAAGTAGAAAATAACACCAGAAAACAGCGTGAATCCCAGTTTGGCTGTTGCAAGAAGAAGCATCCGATCCCTACAAACTGTGACCTACACCGTAACCCTGACTCACCGATTGAAATTCAGGAGCCATGTGGACATTAGTGAGGAATTCTCTCCACATACAAAGTGACAAATTGAAGCTTAAGAGAGGAAAAGAAAACAGCTGTGATTGAACGCTCCGTCCAGAGGAAGCTGAGATCACCAGTCGTAATCTTTTTCCCCCGTCTCGTCCCTTTGGTATCATTCAGAGTAAAGCTTCGCAGACAGCCTGCGAACATGAGCACACTGTGATATTTACGTTTACCTCTCTGCTAGTTGGAGACAAAACCGGCGTTCCAATGTAATCAAATGTTAATGGATTAGATTTCACAAATATCTTAAAACATTCGGACCAGACAGATTCAGTCTGGATCATAAACATAAATGGTTCCATCTTGGAAAGTAAAACAGTGGATTGGAGTTGCTGTGCGGGCAACACTCGTGTCTCTGATCTCACTTACACACCAAGCAAGGATCACACCATCAACAAGATGCGTTTAACGATCGATCAAAGAAAAACATGATCGATGTGCAAGGCTCCAACTGCTTGTAGCTCATCCGCTTTGTCTAATGCGATGTGGGAAAGCTTCAACTTGGGGTTCGTCGCCCCTACGTAGAGGGGAGGAAGAGAAGAACGGGCTCCAAGGGATTTGAATAGAGAGAGTGAGTTAGGAGGGTATTTATGGAAATTAAATTGAAGGTTGAGGCGTGGTCCTGCTCCCGAAATTCTGCTTCTTAGCTTTAATAACTATATATGTATAAATGTGGCAATTGTGGCAAACAGCATTAATCCACCAAAGAAAGTCAGACCAAAGAAACATCGCCTTAATAATGATGCAGTGATAATAGAACGGATAAGAAATGTTGGAAATAAACTGTGTACTAGCATTAAAGCTAGGGTAGGTAATGTATTTTAGAATCTTTAGTTATATTTGTTGAAATTATCTTTATATCCCAACAGCAACTAGTTAGCTTCAACAATTTGTATAAATGTGGCAATATGTGGAAATACGGCGCAGCAACTTCATGTTCTCTCGCTTATTTCTCTTCCATCTAAATCAGTAATGCCGACGATGTTATTTAAATATAATGTCGTATAATATGCTGATTCCCAACATTTGCTTGTAATTGTTTATAGTCAAGCATTGTCTGTTTGCATGTTCAGGCCGGTCTCACCAAATGTTGCATTAATGACACAACAATTTCTTGCTTTTTCTTTTATTTACGCCATTTTCCGTCATGTAGTCCGCACTGACTGCAGTGCAAACACATAAGTGTGAATATGCTACGTTCTGAAACACAGGACTATCAACCAGGAGACCGCAGTTCATGTCCCAATCTGTTAGTGATGTAACTGACATTAGTGACGTTTGTGACGTGTTTTCCATTCTAATGTTTCATTGTTTACGTTTTACTTAGTTTACGTACTTATTTTAAGCACAACCATGAAGTTTTCCCTAAACCTAAAGTCATGGAATGTCCTTAAATTGTCGTGCTATTTATACGCCCTCCCTCGAGATTAGGTTGGTATTTTTATGAGCTGAGAGCAGATCAACAAAACAGTGATGTTCCCTTCTCTGATTGTTTGTTTACTATTGTTAAGAGATGTAGAAGTATTGTTTTTGAGTAAAATGATCTGCAGTGAGTCAAACAAATATATTTATAAAGCATAAATGATTTACATAACTAATTAATCATCTTGCGACCCCTCAGAATACTGTTAACGACATACAGTATGTCTTAACATATTAGATAAGATTATACAATCTCTCATTGATGCTGAAAGGGCAGTTTGTATTTACAGCGTTCAGTAATCAAAGCTCTAGTTCTCTGTTTATCGTCCGTGCTTTGTCATAATCACCCCCTACGCTGTGTTTTTATTTGCAGATTTGTAATTATGCCCATATTTATCATGTGCTGCACCGCATGCGCTGACGGAGAGTTACAGTCAGAGTGATTAATTCCCCACGCTCAGAAAATATGAATACATTTATCTTGGTGGCACCAGAGCAACTCAAAACCCTCGTAGGGGCATCAGAGATCAAAACCATCCACATCACCACCCACACTGTTTTTACACATATTCACAATTGTCATCATAATTATACTCCCCACAAACTGTGCCATGTTACACCACATTAAACCCCGTCTATCAGTGAATCTAGTGTAGTCACAGCTTCCTCTCACCGGCTTCTTTATGTAATCACAGCTCTGATCACATCCATATTCACTCCCCACCAGGATCCATATTTCTAATCGTCCATCTTGACGGTGGACGGCGAGCCAGTCGGACCGCGTGTTAAAGGTCGTCCACAGCTCCGTGCCATTACTCACTCTGTATCCCTGTAACACATCAGTGATGCTGTTTATGCCCCCGAGGTCAGAGTGATGGATTATTCCTTTACAAGACTTTGAACTGCATGAGACACAGACAGATTTCAGTGAATCAGCGAAAGGACCTTTTTTTCAGGCGTCCCTCACACTGAAACATCACAGTGGTCCGGATGAAAAATGGCCCCAGAGTCCTCCTGAGTGGGGACGATGAACCTCAGCCTGTATCACTTTAATCATCATAACAAATGTGTTGTAATATGTCTTCTGGTTGACACTGCCGAGATGTACGGATCAACGTACTGCAGTACATCATATGCAGCCTGACAGTAATGGAACGAGACCATTGAACGGGTTCTATACATTCTACCAACAATCTAAATCAAAACAAGGAATTCATTTGACATTGCATGCTATGGCTATTTTCTTGATAAATATTAAACATGTTTTTAACCTTTTTTGGCTCTTTAAAACCAAGGTACATCTACTTGCGACCCTTCGTTGCAGGTTGTGTATGTTTAAGGGTCGGACCAATTCAACCAGTGTGATCCATCGTCTTGGATTGTTTTATATGTTAGATTGATGACGGGGTCAAATTGTGCAGAAAAAGTATATTTTACAGGCAAGCCTCTTGCATAACAAGTCCCACAAAATAAACAACTAAATGTATTTTCCCCACGAAACCACATAAGTGTAATTACATTTAAGTTATAATAGAACAGATAATAAACAAACTGTGTTCAAGCATTAAAGCTAGGCTAGGTAATGTAATGTAATATAATGTATAAAAACCTTTTTAATTATATTCGTTGAAATTCTCAAACAGCAAATCAATGAATCAAATGCTCTGACAAATGAAAAATAAGAAATAGTGTATCTGTGGCTGTTACAGGTCCTATCATTTCATTCAGATGAGTTACCTGTCTGCATGCCCGTGTACTTGTTGCTCGTCAGTTTTCTACAAGCTTCTAGCTTAACAGCTGTTAATATTAACAATGTTCGTTGTTTACATTCATGATGGTCATTTTGGGGAAGTGGCTTTGGAAGGAGGCCCGAAGGGACGGGGCTGTCAGTTGACTTGCTTACTTGGAGACTTTCTCTCTAGATTTAGTAACTTTCGGAGCTCGTGCTGTTTGCTATACTTTCATTGAAAGAAAGTTGGAAACACTGGGCTGGGTTTCAGGTAAGATACTACTGTATTCTCTCATGTTGCCGACCCCAGCTTTAATACAAAGTTTTGAGAAGTGATTTGAGAAGTCACTGATTCTACAAGCCTTGATCAAAGCCCATTTAATTCACATTTAACGTCTGTGTGAGGGGCTCTGTTGCGTCTCATCCTAGGAGATTCTCCTCCGTGCAGCCTTTTTCATATCTAAATGATTCATAACTCAGCCTTGTTTTGTTGAAAAGGTGCAGGAGATCTCTAAGGGACTCACCTGAGAAGGAAAACAACAACCCGGTTTTGCTTGTGGGCTTTTCATGTTCAATCACGGTTCCGCCGAATACACACCAACACAATGAAGCAGCTTGTTACGCCAGCCCCTCCCCGTGTCTCTGTGTTTAACAGGCCTGCTGCGGTTTGGCTGTTGTTTTCAGCTCCAGTTTCGAAGGTTTTGATAAGAGTTGGCACGGCTCAGCGCTCCTCAGGGTTTTCACCGCTCTAAAAACTGTTTGATAGTAACAGAAAAATGACTGCAAGAAATGGAGGAATGTTTGTTTTTCTAGAAAGTACAGAAGAGTCGTAAACATCTGCAGAAATCCAACAAATCCCCTTCAGCTTTCCACAAAACAGAAAACAAAACAGAAAACACAACAGAACGTTTGTCTTGTTCTCGACTTGGCGGGAAGATGATGCAGCACGGTGACTTTCAAGAAGCAGTCAGCTGTTTTCGTTCCTTTTATTTATCTGGGGAGATTTGCATGAGCGCCAGAAGCCGGCCCCCGGCCCATTAAGCAGCATAAGCAGCTGTTTAGGGCCACACCTGCCACTCTGAAGGGCCTCTTGGAAGGCGGCATCCTGATGCAGCCGGTGAACTGATCGGGCCACATGCTGAACACATCTGAGAGAAAGCGATCAGCATCACCTGTTGCCACTCATGTGTTCAGGGAAAATGGAAAATCTTCTTCTTGTCGGAGGGTGAGTGGAATCGTACAAGCAACCTCCACTATTACAGACATGTTCATCGTGTTATTCTGACTCCATTTGTTCTGCTTTCTCCAGCTGTCGTACTAACAATTTAGTGTGTTTCTGCGAGCATGATACGACACAGATATGAAACGTATTTATGAAACATATTTTTGTATTATATCAGGAAGTTGCTCAACAGGCACCTCGACTCCTTTACTTCTGGCTCCTCAACATCCCAAGATGTAAATGTTCTTTTACATCATTTTCTTTGTTTCATCTTGAAATCAAATTTGTTCACAGAAACCAAAATAATAAACACATGTTGTCCACATGTGCATGTACAGACCAGCTGCAGTCATATCATCTCGACTACAGACGTATTTTCCCCCCGTTGGTCCACGTCTGCCTCCTCTGACCCATAAAAACCAGAGAAACCAGCACAGCAGATGGCACAGATCTGGACGTACAATCACATTCAGCAGGAATACCGGCCGTCTGACACTAAACCACTTTGTCATGTAGTTAACACCAAGTTAGAATCACAGATGGACACATAACTCGTTAGAGGGATTACATTCACACATGGATGAAAGAAAGCACCTGCAGTCATAACGAGATCCGATCCATATTCATTTCAGCATGAAGTCACATCAGCTGCAGTCGGAGATGGTGGCTGTTTCATCATGTGTGAAGAGTCATTCCATTACCTGTATGTCAGAAACAAAAGGTAATCTGGTGTCTGTGGCTGTTGGGTGAAATGATCGGACAGGCTGGCTGCCATGTGCGCACTCATTGCGAGGCACTTTACTCCTTCACAAGCTGCAAGCTTAACAGCTGTAAGTATTGACAATAGCCATGTTTGGTTTTTACATTCATTGGGATCATTTTGGTGGAGTGGCTTTTGGACGGGCTGTCAGTGTCGCAGAATTGGGGGCTTTCTCACCATATTTAGCCGTTTTTGGAGCTAGTGCTGTTAGCTACGTTCATTGGAAAAGACTTGGCGAAACTGGGCGGGGTTTTTCAGTTGGATAATTCTTCAAATCTAGCGTACTCTTGCTAGTCTCTCAAGTTTACCAGCCCTCGCTTTAACTCTGAAGCAGATTCTGCTCCTTGTTTGGCTCATTTTTAATGTCCAGTGGGCAGCAGCATCACGGTGAGTCGGTTTATGTGCTGCTGGCAGTCCTCATCCTGTCAGGATCATTGTTTCACATATATATTGTTTCACATTGCTCCAGTTTTTATTCAATTTCTGCTCCGATCACCCTGTTCTCACTTAACACCCAACATTATGTCCAAGCAGATGTTTCTGTAGGCTCCTGTGTGCAGCAGAAAAGTCGCTGATGGTACAGTTCTATTGTGATATTCCACTGTTCACCAGCATACACTGATTATTATTACTACTGATTCTTGACATATGCCACTTACAATTATAATGCACTGCTACAGTGTGACTGTAACGACTTGTCGCTCATGCTCCATTAACAAATCAGACCCCTTGTTATGTTGTTTTCTGGTGGTTTGTCGTTGCTCTTCGACCAGCAAATTGCAAAAGAATGATATTTCGCAACAATGCCCACAGGCATATAGCTAGGGTTAATGGGCAAACTTTGTCCAAGGCGCTACGCTCTCATGGTGTTAAGCGTCACTTGTCAGTGGAACATAAGTTGCATGGTACTCTCATGTGGCTCACAGCATTGACACAAGCTAGCAAAGAATAGACATAAGCCACTGGGGATTGGTGCTGTATGTTGCAGTGCAACACCAGTGGCGAACTGTTTTCATGTGCCACATGCCGGTCGAACAGCAGCAACATACCACATGTCAAGTTCATCTATGTAGCCCAATATCACAAATTTGCCTCCAGGGGCTTTACGGTTTGTACAGCACGCGACAAAAGTCTATTCCTAGACCTTCGATTCAGATCAGGATAAACTCCCCGAAATACACCCGCATAGATGTAAAGCAGCAACAACAATAGCGCAACAGCTATAATGACAGAAATAGGACTGATGATAATAATAGTGGTGGTGGATATAGTAGAATGATAATAATAACGGTAGTAATAGCAGAACTAATATGACATGAATGTAAACGGATGAGCTCAGTGTATTCTAGGAGTTCCTACAGCAGTCTTGGTCTATAGCAGCATGACTAAGGGCTGGTTCGAGGCACGCCTGAGGCAGCCCTTAGTATGAGTGTTATCTGTCTGTATATCATGACCAGAGAAAAAGCTTCATGGATGAGGACCAACTGGTTAGTTTGGAAAATGCACATCTGGTTAATGTTTCCACCTCTTTTAAAGAGCAGTGCACAGTCTGCTTCCCTAAGCTTTCCAGGACTCGTATGCAGCAGACGAGGACTAAAACCAGAGAGCAGTTATAGTCTCACACACAGTGTTTACCATCACTAGATCTTTACAGACCACTTAAATCCTCCTCACTCAGAAGCCTCTGTGTTGGTTCACACTCTGACCGGCTGATGCAGTCAACCAGATGAAAGGCAATCACTCTGCGGCCCGGCGGTCTGTGTTTTCAGGTGAGAAGGTTTCATTATGTTGATTTCCCAGGAGCCTCACATCTCCTCACTACGGCCCTGTGTTGAGTCATTTCTGCTCAGATTCTCAGACCTTCTCATTACTCTGCAGCCCAATACTAAAAACATATGGATCAACAAATGACTCTGCAGCTCCTTTTTATTTGTCCTCTATAGTACCTGTTATCTTTCTGTTCCAATACCTGCTAAATTTCTACTTCTCCTACAGTATAATTTACTTTTATATTCCATGCTGTTAAACCACCAGCAGCCATTAATCACGATCCTGAACGTTAAGTGTTTCTCATTCGGCCCGTCGTCTGTCATGGCTGCCTCTTCTCAGAAGGCCGCTGGCTCAGAGCTTGTTACCGTGTCAACTCGCTGACCACCCACGACTACGTCTGCACGTCTCGGCCCGGCCCCAGAGGCTCATGGGTAATCTTTCATCCACTGTCTGTGAGAAAACAAAACTATCATAATCCATCAGTTGATGTGTCGCATCACATACCTATAAATTATTGTTAAAAAACTCTTTCCTCTCCCAAAGCTTCCAGGATTCAACATGGAAATAACAGTAATAATTATGTCTAGTGGGAGTAATCACGTAAAAGTCAAATATGGTGTTAAAATTAGTCTTTTTAAGGGTTTTCGAGGGGTTCAACAAACACATTGAAAGATGACATTGTTCAGTCTTGACACTTGCATAGTGTTTGTCTACTTCATGTCTTGACTTTTGAAACCCACATTAAATTGAAGAAGAGACTCTAATCATCACTTTCCAATCCCCTGAGCTCCATATTTGCAGGAAACGGGAAGATTGGGTCTTTGCACCGCTGTGAGTGCAAATGAATCCGAGCTGCTTGAAGTGATCCTAATCAATTCAGAGTGTTTTCTATCAGTGCAGAATCTGCTGATTGGGATCGACTTACCCCCATGAATATGACGATTGTTCTTTTCTCGGGACAATCATTTAAAAGTGGACTTCAGCGCTCATGTGTAGTCTGTATATTTGAAAAGAAAAAGTTAAATTCTCATAACAATAGTGGTGGTGCAGCAAGTGACTGACTCAGGAAGCTTTAAAGGAATAGTTCAACATTTTGGGGAATTATTTGCCTTGCCGAGATCTAAATTTAAAGATTGAGATCACTTTCATGTCTGTACATGATATATAAGAAGCTGTAGCTGGTTAGCTTAGCTTAGCACAAAGACTGGAAACAGGGGGAAAGAGCTAGCCTGACTGTCTGATAATAACCTTTAAAGATCCCTAAGTAACAATCAAAACAAAAAACCAAGTGTACAAATTAGCTAACTCTTGGCAAGAGAGCAAACATTTCCTAATTTGTCAACATGTCTTTAAAAATAAATACATTTTGAGGATAAACTTAGGAATAGTTGATCATTGATATAACAAACATACAAGTCAGGTTATATATGATAAATACCTTGATTGTATCCAAAAAGATATGAGTCATTTCATTATATTACAAGATACTTTCCCCATGAATTAGTTTTTATTTGATTAGAACTAATAAAAACTATAAAATAAGGTCTCTTTTGGGGTTGTTTAGTGTTCTTTGTTATTTTTGGTTGTAGATATAATTCTTCTTTATATTTTCATATGTTATTCTGATATTTACTGTCCTAGTTTTGTTTGTTTCATGATTGTATATATTTTTCTGTTAATAATGTTAAAATTTTGAATTACAAACACAGTAGCAAGAATTTTCACTTCTTTGACAATTTGTTTTACTATTAATTGGTTAAGTACTTAAACATTTAACTGTTAAATGTCTGTTCATTTTCTTTACACATTTTTAAACATACTTCTTCAAATGTAGCTTATACAGCTGCAAATTAAAAACAGCAATTTGATTAATTTCAGTAGTGTCACATGATGAGTTAAATGTTGTTTTCTGTCCTCATGAGAAGACATGAGCCGCTGTGTCTTGAATCCTAATGACTTGTGTGTTTCCTCTTCACCTTTTTTTGTCTCATATCTTAAATTCACTAACAAGGACCGCACCAATAACGGTATGAGTTTCGAGAGGTTTATTGCATCGTGGAATGATTGTTAGATTCGAGAAGCGGAAGGGGTTGAGGGATGAAGGGGAGTAGGGTAGAGGGATGATGGGATGTGGGGTAGGGATGAGGAGATGAAGGGATGTGGGGTAGGGTCGAGGTAGAGGGATGTAGGGTAGGGGTAGGGGTAGAGGGATGAAGGGATGTAGGGTAGAGGGATGAAGGGATGTAGGGTAGGGATAAAGAGATGAAGGGATGTAAGGGAGAAGAGGAGGGTTTGTAGAAAGGAGGTTAGGCGGTCGATGGGGGACCATTGATGTCCGGTGGCTGGATGGAACTGGAGACTTGTAGGGTGGGGTTTGTCTCTTCGGAAGCTCTGGCGGTGCAGAGTCCCCCGTTGTTCCTGAAATCCTGCGAGAGAGAGAGAGAGAGAGAGCAAGAGGAGAGAGGATGACAAAAACGGGGTCGGGGGGGAGGGATGTGAAGACGAGAGTCGAAGAGGGAGTGAACGGCGGTTCGTTGTGCTTAAATACTCTGTGCAGAGGAAATGAGCTGTGTTCTGGGCGTGGCCCTGTTCCTGAACAAAGTTTTATGAAACTACATTTCATGAAACTACATTTCACTAACAAGGACCGCACCAATAACGGTATGAGTTTCGAGAGGTTTATTGCATCGTGGAATGATTGTTAGATTCGAGAAGCGGAAGGGGTTGAGGGATGAAGGGGAGTAGGGTAGAGGGATGATGGGATGTGGGGTAGGGATGAGGAGATGAAGGGATGTGGGGTAGGGTCGAGGTAGAGGGATGTAGGGTAGGGGTAGGGGTAGAGGGATGAAGGGATGTAGGGTAGAGGGATGAAGGGATGTAGGGTAGGGATAAAGAGATGAAGGGATGTAAGGGAGAAGAGGAGGGTTTGTAGAAAGGAGGTTAGGCGGTCGATGGGGGACCATTGATGTCCGGTGGCTGGATGGAACTGGAGACTTGTAGGGTGGGGTTTGTCTCTTCGGAAGCTCTGGCGGTGCAGAGTCCCCAAAGATAGCTCCATAAAGACGGATGCCAATGGGCGTTTCTGGTGTCGTTCGGATCGGAACGAACTGCTGAGAGGTACGCGGGTGAAGACCGACGACCAAGTATCTTGAGGATGGTCGGAAATCCTTGGCTTGAAGCGGTGGAAGCGGCACCAAGTAACTCGGAGTATTCTGGATCGGGCCAAGATATGGCAAAAGGTGAGCCGGAGACCGCGACAGGGGATCTTGCAGGGGAGTTTGGCTGGCGGAACTTGAGCTTAAGTAGTCCCGGATGGTTCGTACGGACTTGAGTACGAGTCTGGTCGGAAAAGGTAGATGGGTTGAGGCGGACCGTATTGGTTGGTCTTACGGTATTTGAGGTGATAGACGACTGTGTCGGGAGGATGGATGTGATGTCTGACGCGGTGGCGTGTCGGGACGGATGATGGTTGGAGTCCAGGGCGGTGAACTCGGAGCAGTGAACAAAGCTGGCAAGAACGAGGACTTTAATGCTTTGTCCATGAAGGGAGACGGATGACCTGAGCTGAGGGTGAAGATGCCACTGGTGAGGAGGTCCGAAGTGAGGGGCAGCCGTTTAGGCGTAGTTTGGCTTTACAGACCTGCGAGTAGCGTGGCGACGTGCGAGTGGGTAGGCTGGGCACGGAGCCCCTGAGGACAGTTGTGTAGAAGTTAATTCCACTACGTAAAACCTGTAAGGTGGAGGCTTGACCTAAAGGAGGGAAATGGATAAGTGACTGAAGTTCGTGGGGGTAAGGATCTCGAGTGATAGGAATGGGAGGCTGAAGGAGTCGTGAAAGCTTAGAATCGGTTCTGTCCGGTGAGGTACGATGAGTGCTTGGGGGGGCGACGTTTGTTGAGGATGCCATCTGCGCTATATTCTGAGGGATGGCAATGGTCTATAAGGACCGTTAATGCCCCAAAAAAATGGCTACTATAACTATGGGATGCGTTTCGTGGATCACAGAGGAAGGTGTGGGGGATGAGAATTCGAGTGGCCAAGGACAGATTGTCGCTGTAGAAGCCGTTGAAGCTGATCGAGGGTGCTGCGTCTGTGAAAGCTGGATGACTTCCGGCTTGGTGATTTGTTTGTCGTGGAAGAAGGAGATGCCGTTCCATGAGGAGAGAAACTGGTGTTAGTTAGCTCGGTTTACGTGCTTCGTCAAGTGTGGCGTGGTCAAGGAGGTTTGTAACGGTGGCGGCGACTCGCGGGATGTGTGGCAAGGAGGATTGTTTAATCTATTGATTCTATTTATTTTATCTGGTGGAGGACAGCAGAGTTTTTTAGACCGTGTGCTGGGTAGCGTGACGGTGAGGAAGTCGTCTAGGTCGGTGATTTGCACCACTGAGCCGTAGCTCGCTGGTGTGCCGTGAGAGATCGTCAAGTAGGCCGTGGGAAAATATCCGGATTGGCATAAATCGGTCCGGAAATAATATATATTAATTGGTTGCTTTGAATAATTTGCCATGGTTGAGCGTCTGGGCCTGCAACATAGCTGGCTACGTAATTAAATACTCTTCCGTGCTAGTGGGTGACAGTAGAATTGGGTGATGCACCGAGAGGTGCTGGTGATGTCTGCCTTGGGTGACCGGCTTCTTCGCCTGCGAGGCGGATGGGGAACGTGGCTTGATCGATTCTTATGTACTTCATGGAGTAGGCCAGGCTGGGGAATAGGTGGAGCCTGGTGATGTCTGTGCAGGTGGGGAGTGGCTGTTAGGGTGCAGCGGTCGAGCTTGGTTAGCGATTCCCGGGAGATGTGGGAGATTGCGTGTGGATGGCTCGATAATTGGGCGAGGTCCGGGTGGTTACCGGTGATCGATAGCCTGTGTTGTGTTGAACGGAAAGGCAGGAGCGAGGGAAGAGGAAAAGATGCTGGGATGAAGGGATGCATGGGCGTAGGTTGGAAGTGCAGATTGGGGAAAAGAGGCTGCGGGGTGAAAGCCCTGATGCGGAGAGAGTAAGGAGGGGGTGCTATACGAACTGGCCCTCTAGGGGGGTTGGTGTGAGTGACTGGGCTTGTCTGAGCGTGTTGCGCGTTGTGACGTCGTCGACGTAGCGCCTAACGCTGGCTCTGCGATCGAGGGACGTGTAGTGCCGAGCGTCCGTGAGCGGTTTGAAGAGCTTCGCTTTTCTGTCGGACTGGTGGAAATGGATGTTGAGCTGGGTGAGTGCATGCTTCAGTCGAGAGACTGTCCACTCGGAAATGCGGGATGTATGGGGGCCATCGGAGTGTTGGCGTGGAGAAGAAGGGTCGCTGTGGTTTTGGCCGTTAGAGCGGCAGGATCTCGAGGGGGTGGAAGAGCGGCGTTGTGGAGGGACGATGTCCCTCGGGTTGGAAGGCGAAGGACCGACAACTTCGGAATTGTCAGAGTATAGGGTTAGCTGTGGCTAAGAGTGAAACTGGTAGTGGTGGGGGGGGGGGGGGGAGATCGGAGGACGTCGGCTGTGGAAATGAGGAGGCGCGTTTATGACGGGATGGCAACGCTAGTGGGGGTAGGGGTGGAGGAAGAGAGAGAGGGGGGGGCGGCATAGGCGGGAAGAAACAACTGTTGCGTCCCTGGGCAAGATAACCGATCCCGAGCTGCTCCCATAGCTGTGCCATATACCTACCTGTTCCCTGTTGTTGGAGCGGTCTGTGCAGCTGGGGTAGCCAGTGGAGGTGAGAGGAGTTTAGCCGAAGTGGGTGGAACATGGAAGGTAGAAGTAAGAAAACATGAAAGGATGCCAGGATGGAGGGATGAATGTGCATGCGATAATCGTGAAGTTAGGGGGGAAAAACATTACGAGGAGATGTCTCTGGCACGGAGGGCGCATGGCAGCCAGTCAGTGTGGCATGGTACAACTTAAGGCGGGACACAGTCAACTGCCCTTCTCTAAACACGTTTAAGTCGAGGCCAACGGCAGACTGGAAGCAGCAGCTTAATTTACGCTACTACGCTTTCTCCTACTGAAAGCCGTATCTCTGACTCCTGCGTGCAGTTTAAACAGATATTTAATCGTGACTCGTCTTGAAGAGGATCAATTCGTAGCCTTGGTACCAGGCTCGTAAACCTAATCGGGTACTTATAGGCCGTTTTAAGATCAGGTTAAAGATTCACGATCAGAGTATACGACCTGGCCCTCGGGAGGGACTGATGAGGATGGATGGCTTCTTCTGCCGTGTGATGCGTCATGACGCCATCGGCGCGCGCCTGACGTTATGCCGGGAACCCGGAAGGGCTCTGGGGGCTCGGAGAGCGAGAGAGCTGTTTCGCTACGGGTGCTCGTTTGGTTGGAGAGTTTTGCTTTTTAAACAGACTGATGTAAAGGAATGTTGCGTTGGATGCTTTCTTCGTTTGAAAGACTGTCCACTCGGAGAAGTGGGATATGCAGAGACTGTCGGAGCCTCGGAATGGAGAATGAGGGTCGCGGTGGTTTCGCCGGTCGTTCGAGCGCCTGGCTTCCGGCGGTCGGGAGAGCGGCGTGGGGTGAAGAGTGAGATGGAGAATCGAAGGATGCGATGACGAATCGGGATCTCCCCGCGGGCTGTTGGAAGGCGGGGGCGGACGGCTTGGAGTTGACGGAGAATCGTTATCGAGAGCTGCGGGAAATGTGGATGGCTAAACGCAGCCGAAGTTGCTAGCGACGAAGCGTGGTGAGAGAAGGAGGGAGCTACGGGATATGGCTGGTCGTCCGGAAAGGTTGAGGAAGAGCCTTTGTAAAAGGTAAGCGGTTTTAAGATGTTGCTTGTCTGTCGTGCCTCGTTGAAGCGTATGAAAGCTGGGTCTGAGAGCGTTGCTCGTCTGTCTTAAGTTGTATGAAAGCACTCGGAAATGCGGGAGCGAAGTCAGAGAGCGTTGCTCGTCTGTCTTAAGTCGTATGAAAGCACTCGGAAATGCGGGAGCGAAGTCAGAGAGCGTTGCTCGTCTGTCTTAAGTCGTATGAAAGCACTCGGAAATGCGGGAGCGAAGTCAGAGAGCGTTGCTCGTCTGTCTTAAGTCGTATGAAAGCACTCGGAAATGCGGGAGCGAAGTCAGAGAGCGTTGCTCGTCTGTCTTAAGTCGTATGAAAGCACTCGGAAATGCGGGAGCGAAGTCAGAGAGCGTTGCTCGTCTGTCTTAAGTCGTATGAAAGCACTCGGAAATGCGGGAGCGAAGTCAGAGAGCGTTGCTCGTCTGTCTTAAATCGTATGAAAGCGAAGTCAGAGAGCGTTGCTCGTCTGGATGTGGGGTAAGGGTCGAGGTAGAGGGATGTGGGGTAGGGGTCGAGGTAGAGGGATGTGGGGTAGGGGTCGAGGTAGAGGGATGTGGGGTAGGGATGGAGCGTCTGCTGAGTTAGAGAGCGCCTGTCGTACGTCGTGTGAAGAGATGTGAAGACGAGAGTCGAAGAGGGAGTGAACGGCGGTTCGTTGTGCTTAAATACTCTGTGCAGAGGAAATGAGCTGTGTTCTGGGCGTGGCCCTGTTCCTGAACAAAGTTTTATGAAACTACATTTCATGAAACTACATTATATGTATTTCATAACATCATGTGTCAAAAACAGTGAAAACTCTCATCTCTCTATATAGACTATATAAACAACATTCTGTTATTCATCTCTCTATTATTTATAGTCGTATTAATCAGATTTTCATTAGAATTGGTCTGACGCAACATCTGCAATCTCCAGATGCAAAATAATATTTTCAGTTTTCTGTTTAAGAATCCTCCCACTGCTTCCTCTGACTCACTGTACAGCCATTGACATGCATTAATAATGGATCGTATAAATGGAACATGGTTGCAATAATTAAACTGTATGCAAATCATTTATGGATGAATGCTGGTAGAGAATATTAACTAGAACTGTAAATCATCCGTAATGGTTGAAATACTATGTTGAATATTCACTGCTGTAATTTACTATATGTCTACTGTTATTTGACTAATACGTTAATCTCCATCTGACCTTTTTTACAGCTCAAATATTTTCTTTCCCACACAGCACATCTACATTGTTTTTTAATCAGCAGCAGAACAATGCCCGGACAGCAGCTGTAGAAATGAAATGTACCATTGTAAGGTTATATTAGCATAATATATATATATATATATACAGTACAGTTCTGCGTTGCTTAAGTAAACACTGATTATAATTAGTGATTACATTTTCTGTTGCAGAAAGAAAAACACAAGGGAATAAGATGAAGGGCTTATTATGTGTGTGTGTGTGTGTGTGTGTGTGTGTGTGTGTGTGTGTGTGTGTGTGTGTGTGTGTGTGTGTGTGTGTGTGTGTGTGGGAGTGTGTGTGTTTGACCTTGTGTACGTTTATTTTCCTCACACAATATTAACATTTTAAAAATCCAACAAGGAGCTCTGTAGTAAACGCTGCCTTCTGAAACGGTATTCCTTGTTCTTACCGCCGTCGTTGATGTGATTGTTCTGACCCCGCTGCTCTTTGCTAACCTGTGATGGATCATCTCCACGCTCACAACGGCCGTGAAGGAGACATTAGTCGCAGATTGGAGGTTGTTTTAACTCAGAAATCTGCATAATGAACTTTCTGTTCCTGAAACCCGACTGTGACTTTCTCACTGCTTCACTTTGGTGGTTTTTTTTCTATTTTTCCTCTATCTCACAACAGGCTGCAGTGGGCTGATAGCGAGCCTTCAGTCGGAGAGGACGGAGCTGTGATGCTTCTATCAGCCGACAGACCAATGAACGAACTTCCAACCGTGTCTCTGAAGCCACATCGACCCTCCTCCTCCTCTTCCTCCTCTTCCTCCTCCTCACCACTGTGCCCTCTCACCTCCACGTCCCTTCTTCTGTCAGCCCTTCCCTTTGTCTCACTTTGTGTTCTTCTCTCCCTCTGACTGCTTTCTGCTCCTATATAACCCGTGGTCACCAGTCTTTTATTCCTCCATCGTCCCCTTTCATTTTTTCACATTGTGTGTTGGAGCTTTGAACCATTTCCATGTGAAAACGGCAGACTCCCATATTTCATAGTCGATCGCCCTGTTCGGATATATCTGCGTGTCGAGGTTCGGACTGGTTGTCTGTGTGTTTGGTTGTGCTTTCGACTTGTTCCTCCTCGACGAGAGTTCCTTTGAGAAGCTGCTGTTGAAGCCGAGATAAGAGCTTGAAGTCTGATCATCGGCTCACCAGATATTTCTGCACACACATAAACAGACGCTCAAAAGATTTTTGAAAAACTGATTTTCTGGCATTTTTGTTGAATCTCAAAAGAGTTTGAGGAAGGCGAGGATGGGTCCCTTGAACTGGATTTTATAGGTAGACACAAATATTCCCTTTACAGACACTTTATCCTAATCAATGCAGTTTTGGGTAAAGACCATACCGTTTTTTGTTATACAATACAAATGTGTTATTTTAACTATATATATATGTATGTGTATTTGAATATTTCTGCATACTGTGGTTCCTAAACAGTCTTGGAATTGCGTAAAGTGTGTATGACTGGGGCGCTAAAACTGCATTCATGTGTGGTGATGTTAGTCCACATAGTAGCCCTTTCACAAAGTGAGACCATTTTTAAAATAAAATGACCTGTTGTGACCTCTGGGATAATCACATCTTCATGAAGCTTAACAACCACAAACTAGAGACCTAGTGCATTCAGAGGGTGTATGGCTGTCCTCGACATACGGACAATAACGAGATCTCTAAACAGTTTACAGAACAGAAGTACTCGCCGTCCGATCGCAGAATAATGCAATTCTTGCAGAAATCTTCAAATGTTCGATAATATAATCCTTTATTAGTCCCACAGTGGGGACATTTGCAGTAGTACAGCAGCAAAGAGGATAATGTAACAACGAGATGCATCAGTAAACAACACAACGAGTATAACAGATGAATAATCGAACAGTAAAGATATAATACATAAGTAAGCCGTAAAACTAACTAAAACTAAAATAAGATGTAATCGGTCTGTATGGATTCTGGATACACTTCTATGGTGTTCCTCAAGGTCTTGGTAACTTAATGTGGTATTTTGGAGAGATTTCTGAGCATTTTTTATTCATTCTCAAGTTGTTTAATTGTTCAATTTAGCTCCAAATATGTGTAACAAATGGTATCAACCCCCAAAAGAGTCATACGTGAGCTCAGGAATGACCATCATATACGTCCACCGTAATGCCTTTTTACACTTTCACAATTTATTCTAATGAATCATTTAATCATTATTTATTTCTGATATATGACTAGAACCACTTGAGACACTGAGCTGCATCTCAAATAAATCCTCAGGTTCTCAGCTTTCGGATGGTGTGCACCACTTCCATGGGTCATATACTGTTGATCCCCCTTTTCCTCCCTCAAAACAGAAACATAACGGGTCTATGTGGGTCTCTTAGGAGGAAGAGTTGATGTGAGAAAGTGGACGAAACGAAGGGAGAAGGAGAAACTTGAGAGAGGAGGAGGAAGTCGAAGAAAGACTGTCAAGGTGAAGGAGGGGAGCGGTTTTACTTTTCTCTTTGTGTAGCTCCCCAGAGGATCTCCATTTATCTCTGTTATTCTCTCTCTCTCCTTTCTCGGCATCAAATAGAAATCCCCTGGTTACGTTTCCACCTCCCAGTTCTCTCCGAGTCATTTGGCATTTATATTTAAGCCTGAAGAGATGCTGGAAAACTTCCAACGTTCGCTTTACCCTGAGCTGAGTGTGGATGTTGCTCTGTGTCCTCTCCGTTTGTCGTCTCTTTATCCCCTTATCTACTTTTTCTTACAATCAGAGAGACCAATCTGCAAACTTTAGCAGCATTACGCCCACAGCCAGATGCATCGATCTCCCTCTATGTCTCTTGTGGATATGGAGTCAGAAACAGACTGTGCTCAGTGAAACAAACTCCCTCCGGCGTTGTGACTCAGCTGTCCATCATGACAGATGAGTAAAGCTTTCAAACTCCACAAACATGACCTTGTTGTTGCCTTTTGCCTCCTGTTGTCACTACAAATCCTGCTCTGACCTGCTGTAACAGTGTGTGGAGTCTAAATCAAAGTCACATAGAAATCAAGTGCATTTTACACTATTGCCAAAAGTATGTGGACCGCTTTATACCGGAACTAGTTGTACTGTATGCTACCTGTAAAGTTAGCGACTATCTGGTGAACATAGTGGAGCAGCTAAGATGTTAGAGGAGACCAAAACATATAGATATCTATATTAGGCTTATAACTGCCGGTGGCTATAATGAAAATACATGCTATTGTTTCTCCTTGTCTCATAACAAGCTGTAAACACTATTGTGTTTACAGCTTGACTCTATTTCCCCTCTAAAGAAATCAGCCAATGCACATTTAAATGATGGTACACATTCGCAGAATTGTTTCACATTTGATTTAACAAACGTCTACTGCACACGAGACTCCTCTGTTTCTGTTTGTATACGCCCATAACTGTTTAGGTTTGTTACTCATTAGCACGGTTATTTTATTAGCAAAAGTTACGGACTGTACCAATAGAACCACTTCATTCTTGGTAGGATCCAAACGGGCTGAGTCGACACTAGAGGGTGGATTTAAACCAGTAAGAGAATCATCCCTAGCATGATTCGGGACATCCTGCACAAACCCGCTGTTTGTAGATAGCCAAACTACCGTCAATAGAGACCACATTTTTTTATTCACTGGACCCAGACTTTTACATTTTTAGCCACCAGAACTATGACATTCACTACAAACGCCACAGGGTACGAGTGACAAAGTGCAGATGCTCCTCTGTTTGTCCATCGTTTAAATAATTCAGCAAATGTCCCTTTTAAAGATGATTTCACTAGAGTTGCACGCTCCGTCGCTAGTCGTAATATCTGCAGTAGAAACACGGCATTGAGAGAAGGACTTGGTACCAGAGGAGAGTCGAGTATAGCAGAGTCATAAAACACAGCAAAACATGCGACGCGCAGTCTTCTCACAGAAAATCCCTATTCTACCAATCAATCACTACCAGAACTGACAAGGATGTATATGAACATGTTGCAGATTATTGCTTGAGATTCATTGCTCACATTAGTTGTTGTTTTTGCATTTTTTTTGTTCCAGAAGCCCAGATTCGATTTAATTACTGACTTTCCCAACAATTGGAAACGTGTTTCCGAGCTCTCTGAATGGTGATGAGATGATTCAAAGGCAATGGAGACTGTGATGTTTTATTCTTGTTTCCCGTATTGTTGAGACATTGAGACAAACACGCAACATTTCGTCATGCTGTCTTCTCCAGTTGAAACAATCGCACTAACTACTTCTACCAGATGGAATCCAACAACTTTTCGTTATCTAAATTCCACAGAGCTGAATGGCTCATCGGGGAACCATAAAAAATAAAACGCACACATGCTGCTAAAGGAAATGAATGTGTCGCGTCTCATCTCAGTTTACGAAGCTCACACAAACTCTGCTGGTAGTTTTGCTGTTATCGTTACATCCTCTCTCAGATTTCGTCTGTGTGTAAATTAAGTCTGAAAATACAAAGACGCTTTGTGGGTGCAGATGAACCACATCAGAGACTCAAAAACAGCACTTCTGGAAACACAAACAGGGATGAACATGATCTGATTTGGACAGTCTGGGGACAAACTAATCACAACAACACTGAGGTGTCCTGCAGCGTCTCCTCTCTGCTTGACCTGCACTGACTCGGGTCAATGGAGGAGATTGTTTTGTGGTCACGGGGAGAAGAAAATAAAAACAGAGTTTAGAAACTTGAGGAGAAGCTCTGCGGCCGACTGTCAGAGACACTAATTGGTTTTGCTGCCTGAGGTGGAAAACCGAGCGACCGGTCTGCTGGATCCACGGCTGCAGGTGATTTGACAGTTTAGGGGTAAGAGACGGAGCTCAGGCTGAAGCAGGAGGGTGACGACTGAAGGTGGAGAGGCTTGTTTGTCGGCCAGGACGGTGCAGGAGTCTGAGGCCAGGGGTAAAGGGTGAGGCTAGGACTGGGATCAGGATTGGAGGTGACCACCTGGAGCCAGGAAAGTCTGTCAGCAAACTTAATAATGTGGAACTTAAATGCATGAATTCTTGTGATTTGAAATGAATGAATGCACTGCTGAGTGCTCACTAAACTAATCAAATAAGATGTGTAAAGAAACAGACCTTTCTTTCCCGAGGACGTACAGTACATGATGGAAGGTGGTGGAATAAGTATTCAGATCTTTTACTTGAATAAAATTAAAAGTCTGACATTGAAATTGTCACTTAAGTGAGTATTATTACTGCAGTATTTGAAATGTCATCTTTCTATATGGGACGCTTGTATTCGTTTCATCTTCATTATCTTGAAGGCAGAAATCTCAGAGACCGAAATTGGGGGGAAATTAAAACCCAAACTATCTGCATGTCTAGACACTACACAAGGTATATATAGGAGATACTCTGTGATTGAACAAAGGCCACATTGGCTTCCAAGTGTTCACTTTTGTTGTTGGATGGATATAATAACGTTACAATTGAACTCTTCTTCACGTCCCGAGAGTCAAAGAGCGATGAGCGCTTCTCCACAGCGCTGTAATCGATCGGCCCGCCTTGAATGGACCCTGGAGTCGTCACAGTAAAACTGGAACATTAAACTTTCCTACATTTCCCAGGATTCCCTTGAGTCAGTCTCTTTGATGATGACATCATTAACTGACCTGCTTGAGGACTTGAAGAGAAAACATTTAATTTAGTTTTCTAGGTCATTATTAAGATTGATTTAGGTGTCAGCACATTTAATGTGTCGTACTCCGGTACAGCAGGTGGTGACATACATCTTCATAAAGGTTTGTGTCCTTCAGTAAAGACTAAGGAAAAGAGGAGGAAGTAGAAGAAGAAGAACGCTTGGCTTTCAGGGCCAAAACCATGACAACAAATGTGTCTTCTTCTCAGGTACTTGCTTCTTCTTTTACTCTTGTGATGAAAACCAATGAGTTGTTAACCTTTGTGACTGTGAATTGATTTGAAGATGGCTGCATTATGATACTTAGAAAATGTTTTCTTTGCATTTGTTTAACAGAGCATGTGCAGAGGCTTGTGAAGAGAAAGATAATTATATCCAAAAGGAGCTTCTGTTACAAAAACCTTGCAACTTTTAATTTATTGTGGCACCGGAAAACAGACTTAGAGAGCACTGGGTTCATCTGTCTTTATGTCCGTCCAAGTTTGAAACCTTGACATTCTAAAGAGTATTTCTCTAAAAGACACTAAAGCTCGGTCAGTGTCCTCCGTCTGCAGTTTAACACTGAGTTTGAGCTTTAAGAAATGTCTCTATTGGGCTTTGAAAGAGCCTTTTCTCTATCGTGACATTTTTGGTAGATGTTTTGCAGCTGGTCTGAAGTCACTCTCCATCATGTTACTGAAGAGCTTTCTGTCGACTTTATGTTTTGAAAGAAGCAAAGGAATCTGAGCAGCTGAAATGTCCTTTCATCTTCTTTTCCTACATCGGAGGCTTTTATTTTGAAACTGACCTCTAATAGATGACCTCCTTGTCAGGCTGTCTTTGCAGTGTTTATGCTTTTTAAAAGACATGTTTGCTAGAATCCCGTGGGCTGAAATCATTGTTCAGTTGGATAGAAGGAGGTGAACCGTACTGTAACTCCACCACTGCAGGAATCTGTCTTTCTTCTCCCCTCTTGTCTCCTCTCACCTCAGGCTGCGTTGTAACATTCAGCTCACTGCACCAAACTTTGCCTCAGGTCACATGACAAGATACCACAGTGATTACTTCAATTATTCAATACTGGAGTAGTTCACTGCACGTTCAAACAGTGAATGATGAAATATTGAATCCAAAATCAGCTACGAGACCGATGTTGAGTTCTGGAAATGATAAATAGATTCAATCATACTCGAAAGTTCCCTGAAGTTGAACGACTAACTGAGACAGTGACTATTTGATTCCTTTTTCCTAGAATGAAACCCTGACGGTGAATACCAGCAGGAGGGATTTACTCTCTAACACCCGACGGATTCTTGGGCTGAGCGGTTGCTGCAGGACATTAAAAACATCAACAGAGCGTCATTCTGCTGGAAAGGGATGAGGGGAGGAAATGAGGGATGAAGAGGAAAATGCTGCAGAGCTCAGCAAGCATTTGATGGACTATGACAAAAAAAAAAATAATTCAGGACTCAATTTACTAAATGATGCAGGTAACAGCAAGCTGTGTTAGAAACCAAATCTGGTGGTTTTAATGTGAAAGCTCGTATTTTAATGAAAAGTCCTGATTGGTTGATGGTGTGCAATGTGTAGCTCTATCACGACTCACTTTACTTTAATCCACTTATTATCAATACTGCTTTTCATGGAGGCCTTAAAAACATCACGACAGGACAATTAGAAAACGAGCATTCTTGTGTCTGGATTTCGGTTTGAATGCGTGTGGTTTGCAGACCGGCTGATTCCAGATTGTGGCACCATGATCCTACAAGCTGGTCTTCCAGGTGGGTCCCACTCTTGGGTCGCCTCTTGGGTCGCCCTCTTTAGAGCGTTTGCCTCCTGACCTTGGGCGCCCATTAGTGGCCCGGTGGTGAAGATTTAAATACCACTGTTAGTACACTTACATTAATTGTGACCTTTGTGGTGTCAGTACCGGCCATTTGCAGAAGTCAACTGGCAGCTGTTTGAACCATCAACAGAAGTTGTATTAGTGGCTTAAATTGTAGTAGTTCTTCATTGATGTCTGTGTCAGAAATGGTCAAATCCGACTCGTTATTTTTTCTTGCTCCTCTTTTGTGCAGAAGATTGAAGCGAGCTTCATGCCGTAAGGCAATTGGGGCTTTTATTTTAAGGACACTAGATCCTCTGCCTTTTCAAATCTATTGTTTGTTTCTCCATCATATTAAATTAGATTTATGTTTTCACCCCTCGCCCAAACTGCAAAATATCTACATTTCTTCTTATAAGTCGTTGTTGTTGTGCCTTTCCTCACTCCTTGTAGTCGTCCACTTCCACTGCCTTCACTTTTGCCGTTGTATCCCCGCTCTCTGCACGACGAGCCCTTTGATTCTCTAAGACTCTGTGATTTAAGTACTAAACCGTACAGAAGGTTGTCCTGATATCCCACAGTCAACATTCATTCATTATTTCATCAGAAGCAGCTTTCTGTTTCTTTGGTCAAATCCAGCTTTTATTACAGGTCAGTCTCTCTTCCCTTGTTAAATCCCTCCTTCATTTGCAAATTACAACTGACAAATCCCCCTTTTTTTGTTTGTTTTTTACTCTTGAGCTCCATTTTTCTACCCTTGTGTCTCCCATTGATAACATTTACAAGGAAATAAGCAGTTTGCTGCAACACGAACTCTGAGGATTCACATTTAAAGACGCTTCAAATCATCTCAAAGCATGAAACCTTCCACATCCTCTCCCTTTCAGCGTCTATATTCTCGGTTCAAGGGAATCTTAAGAGGGCTCGTCAAGGACAATCCTACGAGTGTGGCCGAGTAGATAAACCTCTGCAAACTTTTTTTTTTTGTACTATTTTGTAATATTTTGACTACATCCTTGGCGAGGACAAATACAAACCATCTCTTACGGTGGTGATGCAGGTTAAAGTCTGTCCTGAGGTCTTTGTGTCATGGCACCATGTTATTTCTTCAACTTTCTCTTCCCCCCCCCCCAATGCGTCTGGAGAGAAGCCGAGTATCACCTTCATGACTGTGATATTGGATGTTTTTTTAGTTGTATTTTGTGGTGTTGGGGTACACAAGGCAATCTGCTGCTGCTTTTACTGTCCTGCTGCAATTGTTGCAAACATTGATTTTAGTCTCTGCTGAACAACAATGCAAAGGCAGACAGACAGGTTGATTAGCCTCCCCACAAAGGCAGACGGGCTCCCAGATCCCATCTCATCCGTAAAAGAAAGGGCCATTACATCAACAATGTATGGGAGAGGAGACGCACCCCAACAGACCTGTGAGCCTCACGCTGGCAGACAGGAGAGCGCTGCTGCAGTTTAAGGATTATTCAGGAAGATGGATGGAAATAAACAGGTTTAATATAAACCGGGCTGTCAGACAATGATCCATATATACAGTAAATGAAATGTCTGGGCTGGGCTGGGAGGTTCTGATAACGGCTCATAACGCATACATATGCGACACACAACATATTCCCAAACAGGCATGAGCAATCTATCACAGGCTCAGGGGAACGCTGTGTGTTGATATGGCTTCTTTACTATCTTCCCATTTCAATAGAGACGGTGCTGAGAATCCCGACGCAGCGTATTTATACAGCGGGATGTATAGACTGAGTCAGCTGCTCGGCCTCCCTCCTCCTCCTCTGGAATGATTCCTGCTGCACAGCTTCAGTCTGCAGAGAGAAGTCGAGTCCTCCTGTTGGTTTGAGCTTCGGACAGACGAATGTCTCAGTAATGTATCTCAGCAGGTCATAAGACGATTTACAGAATATGGGGACTATTAATATTTGTAATGCATATTTGCAGTCTTCTGCCACTGTAGTAATTAGGGAAGTTTAATGATCTTAATAATCTCAGTTAAGCAGTTTTCTTTTATTGATGTTTTAGTACGTAAACTGTCAAATTGATGCAAATGAGGGCAGAATTGACTTGGATGCTCTGTAGTGATTTTGCTGAAAAACTGACAAAGAAAAGGTGATGCATGCTGGGTCAGGAAGTTTAGTTTTTCCTCGCTGTATATAAATGTCTGTGGAGGATGTCTTTGTCATAGTTTTTGGGATCCCTCTCTCAAAACGCTGCTAAGCACCCTGTCACATAAATTGACAGACATTTTTTTTTTTTTCGCAAGATAGTTAAAATAGCATTTTACACTGTGAGTGTGTTGTTAAAGACAGCGGGGACAGTAACTAAGTACATTTACTTTAGTACTGTGCTAAAGTACAATACCGAGTTAGTTGTACTTGAGTATTTTCATTTTATACTACTTTATACTTCAACTCCACATTTGAGAGGGAAATATTGTTCTTTTTACTCCACTGCATTTATTGCAGATAAAGTTAAATAAAGAAAATAAGCATATTAAATGCAACACATTGTTATAATTAAAACACATAACACTACAATAAATTAACAAAAGTAGCTCTACTGCAGCCACAACATTAAAATGCATCTTACATGTACAATAATCACATATAATAACAAGAATAATCTAACAGTATGATGTATAATGGTGTAACAATGACGGAGCCCATTTTGGTTGCATAATAAATACCTTTGTTGACATTTTCTCATTAAGCTTGTGTACTTCACAGTAACATTTTTTAATGCAGGACTTTTACTTGTAACTGAGTATTTTAAAACTGTGGAGTTGTTACTTTTACTGATGTTAAAGACCTGAATACTTCTTCCACCGCTGGTTGAAGCTTTGTTTAAGTGAACTCCTCACTTATAATGTTGGATAAGTACAGCAGCAACTCCAGCACTTATTCCAAAATTGCAAATAGTACGAGCGGCTCCGGATGACAGCATCAGCTTAAATGCCTGAAATGTAGATGGAGAGATCCTGTCCGCATCCTGATGGACGAGGCGACGAGAGAGACGGACGGAAGACAAACAGACGGATATAGACGGAGACAGACAGATAGAGAGAGAGCCGGGGGGGAAGCTGAACTCAGCGCAGCCACAGAGGGGCTCCTGACAGACAGACCGTTTTCCCCGCTTGGCTGCTTTAATGACAGGCAGCAAACTCATTCAGCAGGACAAACACCTCGCAGCTCACTCACGGTAACACTGCTCCCTGCTGGGAGATCTTCAACCCTGCCGGAATAAAACTGCACACACGTGAAATTGAAATGCTTTTCCATCTCTCTGCTTCTGCTGAGAGGTCAGTAGTGTTTCCTATTAAAAATGATGTAGAGAAAATGAGCATCACACACTCACGCTGAGGAATAAAGACTAAAGGTTCATGGGACTGCATGACTTTTTCACCTAAATGAAGCCACACAGCAGGAATGATGGAGACCTGCTTCATGAAGACGTTCTTTATCAGAGAACATGACACAGTGGTGGGACTATTTATCACTATTGTTGCATTTATAAATACAATATATCGAGCTAAATTCTCCTCAAGCAAATGTCTGCTCATTTCCTCTTCTCCCCAAACTGTCCTCTTCCCTCCAAGCTTAGTTAATTTTGAGCTCTGTGTTTTTCACATAAAGAACAAAAATGTGGTTTTCAGGAAATTTGCTATTCAGCGTTCTTTTCTCGATTACACGTGTGCAGTTTTAAATAAGTGGCAAAGTGTCAGAAATGTTTGCTTATTCATCAGTTATATGTCAGTCACATCTGTTAAGTCTTTCTAGAGTTATACCTGTTGACTTTATTTCCCTGTGTGTCATATTTGTTGGGGAATCTCATTTTAAATTGAACACATTTTAGCAAGTCTTGATAGTATTCTTGTTTATTATTTGCAGGAGAGAAGGACAACAAAGCCAAAGCAACTTTATATTTGAAGGAAGATGATGATGATGATGATGATGATGATGATGACCATGATGATGATGACGATGATGACGATGGTTGTTGAGGGGATGGACAGGAGGTCTCTTACTTTAATGTGGTGAGAAATACATTATTATCTTGATTTTTGTTTATCAAAGTTCACGGATAAAATGTTGTTTTTGCACTTGTTTGACTTTCAATACATGTTTAAATATTTGGATAATTGATAATTATATATATTTCTTAATTAGATGGGCAAAAAAAAAGTGCTCTCAAAATATTACCAGATTACCAATTCAAATTTATGAAGTTCATTACATACAAAATAGAGCTCAAATTGCTGAAAAAAACGAGATAAAAACTGCATTAGTGTAGAGAAAACGAACCATCAGACAGCTTCTCTCGGCCTCAGTGTTGCAGATCGGTGGCCAGAGAGGTTGTGCTTTGATTGACAGCTGTGATGTGCTTCTGTGCATCCCGACTCATTTTGACAAATAGCTCCGCGTGTGCAGCGGCGCAAACTGCAGCGGCGTGAAATGAGCTTAATCACTGCCACTTATTGCAGCTCTGGCGTTGTTTGTGCTTTGTTTCGCTCCAGCAGACGCCGACTCGTTCGGTTTGTAAATGAGCTGAATGTGTTGTCGCCGTAGGTGAACATCTCTTCACGTCTGTGTACGATGTGTTATAGATGCGTGAGATATAGATGCGTGAGATATCGGTATATTAACTCCAACACACGCTTGACCTCCTGTGCTTTCTGCATTTCAATCTATAAGAAGGAAGCTGTAAAGGACGAAGCAGAAGAGACATGTTTGTTTCTCTGTCTTTTACCTTCCTGTTGGATTCAGATGAGGAAGTATTTAAAGTAAAGATCATTAGATTGAGTTTCAGATGTATAATGTGTGAGTTCAGAGCTCAGACATTCAGATCTCCTGATCCAAACACGGTGAGCACTTTGTTGAAGCGTCATCATGTCACTCCAAAACCAACATATTTTAAATGATGATGTCATGCTGCATGGCTGAACAAACCTAAAACTATACAGGTTTAATACTGCAGCAATATTCAAACATGTCCATGTCCAATAATCTCCTGACTGACTGACAGTCCGTCCGTTACCTGGCAGACTGAATGAGACGCACCAATTAACATCAATATGTAGTTTAATAAGATGTTTAAAACATGGTATCAGGAAGCCGCAGGCCTTCAGTTCATCAATATCTTTATCAGGACAGAACACACTCAGTTTTTGGATTAACAGCCGAGGCGTTTTAGTGTCAGTTTAGATTTAGAAGATATTATAGACATAAACTAACACTTAATCCATCCAAGGTCAGAAAAGTATTATTATAATAATGTAATAATAATAATAATAAAATCATAATGCATGATTAGTAATATCTTGTGCACACAAGATTTACTAAAAACTAAAAAAGAAACAAAAAAGGCTGCAAGTAATAATTAATTATATTACCAATTAATCTGCCAATATGTTCTTGTTTTATTATATAAGTTTACAGTAAAATGTATAGAAATAGTGTAAATTAGATTTTCCTAAAGTCTTGGCTGATGTCATCAAACTTCCTGTTCTGTCAGACCAACACAAGATATTCACTGAACTTTGTTTATTCAGTGTTTTTGGTACCGGTCTATAGTGTTCTTTGTAACGCTGGAAAATCAAATCTAGACCAATAAAAACAATATGTGACTTGCCTTTTTTTTCCCTCCACACCCCTGACATGTCATTACATTATTTAAATTGTTTTACCTCACTGAATATTACTCTGCGTCACTGGTGCTGATATAACTCTCCTCAAACGCTTCACTCTTGATCTGATAATGTCGCAAATTAATATTTTGTAATTGAGTGTGGAAAAGGCGGGGTTAATCGAACCATGATGACCAGCTTCAGGATACAGATGGCGATGATGATGATTGTCCAGGAGCACCAGTTGTATGGGGACGGGTATACAAAGCGTCGTTAGTCGCCCTAATCAGGGTTTTTCCTGGCAAAAAATTTACCAAATAAATTGGCTGTTGAAAGCCTCAAACCTGCCGATATTCAGTGCAGTGTCATCGTGTGCAGTCAGCAGCCCATTGTGCTGCCTGGAGCTTCTTTTCTCTACTTGCTTCTATTCAAGTCCTTCATCGTGTATTCAGGTCCCCACTTGACTGCACATGATTTAGTTTTCTGCGGACAAAGCCATCAGCGAAACGGTGCTTTATGAATATTCGTAATAACATGCAGAAGGTCTTCCATTTGCACAAAAAACCTCCCACGCTGCATATGGTTTGCCTTTATTGTGCTGTAGTTTGCTTTGGGTAAAAGCAGCAATAAAAAGGTTAATTATGAGCGCACATTTTCATTACCGTAACATTACAGTAGTCTCTAAAAAATGCACTTGGGGCTTTTCCAGTGACCAAAGGGAATACTTGCACAGATGGAAGAATATCTTACTAATCCGTTGGTCGTGAAGCGCTGATTTAAGATGGAAGAGTTCAGATTGTACATGTTCAACTAAGTCTCCTGCTCCCTGATACAACAGTCCCCCCCCCCCCCAAAGCTGTTATCTCTGCTCCCTGCTTCTCACTCTCCCGCCTCCCTATCTCATCACCGTTTTTTTCCTGTAATTACACATAATTGGTTTTCTGCACCAAAAATCATTCGTGCGGATAATTTCTCATTTGTCTCAGTGAGAAAAGTGAATGTTAGATTACACAGATTTACGCTTTAGTGGAGCTTGGCGTACTCTACAGCACACACGTGGCTCATTCAGGCTCCTGTGTGTACTTCTGCAAAGTGGTTTACTGGGTTTTTCAAATGATTCAAAACAAATTATATTTCCAATAAATCACAATTTGAAACAACTAAAGTCATAACATGAAGTGAAAAGTATTCTGTAGCTTTTTCAAATGTGAGAGAAATTCCAAACAGTTCTCAGGGATCCAAGTTTAAGCTGGAAACTACTTTTATAAACGACTGTATGAAATGAATAGTATAGTTTGACCATGTTACATCTCTGACCAAACTTCAGTCATCACATCTGTTGAGTGTAGAAAACAGACTGTCCCAAGTGCATTTAGTTTGAGCCATGTAAATACCATGTATTTTAAATCATGCACACTAATTGACTAGTTGACTCATTAGTAGGAAGTGACGTGTGTTTTCACAAGATGTTTACTGTATGATTGACTTGTATATTGATTTATTCCTAAAGTGTTCGTTAACATCACTGGAGAGTAGATCATGTTACAACTTCGAGAAACATGCTGACCACGTCTTTTCATACATAAAACAAAAGTACTTGGACATGTATTGTACTGTTTGCAAAAGCTAAGGTATGAACATGCACTTTTTAATTTTACAAGCTATAGTTGGCACAGATGTCTTTGGTTTGACGTTTAGTTCGACTGGCTTTTGATTGCAAGCAGAAAGCTTTAGCTATCAGTTGAATCTTTTATTTTGTTGAGTAAAGCTCAGTAATGAAAGATTGTCGAAGACGTTGCAAAATGGATTAAAATGAACTGCGACGTTGTTCTTTTTTGTTTCATTTTCCGTCCAGTTAATGGAAACATTGACAGTTCTGACATGATTTTTTATTTATTTTTTAATGAAATAAAGCTACAGCTGTGCTTCAAGGACAGAAGGGCTTAGAAAAGAAGGTTTGTTTTAAAGATGTTTGAAGCAGTTATTGAAATGTGGTGAAGTGATGAACTGTTGCAGATCAGATCTGGAGTCTTTTAAATGTGCATGACTGGATGTGCAACTACTGGTAGACTTAGAGATGTTCTGCTGTTTGTTTTAATTTAAACTAAACGGTGAAACTATTATGCAGTTGTATGTTGCCTGTGATAATGACTATGTGCATTATGTGTAATTGATTATGGGCTTAGTTCCTTATGAATCAATAAAAAAAGATTAACTTGAGATATCAAATATGAAGCTTTTCTTTAAATTGGTGTGTGCATGTATACTGTAAGTACCTGACAAGTCAGATAGTTTTAAGGACAAATATTTGTTTTAACATCAATACATATTCTGTAAGTGATGATGCCAATGAGAGGTTTGCATGTTCACTTATCAGCCTGTAGTGACGCTGATTCAAGTGCTCAACCATTGATCTGTCAGGATCCCTGTCTGACCCATTGTGTGTTAACCTCTGTTTCCCCCCAATCTCCTCTCCTCGTGTGTCTGTCATTCCCCTGTTTTTATTGTATGCCATGTGCTCGGTGTTTGTTTTCTTGGTCCTGCCTCCAGACGATTCCCTTGGCCACACCCCTGATTGGTGCACAGCTGCGGACTATCTGGCTCGTAACCACCTGATCCTGATCCCACTGATCACCGCCTGGCAGTTTATCGACCCTGGTCCTGCAGGCCTGGGGTGTCAGTCCGTATCGTCTTCTGCCTCGGTAGTCTTCCCACCGTTCTGTAAGTTCTCACTTGACTTTCCCTGGACTAACTTCTTTCCTCTCCGCTACGGGTGTAGAGTTCCTGCTGAGCTGCCAGTCTGCGGTGTCGAGCCACGGGACATCACACCGCCGACCAGCCTGCTCTCCGGTGTCGAGCCACGGGACTCGCATCGTGATCTGCCTGCCCACCTGTGTCGGACCACGGGCTCCACACATCCCCGCCTTTAAGCCTGGCGAAATAAAATCTGTTTTACCAGACTCTGTCTCCTGTGGTCTTGCTATTGGGTCCTCATCTTGAACTCCCATGACATGATCATTAAAACTGAAAAAAGTCAGACAGGATTAAATGTACTTATGAAGTTTTTATGTTACGTATTGCTGTTGAAAATAAGGAGCAGACAGGTTGACTTTAACAAGATCTTTAAAATACTATAGAATTACTGAGACTTTTTCATGACTTTTATCTATACTATGACTTATTTGTACTTATTTCAACATACTATGACTTTGACTTTTTTTTATGGCTTTTATCCAATGAACTATATCAGCTTCACTGACTCAGAGTTTTCACTAAACCTGCTTTCTGAAACAGGGCCCTGGATGGTTCGCTGTGAGTCTCTGTGTTCACTTTGTAAATAGAATAATATGAACCATTACCTCTACTCCTGTTAGCATACATCCCCCCACTGCTTCTTCTGATCAATTCATATAGAGCTACGTATTCATTATAGGAAATTAAAAAGCATCACATGTCTGTCCTTTTATAACAGCTAGTTGTTCATGTGTTTGTTTTGTTCTCCCCAGTTCATCACCAGGAAGTCGGAAAACAAGATTACAACACTGAACAATGAAGCATAGTTTTTTCTCCTTTACCTTTTCTGAAAACATTGAAAGTCTAATTGTTATGAGCTGAGCGCATGGACTGTATATAAGAAGGCTGAGTGTCATAACTGTTCTTACTGCACGTTGTATTGACAGATAACACACCCGGCCTCTCACATGAAGCTACACGTGTTGAATGCAGTAGAGCCTGAACACTCCTCCCTGTGTCTCCTGCTCTCAAACACAGTGAGCTCCACCTTATCAAGGTATTTGCTTGTTCCCTCCCCTTCACAGGTCTGAAGGTCTAAAGTACAGCTATAAACAAGATGTTGTGAAATGAGGGAGGTGATTCATCATTCACAGTAGCAAGAGAACACACAGATTGTTTCTGTTCAGAGAAAGTTAAACTATTTGACAGTCGTTGTTACTGAGAGGTGAAATGGCGCAGAAAGGAGTTCAGCTGGATCGGGAAACCTTCTCTTGTTCCATCTGTCTGGATCTACTGAAGGATCCGGTGACTACTCCCTGTGGACACAGCTACTGCATGAACTGTATTAAAAGCTTCTGGGATGAAGAGGATGTGAAGAAACTCCACAGCTGCCCTCAGTGTAGGCAGACCTTCACACCGAGGCCTGTCCTGCTGAAAAACACCATGTTAGCAGTTTTAGTGGAGGAGCTGAAGAAGACTGGACTCCAAGCTGCTCCTGCTGATCACTGCTATGCTGGACCTGAAGATGTGTCCTGTGATGTCTGCACTGGGAGGAAACGGAAAGCCATCAAGTCCTGTCTCGTCTGTCTGGCCTCTTATTGTGAGAAACACCTCCAGCGTCATGACGCGGCTCCATTAACAAAACACAAGCTGGTGGACCCCTCCAAGAAGCTCCAGGAGAACATCTGCTCTCGTCACGATGAGGTGATGAAGATGTTCTGCCGTACTGATCAGCAGTGTATCTGTTACCTCTGCTCTGTGGATGAACACAAAGGCCACGACACAGTCTCAGCTGCAGCAGAAAGGACTGAGAGGCAGAGAGAGCTGGAGGTGAGTCGACTAAACATCCAGCAGAGAATCCAGGACAGAGAGAAAGACGTGAAGCTGCTTCAACAGGAGGTGGAGGCCGTCAATCACTCTGCCGACGAAGTGGTGAAGGACAGCGAGAAGATCTTCACCGAGCTGATCCGTCTCATGGAGAAAAGAAGCTCCGATGTGAAGCAGCAGGTCAGATCCCAGCAGAAAAGTGAAGTGAGTCGAGTCAAAGAGCTTCAGGAGAAGCTGGAGCAGGAGATCTCTGAGCTGAAGAGGAAAGACGCTGAGCTGAAGCTGCTCTCACACACAGAGGATCACAACCAGTTTCTACACAACTACCCCTCACTGTCACCACTCGGAGAATCTACAGACTCGTCCGGCATCGATATCCGTCCTCTGAGCTACTTTGATGACGTGACGGCGGCTGTGTCAGAAGTCAGAGATAAACTACAGGACGTTCTGAGAGAGAAGTGGACAAACGTCTCACTGGCAGTGACTGAAGTGGACGTTTTACTGTCAAATTCACAAGCAGAGCCCAAGACCAGAGTTGGATTCTTAAGATATTCAAGTGAAATCACACTGGATCCAAACACAGCACACACACGTCTGTTATTATCTGAGGGGAACAGAAAAGCAACATTATTGAGAGAACAACAGTCTTATTCTAGTCACCCAGACAGATTCACTAAATGTTATCAGGTCCTGAGTAGAGAGAGTCTGACTGGACGTTGTTACTGGGAGGTGGAGTGGAGAGGAAGAGGAGTTAATGTAGCAGTCGCATACAAGAATATCAGAAGAACAGGGAGCTATGATGAATGTAGATTTGGATTCAATGACAAATCTTGGGCGTTATATTGTAAAAAAAACAGTTTTACATTTTGGTACAACATTATCCAAACTCCCGTCTCTGGTCCTCAGTCCTCCAGAGTAGGAGTGTACCTGGATCACAGAGCAGGTATTCTGTCTTTCTACAGCGTCTCTGAAACCATGACTCTCCTCCACAGAGTCCAGACCACATTCACTCAGCCTCTCTATGCTGGACTTTGTATTTATTCTTATGGTAATGGACACACTGCTGAGTTCTGTAAACTCAAATAGTCAGAAGTGATTTAAGGAACAGCAAATTCATTTTTGTCTTTTAATCCTGAAACTCATTTTGTCTCCATCATTGTCGCTTAATTGCTAATTGTTCTTCAGCTGTCAATCAAACCTTGTGGGCGGTGCTTTGACATCTTCTCATTATTGTTCTGTAAATGTTTGAGTTTCTTTAGGTGGAGCTCCTTTCTGTGTCTGTTTAGCCATGGAGGCTATCACTGCTCATGATGATCTTTGTTGACCTGAACTGATATTTCTCTTCATGAAAATGTAAACTGCTCTGAGGTTTAAATGTTTGATAAATATTAGTATTGATGTATTTGTTAGTTGTTGTTTCTCTTCCACTGCATGGCTCTTAAAGAGAGAAATCACCAGAGCTTCTTTTATCAAAGATATTTAGTTCTCAGCACTCTTTTGTACTCTTTGCACATTTCTGTTATATCTTAAATACTTTTAATTTAGGGTTAAGAAACCCACATTACTCTATCAAAGATCAAACTTTTAAAGAAAATAAAGACAAATATCATCAAACACAAGTTATTTCATTAACTTTGTTCAAAGCTATTTCTGTCACCTCTCTGCATCACTAATGTTCTTCCCCTTCGTCGTCCCGCACGTGAGCTACATCCACGAGCTCCTCACTGACGGTCCAGTCCGCCTTCAGCCTCTCATGAACACTGAGAGATGATGTACGATGCGTCCGTGTTGTCTGTGCTTTCATCAACAGCTAATGAAGAAGACGAGTAACCGCTCGTCTCTTCAGCTAGCTGTGTTAGATTGTCTGCTAGTTCCTGAACTCGGTCTGCGATGGTGTTTCTTCACAAACTGACATTTTTAAAAGTCTGTACCTGGTCGGAGCTCACCTGCTCACACACCTTTAGCATGCACTGCTTCAATCACCCTCTGAAAAACACTTTGCTGCATCATTTTTGGATGTAACTTTTGTAAATATATTCTGTGATTGCGGTCTGCCTTTTAAATCTTGGACAGTTTTATGTTTTCCTTGGAGGCTAAATTCAGCATACTTGGCTCCGTGTTTGGTGTTCTCATAACACAGAACACAGACCGGGTTTTCTCCGTGAAGCACAAACTTTCACTTTCACATCTTTCATTAAAATGTCTTCCCTATGCATCAATAGTTCTCTTCGTGGACATTTTGGGATTATTTGTCGATCTTTTTCAACTCAATCACTTGTTGGAAAACCTCTTTACGGATTGTTGCCTCTCCTGTCCACCTGTTAGTTTAAATGTCGGAACACAGACAACATGTTGTGAGTGAATGAAGTGGTGTAACGGGTCGTTGTCCCCCCTCACGGTTCGGCACACATGTGAACCACATATTAATTACACGGTTTACCTTCATCATCACAGTGTGAAATAAACTGTAACTGACTAAATTAAACGGTGATGTGGAAAAAACGCTGTGCGGCAGGATGTCGTCATTTTGCGGGTGACAATATCGACATGCATTGTGGGAGATGTAGTTTATGGTCACTGTACACTGTAAAGCAGCATAGACTTTAATTTTAAGACAATCATATTACTTTCATAAGGAAGTCCATTTCCGGCAGCAAAAAAATAAATAAAAAAAAAGATTAAAAGTTAGACTTGATTCATTTTTTACAGTTAATACTCATAGTGTGTAATACAGTTGTACTGCTGCTGTTCCTTTTCAAGTAAGTCCCTGAATATCAATGCAGAGTGTCAGTGAACAGATATAAAGCAGTAGTGTGTTCACGTGAACGGAGCAGCTTAAAAGCATTTAACGGTGAAAGTCCTGGTGAGTGGAGGAACGGAGGAGCGTCAGAAGCCCCGGCGTCATTTAAGTCACAAGTTTGGGAGCATTTTGTCTTCCCTGTAACTTATGACGGGATGAGGGTGGTGGACAAACCCGTTACGGTATGTAGTTGTTTAAAGAGAAAGACACACGACAACGGCAACACATCGGGCATGTCCACACATATGAAGAGACACCATCCCGGTCTGTCAGCGATTTCAAAATCTGGTTAAAGTTCTTGAGACTGACCGCTCACTTCATCACAGAGGAGCTGTAGACACGCCCCCTCGGTGAGAGTCACACGGACAGGTGCTGTAGACACGCCCCCTCTGGGAGAGTCACACGGACACACACCTGGCGCAGGTGCTGACAGAAGCAGCAGAGTGGAACCTGGACAGGCCCAATAGTAATATCCCAGTCACCACAGAAAGGTCTACCCTCACTCCAGACAATGTAGATGTTCTCATCTTTTTGAAAAACAAATGTAAAGTTGTAAACCATTTCACAGTAATGGTAAACATTATTGTGTATTTGAATGACTTAACCTGACAGGGAGTAAACAAAGACCCAAGTTGTTGCCGAGCAGTTCAGTTCAGTTGAAACAGTGTAAACTAGCTCATTGGCTGTTTCTTTCTTTCAGTATTGATCAAAGGACGAGGGCATCAACATACCTCATGTTGCACTTAAACTTAACAGAATTGAGTATTCTTGAATGTTTTATTAGGGCCCGAGCAACCCTCTTTTAGCGACTTCTTCTTAATCCAACAGTTGTTTACACGTTGTTCAGATCTGCTAACGTTAGCTACCATACTTTAGCTTAGCAGCAAAGCCCCCCCCCCCCCCTGTAATGTCCCCCGGCAACCCCCGAGCAGCCGGGAGGCTGAGTGACTGTCCAAAGGAGGCAGAAGTCGAAGCAGAAGCCCCCGGTTCACCACCAACCACTTCACGTTTCTAACCGGTTCTCCCCACTCAGCGACACACCCGCTGAGAAACCAACTCTGATTATCAGCAGCTCTATTCTGAGAAACGTGAAGTTAGTGAAACCAGAGGCCACAGTCACATGTGTAGCATTGAATCATATTTAAAACTGCTGACTAAGGATAAGCGTAAATACAGTAAGATTGTAATTCCTGTCGGCAGTAATGACTCCCGATACGCCACTCGGAGGTCACTAAAGTTAATGTGGAGTCGGTGTGCACATACGCTAAAACAATGTGGACTCTGTAGTTTTCTTTGGCCCCCTCACAAACCTGACCAGTGATGACATGTTGAGCTGCATGTCATCACTCTGTCTGGCTGTCGAGGTGATGTCCAGCAAACAATGTGGGCTTCGTAGATCATTGGCAGACTTTCTGGGTAAAACCTGGTCTGATTAGGAGAGACGGCATTCATCTCACTTTGGATGGAGCGGATCTCATTTCTACAAATCTGACCAAGTTTATTAGTGGACCTGATCCATGACAACCCAGAGTTCAGACCAGGAAGCAGAGTTGCAGTCTTACACACTTCTCTGAGCTTCACTAGTGCAGTTATCCACCCAAAACCCTACAGAGACTGTCTGCCCCATGGACACTTAAATTAATTAAATCAAAAGTGAACAGAAGAGGAGTTATACAAAATAACCTCATAAAAGTTAACACCACCAACACAACACTGCTACAAAATAAGATAATTAAATGTGGACTCTTAAATATCAGATCTCTGTCATCTAAAGCTGTATTAGTAATAGTTTAATATCAGATAATCAAATTGATTTATTTTATATGTGTCATGAAGAAGATCTCTTCTGAAATTAATCAACTCCTCCAAGTCATATTCATTCTCACATTCCTCGAGGCACCGGCCGAGGAGGTGGAGTAGCAGCCATCTTTGACTCAAGCTTATTATTAAACCCTAAACCTAAACTAGACTATAACTCATTTGAAAGCCTTGTTCTTAATGTTTCACGCCCAACCTGGAAAACACGACAGCCAACTATATTTGTTTTAGTGTATCGTCCCCCAGGTCTGTATTCTGAATTCCTATCTGAAGTGTCAGAGTTCTTATCAAGTTTAGTCCTTTAAACAGATAAAGTAATTATTGTAGGTGACTTTAATATTCATGTGGATGTTGATAACGATAGCCTTAGTACTGATTGACAGAAGCTAATCTAATCTAACAATGAGTGGACAGAAACCCACTCACTGTTTTAACCCTCGACCTTGTTCTGACTTATGGCATTAAAATAGAACATTTAATAGTCTTTCCACAGAACCCTCTTTTATCGGACCATTACCTCATATTGTTGGGATTCTTACTACCGGAGTGTACACCATTAGGCAAAGGTTTAACCACTAGAGGTCTATCTGATAGTGCTGGAGCTACATTTAAAGAAGTGATTCCATCTGTATTTAACTCAACACCATGTCTCAATGTAACAGAGGACTCCTGTGATAACTTTAGTCCGTCTCAGATTGATCATCTTGTCGATAGTGCTACTGGCTCACTGAGAATGAAACTAGACTCTATTGCTCCTCTAAAAACAATGATAATATAACAAAGGAAGTTCGCTCCATGGTATAACTCTCAAACATTGTGAAAACTTGAAAGGATATGGGGTTCCACCAGTTTGCAGAGACAGTCTTAAAACATATAAGAAGGCCCTCCGTAATGCCAGAGCAGCTTATTACTCATCATTAATAGAGAAAGATAAGAACAACCCCAGGTTTCTCTTCAGCACTGTAGCCAGGCTGACAGAGAGTCACAGCTCTGTTGAGCCGTGCGTTCCTATCGACCTCAGTAGTAGTGACTATTTCGACGGATTTTCTTCCATCGACCAATCGACATCAACAATTTCTACGTCTCAACCGTCTACCTGTCTCGTAGACCCCATCCCGACTAGGCTGCTTAGAGAAGTTTTACCTTTAGTTAGCACCTCTTTCCTAGATATGATCAATCTGTCTTTACTAACCGGTCATGTACCACAGTCCTTCAAAGTAGCTGTAATTAAACCTCTTCTTAAGAAGCCCACTCTTGATCCAGATCAAGACCAAGACCTGCCTTGGTTCGTGTGATACGAGGCACAGCCTACATACCGATTGTAGGAGCCATTAGTTAGGTCTGGATATTATAAATGTATATTGGGAGCCTACCTCAGGTTGACCACAGGTGGCAGTGTGGGTTAGTGTGGCAGGTAATTAATATATGGGGCACAGGTGTAACAGACAGGTGATGATGCATGGGTGACGGGGAGATTGCACGGTTTTTACCGCAAAACAAGACACACCAGAGGGAGACCAGGAAGCTAAGTAATATCCAGTTCTATTGTCAATTGTGAACTCTAATTAAATGGGAACCTCACCCAAAGATACGAAAAGCCTGGAATCTTTATGTCGAAGCGAGTACGAAAACACGATCTTCTCCCGCACCCAGCCGAGTGGCTAGTTACAGGAATCAGTCACTACACCGATTGTTAATGTAGGTTCCACTGATGTGTTGCTTTATCCCCGCACCATTGTAGGCACCTTGGATACTGTTAATGTTGTCAGTCTGTCCACAGGAGTCACAGAGAGGCCATCTAGTGTAGCCACAGTGGTTCTACAGTGGGTACAACCAGGTCCCAATGGCTGAGAAAGACAGACCCAAGACAGCATTTTGCACCCCATTTGGTTTGTTTGAGTGGAACCGCATGCCCTTTGGGCTCTGCAACGCCCCCAGCACCTTCCAGAGGTTAATGCAGCGTCTATTCGGTGACCAACAGTGCCAGTCACTACTTCTCTACCTTGACGACATTGTGGTTTTCTCTTCCTCAGTAGAACAACATCTGGAGAGACTGGATGTGGTGCTGGGTCGGCTTCAGCAGGAGGGTCTTAAGGCGAAACTCTCCAAATGTGCATTTTTCCAGCAGGAAGTGCATTACTTGGGTCATGTCATCTCGGACAAGGGTGTCTCCACTGATCCGAGCAAGATTGAGGTGGTGGCTAACTGGCAGCCGCCCTCTACGGTATCCGAGGTGCGGTCTTTTCTGGGGTTTGCCAGTTATTATCGTCGAGGGCTTTGCCAAGCTGGCAGCCCCTCTCAATAAGCTGGTGGCAGAGCTAGGAGGCACCAAGGCCAGAAGGAGGGCAGCGCCAGACGTTCTTGAGAAGTGGACAGAGGAGTGCCAGCGTAGCTTTGGTGCGTTAAAAGCCAAACTCACCACTGCACCTGTCCTGGCCTATGCTGATTTCTCCTTGCCCTTCATCCTTGAGGTGGATGCGAGCTTTGGCGGGATAGGGGCGGTGCTCTCACAGGAGCACGGAGGTAAGGTTAGACCGATAGCATATGCCAGTCGAGGTCTGAGACCCACTGAGCGCAATATGCAGAACTATAGCTCGATGAAACTCGAGTTATTGGCGCTTAAGTGGGCCATGACCGAGAAATTCAGGGAGTATTTGCTGGGCCACAAGTGCCTTGTTTACACCGACAACAATCCATTGAGCCACTTGTCGTCGGCAAAACTTGGCGCGACCGAACAACAGTGGGCGGCCCAACTTGCATCCTTTGACTTTGAGTTAAAGTACAGGTCAGGGAGAAGCAATCAGAACGCTGACGCCCTCTCCCGGCAGCATCCACCAGGTGAGCAGGACATGGAAGCCATGGTCCCTAGGGTGGTCGTTATAGGACACTATTTTTTAAAAGTTTTGTTTTCTTTGGTCTTAACCCTTAAAGTGGTTCCTTTTACTATAAAAATACTCCTGCAAAAATAAAAACCAAATCACAATACATTTAGAGGTAGCTCAAAGCACCCAAAGTTTACTCTTAGACACAACGTATACTTTCTGACATTAAAATGTGCAAAATCACAAAGTTATCACTCTAATTGTTACTTTATAACTTTTCCTTTAATCAAATTTTAGGATCAGTAATAAGAAATGTTTTTTAACATGTTATAATTATGAAATCATGCAAAGGTATACTATACTGATTATATGACAATTATTATGACATTATTCTGCAATCTGCATGTACGGCTGGTGTTCAGTGTTCACTGTCAAACAGCAAAACTTAAACAATAAAAACAATTACAGCAGCTCTTCTGAAATGTTTTCACAGTATATGTCATTAATTAAGTTACTTCAAAATGATAATGAAAGTCTTGCTAATTGCTGCTCTGAGAACTGTCACCAGCAATTGTACTTTTGCGACAGTCAGGAAACTCACGGCGGTGCTGTTCGACAACCTGCATGAGAAATTGCAGTTGTTCTTCATCATGGGTTAGCAATCCATTATACTCTTGGATCAGAGCCACCCCACGCTCTGCATAATCATTCACGACTTTAAGGTTTTGTGTAACCGCTAATGCTTCTTGATAATCTGCTCTGTCAGGCCACTCGTCGGGGTCGGCATCAAGGAAATCATGTGACAGACTTAGTTGATCTAGGAGCCGCACTGACTGTTTAGTGACAAAGTTTGCCAGTGTTTTCTCGGGCACAGATTTTAGGTCAACATCGATCCTTTTGGGTGGATCTTCATGTCCATCCACTTCCTTCATTGCACACATTGCATGTTACCATCAACTAAAAGAAAGAAATTGCAACGTGCAAATTAATACATGCAAACTGTCACTTATGGCAACTGATGGAAGTGATGGTGTACTCAAGCTTGCCTAGCCCTCAGTCTCTCTTATATAGTCTCAGCACAAAGAAAATGATGCAATCTGGTAGGGGTGGGAATCGCCAGAGGTCCCGCGATACGATATTATCACGATACTTAGGTCACGATACGATATTATCACGATACTGCCATATTATCACGATACTGCGATATACTGCGATACTGCGAGTATTGCGATAACATATGTTGCGATTTATTACTTTTTTCAACTTCAAATTATGTCCCCAAAGGAAAACTGTCAACATGTTTTATCTAATAAGATAAAGTTTTCAGTCTGTTCATCTCACTTCAATCATTTTTATTGCAGCAAAATGGGATTGTCAAGCAGACAGACTGACCAACACTGTCATAAAAACCTGTACGATATAAGAGTTATATAACTCAGTATAACTTGCGATGCGTGGACGTCGAGGGCAGAGAGACAGTTATGCGCTGCACTCTCCCCATGAGCCTGCTGTTGGCAGATTTAACCCCCATTGTGAGGACAGATTGAGTGTGTGAGTGAAACACTTCACATGCAGGAATCCCGCTAACTGACCGGCAACGCCCACGTTAGAAGCGCTGTCGGTTACAACCACCAGGTTATTGTCGGCAATTCTTGTGCTGCATTTTGTAGGTCTGTCATGTTTGCCCCGGTGTGACTTACGTGTACGGCTCTAGTTTGGAGAACGTGAGACAGCAGTCGCCAGTGCTCTGTGAGATATTGTGCTGTTATAGTCACATAGGAATCCACATCGCAAGTTAATGCAACTCTTTCTGCTGTACTCAAAGATTGCTCCACTTCAAGCTTCACTTCTCTGTAGAGCTTGGGCACGGCTGTGTTCGGTGAAAAAACGCTGCGGCGGAGTCATATCCATGAGTCATATCCATGAGTCATATCCATGAGTCATATCCATGAGTCATATCCATGAGTCATATCCATGTCCTTCTTCCCTTACTTGTTAAAAAATCCCTAATAAGTCCAGACGTCTGATTTAAACACGGACGGCGCATTTCTGATTTCTTTCTCCGATGTCTCCCTTTGTTTTGAATCAACTTCCTACCAATCACGCTGAGCCGGGACCTCTGCTGACCTCACCAGAAAACAACTCAGCACCATCTAGTGGACTGAAAAAGCAATTGATTTTATTTTTCTAGTATCAAAACGTTTATAGTTTATATAATAAAAGATCGATACTTGGCTTCCGTGTATCAATACAATATCGCCACGCAAAATATCGCGATACTATGCTGTATCGATTTTTTCCCCCATCCCTACAATCTGGTGCAATAGGTCAGTCCCTAAATATATAAGAAATACAGAAATAAATGATGCAATTTCACTAATCCTGATGCAACTTTCTCTAATTATGATGCAATATCTAAGTGACTGACAAGTACAGGGCTTCTGTATTATATACTAAATATAGCCTACCAGGAGTACTAGCAATGCAGTAGCATTTCTTGCATCTGAATAAACAATAAACAACCAACAATACTAAGCTACAGCAAATCTTTTAAAAAACTGTAGCGGACATTATTATGTTAACCCTTACCAAAAGACTTGAACATTTGATAACTTGAAAAATAACGACCACCCTAATGGTCCCTGGCACCTTGCTTCTGGAACCGTTACAGCGAGCATTGCAGTTGGGGAAGGTCGAGGCAACCCAAGCTGCTGTCACAGTCTTGCCTAATCGCACACTGTCTGACCTTTGTTCTCTCCAGCAGGCTGACCCAGTTATCCAGGAAGTCTTGTTGTTCTGGAGACAGAACCAGCGTCCTAACCATGAGGAGCGGAAACATTTATCTCAGCCCATATTGGTGCTGCTCCGACAATGGGACCGCCTGGTTGAGCAGAACGGTCCTTTGTCGCCAGATTTTCCGCCCTGATGGTGCAGCGGCAACATTCCAACTGCTGCTGCCGGCTGTCTTAAAGAACAAGGTTCTAACGGGGGTTCATCAGGAGCATGGCCATCAAGGCGTGGAGAGAACGTTGGAGCTCTTGCGAGCTCGTTGTTACTGGCCAGGTATGTCCTCCGAGGTGGCAGACTGGTGTCAGTCAGGCCTGTGAAAGATGCCAAGTGGCCAAAGACACCCAGCCAGCTACTCGTAGCTACTTGGGGCATTTATTGGCTTCACGGCCTAATGACATTTTAGCCATTGACTATACTTCAGTCAGGAACACTCTCGTCATAGATTTTAACCATTTATTGCAACAAATGGAAATACAGTTAAACTTGGCGATGATGGCTCCGCTCTTTGAATACTCCCCGGATTAGCCAGCAGCTACCAAGCTAAGACGGGGAGCACCGAGCAATAACCCCCATAAACAACGGAACCCAACGCCAAGTCTGGTATGACGCCCATGCAAAGCATCAGCCGGACAATGGAAATCTATGTGTAGCAACAAGCATGCTGCGGACCTCAGCATTTCTCTTCTTTAAATTATGATAAGAATAAAGGGCGCAAGCATGCATCCCCAAAAAGAAGGTCAACTTACCGTAGCAGCAAGCATGCTGCAGACCTCAGTAGACATTATTTTAAGATTAAGGGCGCAAGCATGCATTCCCAAATGAGGCCCACCCTACGATTATGTGAACTATCTATGTGTAGCAACAAGCATGCTGCAGACCTCTGCAAACATTAGGTTCAGAATAAAAGGAGCAAGCATGCATCCCAAAGAGGTCATACTACCTAAATCTGCAGTGAAACCCAGCCAATCACTTCTAATGCAGCATTTTTATTAGCTTATTATTATTATTATTATTTTTTATTATCGTGCATTGGGGTACGTACTATGATAGTCTGCCAGTTAGCGCTCATAGCTTTTTCAACAGCAATTATATCAATTCCATTCGATTTTGTACAGCCCAAAGTCACAAACTAGCCTCAGAGGGCGCCACAATCTGCACACAGACGACGTCCTCCGTCCCAGGACCCTCACATCGGAAAAGGAAAAACTCCCCCAAAAACCCCCCAACAGGGAGGAAAAAGGAAGAAACCTGTGGGAGAGCAACAGAGGAGGGATCCCTCTCCCAGGATGGACAGAAGTGTCATGTGCACAGAGCGAACAGCATCTGTGGCTCCCAGGCGAATGCAACATTCGTAAGCTGCTGAGGATCAGCGACCCATAGCTTCCAGTGTAGATGCTGGGACCAGAGCGGCTGCAGAGGTAGCTGCTCCGATGCGGAAGGGGTGCGAGGTGTATAGCTGAGGAGGATGTCTGCTTTGTTTGCAGAGGAGACGGAGTCGGTTGGTAAAGCAAGACCTTGACGTGGCTTTTCTTTGTCGGTCAGAAACGAGGGTTCGTCTTGCCTCGCACCGGGATACCGTTGCAGGTACCGGGTTATGGAAGATAGACAGAATGCAGTGTTAGTTAGTGAGATAACGACGTGTTGCTCTCACTGGAGACTACTGGACATCGCTGGGTAACCATCATCACCACGTAGTTACAGTGCATATATTGATGAACAGTGGGAGCTGCGTTCACATGCTCTGCCTGTCATGAAACAGAGACAGACATTTTTGCTGAAACGAACACGTCACATTTTATCATGTTCTACAGCAGTGGAACGTTTCACATAGTCAGCACACTAGCACAGATAGTGCAAGAAATATGGTCGCTGCTGCGAGACGTCTGCCTTTTGAGCATGTCCCCTACATAGCGCACAGTCTCCAGCGTTCTGTCACAGTGTAAAGGGAATACTGCTGTTAAAACGCGCCTTTTTTGTTTAAAGTGTTTGCAAACCAAATGTTATTGCACTTTCGTTCATATAGCAGTACTTTTAAAATAAAAGTGCGCAATACATTACTTTTTTTTATTACACTATATTTATCCCGTTACGGGGGAACATTTTCTCTGCATTTGACCCATCCCTGTATATAGGGAGCAGTGGGCTGCCAATGACAGGCGCCCGGGGAGCTAGGGGTTCAGTGTGTTGCTCAGGGACACTTCGACACATGACACGTCCCAGTCAAGGATTGAACCTTCGACCTTGTGGTTACCAGACAACCCTCTTAACCCAGTGAGCCACGGTTGAATTGACGATTGCGCCCTTGAAGAACGGTCAGTTGCTATTGTTGAGAGATTTTAGTGTGAGGGGATGTCATAAAATCCAGGATATGTGGTGTCCTGTGGTGCATAGAGTCTTGAAGGCACCTAAGGATGGTGGCCCAGTTTACACCATTGCGCCTGTGGACGACCACAGTAAAACCAAGAAAGTCCATCGTAACCGGCTAAAAGCCCTGGTTGGAGCAGACTCCCCAGGTCGTGGCTCCACCAGTGGCCCATGTTCCATGGACATGCCACTCTCTGAGGACGAGTTCTCATCCGATGGTGAGTTGTTGATGCTGCAGCAGCAGGAATGTCCTCAAGCAACACCTATCGTGACATCTGCCAGACCGACTGCAGTGACACAAACCACCGTGGGGCTGCTACCCCCACCATTTGACCCGGCCTCTGCTGTGCCAGACCCCATAGTGGTTCCCACTATTGTGAGGACAGATCAACCATTTGCCTCCTGGGCTGGCCCACCACCTAATCACTATGAATGTAATGATGCGGCAGTACGTCGGACCGCACGGTCAACTGCTGGTCAGCATTCTAATGTGCACTATCTTCCCAGATCAGTAGAGAGAATCACAGACAGGCCTGCAAATCCCCCTGGTCCGGTGTCCAATGCAATGTTTGCTGTGTTTAGGCCCTGGAGTTAGTTCAAACTATTTTTGGTTTTGTCTGTTCCATCGTCGGGGTAGAATGTAGCAGAAGGGAGCTTTTATCGCTCGCTGGGCCTCTGTGTCCCTTTAATTACCAGGCCACCACTGGCCAATCACGGTGGGCGGGCATCATATAAATGCGATGGGGATTCCCTTAGCTCCCCCCTGACGTCAAACGCGTGTCCCGCTTCTGGTTCCGCCGCTGTCGCAGGTATGCAACAACGCTGCCGCATTGTTTCTGTCGGTCGTGCTCTTCTGGTGTTACATTGGCTTTCTGTAATTTTGTAGACGATCTCTTGGGCTCCCCTCCTCCTGCACAGGAGACTCACCTGCGGATCTGTGTCGGTGAGTTTCGATTAGGTCCTGATTTGATTATACTATGGTGTCATGTTGGTAACCGCGTCTTACTCATATAGCCGCTGGTAGCAGCGCTACATGCCCTCCTCCCCCCTTCTGGAGCAGACAAATATTGCCTGATCGGTAGGTGATTTAATTTCGCTAGTTTATATACGTTGGGGTTAATTATTATTTTATTAATTTGATTTCATCCTCTATCACAGGGGACTTTTTGCTGAGTTTGAGCGGAACGTTGCCACAAAGTGGCTACAGCTAACCTGCTCATATTGAGGGAACGCTGCTGTTTTGCCTACCGGCGTCTGCCTACCGGTTTTGCCTATGGGTGTCTTGCTTACCGCTGTTTCGCCCAAACGGCTTTTGACTGACTGCTTTGGCCTACCAGGTTTGATCTACCCTGCTGCGCTGTGTCGCCTGCAGGGTCTGACGCTGCTCTTATCAGCACTGCGCCCCGGCTTCGGGCTGTTGACGTCAGCATCACCTTTGTTTTAATATAGAAAAAACTATTTTTAGCTCAAGCCGCAGCCCTACACCTCTTTTATAAAGAAATAAAGGCTCTTTTATTAGTAGTTCGTATTTAACATTCTCTGTTAACCACTGTTGTGTAAAAATAAAGATTCATTGTTTTGTACTGGAACCACGTCTCTGCCTAGTCCGTATAATGAACCTGAGTGTCCTGAGTTATTGGTACTGTGGGCGAAACTTAATCTTTAGGTAAAATTCCTAAGGTGGCGTTGTTGTGCTCTGACGATTGGTTGATAGCCAAGTAAACTTTAAACTATATCCTGATCTTCCTCTCGCCACACAGAGTTGTTGGCTAACTATAGACCGATCTCTAACCTTCCCTTCCTCTCTAAAGCCCCAGTTCCAGCGAAAGCCGGATGTCCCCGGATCACCTCGGATAAAAAGAGGTGAGAACCGGGGTGATCCGCGGTGATCCGGGAAGGAAATCGTCCCGGATGACAACACATTTGACATGTTTCCCGGTTCTACAACGGTTCTACTATTGATCCGCCACGGATCACCTCTGTTCAAGCCTGGTTCATCCCGGATGGCCACGGTTTGACCACGGATGAGCACGGTTTGACCACGGATACGCCACGGACACGGCCCGGACACGGCCCAGATGCGTCACGGATTCGTCCCGGATGAAGCGTCAGGGTATAAATAGTTCTGATTTTCAGAGACAAAATCACTCTTCCGAAAATATTTGAAAGGACAACATGCTGAAAATTAAACCCAAGAAGAAGGCGATGACTGCTGCAAAGAAGAAAGCTGCTGCTGCAGCAGCAGAAGAAGAAAAGAAAAGAAGAGAAGAAGAATCTTCCTCAGACGACAACAACACGCCGAAAATTAAACCCATCCGCGGTGCTCCGGGGTGTCAACTAGCTCCCGTTTCATCCCGGATTAACGCGGCTATGCTACGGTTCATCCCAGTCTTACTACGGTTCATCCCGGTACTACTACGGTTCTTCCCGGATGCACTACGATCAATGGCGCCCCCCTCTCCATTCCCGGATCACCCCGGTTGTTAGTTGTACGTCCGACGAGCCGCTCGTCTTCCCGGATACGCCACGGACGGCCACGGATGGCCGCGGGTGGCCACGGTTCAGCACGGATGGCCACAGTTTTACTACGGTTCATCACGGAACGTCCCGGACTGACTACGGTTTCACTCCCGGATGACCCCGGATCTGATCCGTAGTGTCTCCGGGGACATCCGTAGTAGGTCCGGCTTTCGGTGGAACTGGGGCTTTAGATCCTTGAGAAAACAGTCGCAAATCAGTTGTGTCACTTTTACATAACAATAGTTTATTTGAGGATTTTCAGTCAGGATTTAGAGAGCATCATAGCACAGAGACAGCTCTGGTGAATGACCTAATTATATCAGACAAAGGACTTGTCTCTGTACTTGTATTGTTACACCTTAGTGCTGCTCCTCTTCCTGGAATAACCCCTCCTTCTTCCTCCTGCTCTCAAACACAGCCGGCTCCACTCTGTCCACATGTTTCCTTGTTCCCTCCCCTTCACATCTACAGTTTTAAAGATGGGTGTAACCAACTTGGCGGTGAAGCGATAGAGCTGACAGGCTCCATTCATTGAACAAAAGGAAGTACATGCTGATGATTCACTCTAAGCTGAAAACTCCTCCCTGTGTCTCCTGCTCTCAAACACAGTGAGCTCCACCTTATCAAGGTATTTGCTTGTTCCCTCCCCTTCACAGGTCTGAAGCTCTAAAGTACAGGTATAAACAAGATGTTGTGAAATGAGGGAGGTGATTCATCATTCACAGTAGCAAGAGAACACACTGATTGTTTCTGTTCAGAGAAAGTTAAACTATTTGACAGTCGTTGTTACTGAGAGGTGAAATGGCGCAGAAAGGAGTTCAGCTGGATCGGGAAACGTTCTCTTGTTGCATCTGTCTGGATCTACTGAAGGATCCGGTGACTACTCCCTGTGGACACAGCTACTGCATGAACTGTATTAAAAGCTTCTGGGATGAAGAGGATGTGAAGAAACTCCACAGCTGCCCTCAGTGTAGGCAGACCTTCACACCGAGGCCTGTCCTGCTGAAAAACACCATGTTAGCAGTTTTAGTGGAGGAGCTGAAGAAGACTGGACTCCAAGCTGCTCCTGCTGATCACTGCTATGCTGGACCTGAAGATGTGTCCTGTGATGTCTGCACTGGGAGGAAACGGAAAGCCATCAAGTCCTGTCTCATCTGTCTGGCCTCTTATTGTGAGAAACACCTCCAGCCTCATTATGAATCCCCTGCCTTTCAAAAACACAAGCTGGTGGACCCCTCCAAGAAGCTCCAGGAGAACATCTGCTCTTGTCACGATGAGGTGATGAAGATGTTCTGCCGTACTGATCAGCAGTGTATCTGTTACCTCTGCTCTGTCGATGGACACAAAGGCCACGACACAGTCTCAGCTGCAGCAGAAAGGACTGAGAGGCAGAGAGAGCTGGAGGTGAGTCGACTAAACATCCAGCAGAGAATCCAGGACAGAGAGAAAGACGTGAAGCGGCTTCAACAGGAGGTGGAGGCCGTCAATCGCTCTTCCGACGAAGCGGTGAAGGACAGCGAGAAGAAGAAAAGTGAATTGAGTCGATTCAAAGAGCTTCAGGAGAAGCTGGAGCAGGAGATCTCTGAGCTGAAGAGGAAAGACGCTGAGCTGAAGCTGCTCTCACACACAGAGGATCACAACCAGTTTCTACACAACTACTCCTCACTGTCACCACTCAGAGAATCTACAGACTCCTCCGGCATCGATATCCGTCCTCTGAGCTACTTTGAGGACGTGACGGCGGCTGTGTCAGAAGTCAGAGATAAACTACAGGACGTTCTGAGAGAGAAGTGGACAAAAGTCTCACTGGCAGTGACTGAAGTGAACGTTTTACTGTCACATTCACAACCAGAGCCCAAGACCAGAGCTGAATTCTTAAGATATTCACGTGAAATCACACTGGATCCAAACACAGCACGCATAAATCTGTTATTATCTGAGGGGAACAAAAAAGCAACAGTTATGAGAGAACAACAGTCTTATTCTAGTCACCCAGACAGATTCACTTCATATGGTCAGGTCCTGAGTAGAAAGAGTCTGACTGGACGTTGTTACTGGGAGGTGGAGAGGAGAGGAGAAGGAGTTTATGTAGCAGTCGCATACAAGAATATCAGCAGAACAGGGAGCTCTAAAGAATGTAGATTTGGATGGAATGACAAATCTTGGGCGTTACGTTGTGTCAAAAACAGTTTTGCATTTTGGTACAACAATATCCAAACTCCCGTCTCTGGTCCTCAGTCCTCCAGAGTAGGAGTGTACCTGGATCACAGAGCAGGTATTCTGTCTTTCTACAGCGTCTCTGAAACCATGACTCTCCTCCACAGAGTCCAGACCACATTCACTCAGCCTCTCTATGCTGGAGTTGGGTTTTATATTTATGGTGATGGAGCCACTGCTGAGTTCTGTAAACTCAAATAGTCAGAAGTGATTTAAGGAACAGCAAATTAATTTTTGTGTTTTAATCCTGAAACTCATTTTGTCTCCATCATTGTCGCTTAATTGCTAATGTTTATTCACCTGTCAATCAAACCTTGTGGGCGGTACTTTGACATCTTCTCATTATTGTTCTGTAAATGTTTGAGTTTCTTTAGGTGGAGCTCCTTTCTGTGTCTGTTTAGCCATGAAGGCTATCACTGCTCATGATGATCTTTGTTGACCTGAACTGATATTTCTCTTCATGAAAATGTAAACTGCTCTGAGGTTTAAATGTTTGATAAATATTAGTATTGATGTATTTGTTAGTTGTTGTTTCTCTTCCACTGCATGGCTCTTAAAGAGATAAATCACCAGAGCTTCTTTTATCAAAGATATTTAGTTCTCAGCACTCTTTGTAAAGATTTCTTTAAGTGAAATTATGTTTATTTTCTATAACAGATTAAATGTTGTTCTTGTTTTCTTAATCGTTACACAAAAGAGGTAGTATGATGTATTATATAACTAATTATTATAATCATAATCAATAAGTAAATCATTTATTATGCTCTTTCACATAACTGAGATTCTGGTCAAACAAATAGATTATGAGGATGAAGTGAATGTGTTCATGAAATCATTGAACAAGAGTCATTGAACAGACTTTACTGATGGGATGTGAACAAACTGAAGGTTTACAAGATGAATAAAGTATTTCTTGATTCAAGAATGAACAAAGTATTTTCTTGTCTTATTTACAGGGTTTCATACAAAGCTGATGGAGAAAATGTGAAACTAATATGAGAGTATAACTGAGTCAGTTTTCCTCCTGAAACACCACAAAGTACAGAGTTCATGTTTATCACTTTGTATGACTTATTTCGACATAATCAATTATTCGAGCATGTTATGTGTGAAAACAAAACAGTCACACCAGCAAAGGAAGAGAGCGACTCCATGTGAAGGTGAGCTTTGATACCAGGAACCACACGGGGCCTTCTGCTCATGAAGCTTGGGACCCGTATCCTGCAAGACAAAGAGCCAGCGAGACAGAAGATACATGGACATCTAAGGAAAGGGGGAGAGATTCAGCAGCTGCTCATGATGACCTCAGGTTATGTCTGATTGTCAACATGAGTTCCTTAATAATCAGGACATTTACCTCTACAGTATTTACCAAATCTATAGAAACTGGAATATTACCAAATGAGCAGAAAGTAGCACCTGTGGGTAAATGTGAAGTCCATTCAACAACTACCTCCCTCTTTCTGTCCCTCCATGTTTCTCAAAGGTTTTGGTAAAGTTGGTTTACAATAAAAGGCAGGAGTGGAACTTCCTGTATTACCAGCAGTATGGATTCTGAAGAAGAAGGTTTGACATCATTGTCTGTGATTCAAAATTGTTGCTTTAAAAAACAAGCAATATGCTTTATGAATATTTACTATTTGACTCTGTTAATCAAACCAATTTAAAAAAGGTTCCAATTAAAAAAACATCTCTCAATGTCAAAAAATCACATTTGCTGAAAGTCTTTAGTGAATCAGTGAATTCCCCACAGGTCTCATCCACAGGTTTCCTTTGAGTCCTGATTGATGAAACGCTGAGCTTGAAGAGTCATATTCTGTTTGTTTTCAATAAAACATATAAATCAACATCGTTGGCAACTTTCAAAGTTTGCTTCACCAAAAGTGTTCAACAACTTTCTCTAAAGCTTCATTTATCCGTACCTCATTTCCTGCTTTATATTTTGGGGAGCCACTTATCCCGCTCAACTTTATAAGCTTCATGTTTTTACAAAGAAGCACTTTGTATCAAAGTGAAGTGTGAAAAATAAATCAGTTTGACTCATTTAAGAAAACTCATGTCTGACTTTAAGAGAAATAATATTTATTTAAAGAAACAGACGATTACATGACTAAATGAGGAAACCTAAAATACTAACAACTTAACATGTGCAACAGTTCAAATGGTCTTTGCAACTGAAAGCAGTGAGCAGCACAAATACATTTTACTACTCGTTTAGTTTTGGTAGAATTAACAGTGAATTACTATGTATTCATGTAAATGTTTGACTGATTACAAGAATCCAAATTACTTGTTTTATCTTAAACAGTGAACTTCAACATATTTGTGAGCTTACTCAGGAGCTATTTGAGCTTTTAATTTGGATATTGACTTGAACAGTATTCTCAAGTCACAAACTTGCATCTCCTTTATAACAAGAACGCAGCATGTGCACAAGTATGAAGGTAAAGAAGCAGAACTCACCGATACTGCAGAAATTAAAGCTGTTATGAGTTTTATTTTCTCTCACACGCATGTTGGTCCTCAGAACAGCAAAACATATCTCAGCATTTCCTCCCAGAGATTTAATCAGATGCATAGTTAATAGTTTATGGGATTAATAAGAAAAACAGTGTGTAAACGACAGAAATCTGGAAACAAAACCATTTCCAAATACAAAGAGGATTTCACAGTTTATGACTGACAGAAAACTAAAAACAATTCTTATGTAACGTGAGTTTCTACCTCAAGACAAAACTGAGAAACTACTTCTTTACTACAAAGCTCAAACAACGAAGAATAAATGTTTAACTATCAATATCAGTTCATTCACTGACAGGAAAATATTCAAAAACCTCAGAAATGTTTCTGTTTCACAGCTTGTTCCCTTAAAGCTCATTTATCATCCCCATCAGAACATGAACCAACAGAGGACGCCTTTAATGAGACATTCAGTGTTGAATTACATTTACAAGAACACAAATGGTCTGATTGTGAATGTTGCCCTTTATAATTGTCAAGTTATCCTGGTGTTAAAGTACATTCAGCTCAGCCCAAACTTGAAAAAACGGCGTGTTCAACCCAAACAGTACAAAGGGACAACTCGGTTCCGTTCTGGTGTTTTTATTTTCCTTCCATAGAATAGTAGTAGGAATAGGAACAGGAATAGGTTGATAACCTTGAACACAAACAAAATGAGTAGATTAAATTCTACATCAGAATGGCTTTAGACAATAATAATTTAACATCATTAAACTACACATTTTTTACCAAACAAAGCAATTGCACAAGCAAATCAAATTCAAAGATCAGATGAAATTGCCATCTGCAAGTATTTCAATTGCATACATTCTATTAACTTAAACTCCTACTTTCCCTTCAAATTCAAAGATCAAAATCAACAGAAAATAGCAAACAAACGATTGCTTCAAACAATATTTGAAATGAATAGAATCCATACCAGTTGCGTCTGTGGTTGAACACGAGCTGTGTTGTGGAGAAGAGCAAAGAGCGCGGCTAAACTAAAACCAAACATTTTATACCCATGCTTATTGAGGCGTGCGCTGGTGAATTTGGTCCCTCCAGAAACATGGGTTGTATCTTGGGTTCCACTTTGTTTGGGTTCGTTTGGGTTCTGCCCCTTTCAGGCTTGGAGTTCACAGATGCTCCTTGTTTCAATGCATGCTCAAACTTGTTTTGACGCAACACCTCCCACTTGACCTCCTGGTTCTTGAACCCAAGGAGGCCACAGCATCTTAGTGTTGGGCAGGTTTGGTTTAAGTTGTCATTTGGTTATTTCAGTTTTGCTCTTCAATTGGAAGTAGGACGATGATACGTCGGACATCCCTGTGAAGAACGGTAGCTGAGATTTTGGTTGTGAGTCTCTTTGTCTTCTGCTTTTGAGCAGGCTTCATAGATGGGACGGGGTAACTTGGAAAAGATCTGACGTGCACATCTCTGACGATGCCCTTCTTGTCAGCGTTGACATTGGTCACTCTGGCGAGCCTATATTGACCCCTCAGGGCATTTTGGTCCGCCAGCCAGACAACATCTCCAACTGCCACATTCCTTTGCATTGTGTGCCACTTGCTCCTTACAAATAGGTTGGGCCCAGCTAACTGACTCCATTTCCTCCAGAATCAGTCGACTTCTGTTTGGATAGTGCTCAATCTTTTGTAGTTTTTAAAGTCAAAGCTTCTAGGATCTCCTCTGGGTCCAGTCCGTCCAAGCAGAAGGGAATTTGGGCTGATGTAGTCTATGGAGTCTTCCCGGCTCTGCACCCTGGCATCAATGGGTCTTTCATTGGCAAGATTTGCAGCAATGAACAAGAACGTTTGAAACTCACTCCATGTGAAAACTCCTTCTCCTCCCAGGTTTCGCAAGGCCCGCCTCACAGCACGAACAGCTGCTTCTGCAGCTCCATTCCGGTGAGGCGAGTCTGCTGGGTGGATTTCCCAACTCCATTCTGTACCATGCTTTGAAGCTTCATTCTCAAGCTCGGATTTTTCCAATTGGTCCAGAAAGAGGTAGAGTTGTTTGAGGGCCGGTCTGGCTCCCACAAAGTTTTTTCCCGGATCTGACCACAGTTTCTTCGGATGCCCTCTCAGTGCTGTGAATCTCTGGTGTGCCAATAGGAAGCCTTCAGTTGACTGGTCACTGACAACATCTGTGTGCATAGCTCTGGATGCCATGCAGCAGAAGACAATTCCCCACACCTTGAGCTTGACTTTCTTTCTCACCTCATCCTTGACTTCATAAGGTCCAAATAAGTCCACCGTTGTGTACTCAAATGGCTTGGCTGGTGTCATCCGCTCTAATGGAAGGTCACTCATGATCTGCTGGCATTTCCTCGCCCGAGCTTTTCTGCATGTCACACAGCTGTCAACAATCTTCTGAGCCAGTTTCCGGCCCTTTATCACCCAGGCTCTGCTTCGCATCCGGAGTAGTGTGCCTGCTATTTCTTCATGGTTTGCATTGTGGGCTTCTTGAGCGAGGAGAGTGGACACCCATGCATCATATGGTACAAGTGGTACTGCAGTTTTGTCCTCATTAAAGATTTGGAATCTTCCTCCACAGAGTAAAAGTCCAGTGTCTTCCTCCTTGTACACGACAAGTCTGTTCAGTGTGGTCTCTGGAAAGGTTACACCTTCTTGAGCCGCAAGGAACAGATCCCGGAGTGCATCGTCACATTCTGCAATGTAAGTACGGCTTCTTTAGCACGTGTCGTTACCTCTGGTGCTGAAGGAATTCCCTCCCACTTTGGTTTACAAGAGATTGAGGTCTTTGTCAGTAATGTTTTCCACTTCTTCACAGCTCTCCATACCCAGGCAATGACTCTGGCCAGCTTGGTCAAATTGCTGAACTTCCTGATGTCGAGGATTTTTTCTATTGCAGAACCAGCTGGTGCCCTCTGGAATTGGATCTTGGGTTCTTGTCCATCAGGGCCACTTCTCTGAGCATCTTCCTGGTCACTCCTTGTGTGAATTAAAATTGGAGACTTTGGAGGCATTTCAGTAGAAGATGGGGCATCACTTTATTTTTTCCCCTGTGCTCTGGTCAGTGCTGCTGTGAAAGACTTTCTTTGGAGCCGGTCTATGCCCTCTTTGGCAAATGCAGCGACTTCTTTGGCTGACCTTTTTGGCCACTCTTCCACAGGGTCCTTCAGAAATCCTGGTCTATTCTGCCACACAGAATCCTCTTTAAGGTCTTCTGGTCTTGCACCTCTTGTTACAAGGTCAGCAATGTTCAGGTCTCCTGGGATCCACCACCAGTCTTCGACAGAGGTGGATTTCTGGATCTCTCCAACTCTGTTCGCAAAGAAGGTTTGATATCCATAGCTGTCTCTTTGGATTGCTCCTAGCACAGTCCGACTGTCCAGCAGGTGGAGCCATCGTTCGATTTCCATTCGGCTGTGTTTTCCAATGTATTTCCTGAGTCGTGCTGCAAAGACTGCGCCACAGGTTTCAGCTTTCACTGGTTCTCCCTTTTGGTCCAGTGGTGTGAGCTTTGCTTTGGATTCAGCGAGTCTGACTTGGATGCCTTGCCGAGTTTCCCATCTGAAGTACACCACCGCTCCATAGCTCTTGTCACTTCCATCAGAGAATGTTACTCCCCAAGGTTTTCCAATCCAATCGACTGGTGTGAGGCTTCTGTGGAAGGTGATTTGGCTAAGGCGTGTGTATTCCTCAAACAGCAGGATGGCTTCTTCCCTCAACTTTTCGGACAGAGGTTTGTCCCAGGTGCCTCTGGTCAGAGCTTTGCCTCCAGCTTCCTGAAATGCCTTTCTGACAAGAATAGCACCCTTCTGTTTGGCAGGTGTGACAAGGCCTATTGGGTCATACAGACTAGCTACTTGGCTTAGCAATTGTCTTCTTGTCAGTGGGTTTGGAGTTTTTTCCCTCACCTCTTCACCAAGGAGATTTTGGCCGACTCATTTTCCTTTTTCTCTTTGAGAAGTTGACTGAGGCCATGGGGTAAAGTTTATCCTGTTCCACGAGGTATCCAACTCCAAGGGCTTTGTTGTCTCCTTCCCTCATCTGGTTTGGAAGAATGAATATTCTGTTTGCTCCTGCTCCTTCCTCTCCTGGCACACACTCCTGCCTCCCACTTTGGCCTGACCGGATCCAGGGCTTGAGGAAGAACCCGCCTGCCTTCAGGATTTCCTCAACTCCTTTGGTGTTCTGGTCCAACTTTAGCAGGTCATTATGGGAAGTTAGGACATCGTGGACATAAGCATCCTCTTCCAGGATCCTACGTTCCTCCTCCAGGTGAGCAAACATGGGCAGGTTTGCTGTCTCTCTCATGGCCAGCTGTGCGATGCACCCTGCTGGTTGATTGCCAATATTGACCCTGGTGATGGCATACTCTTCGATCTCTCCCTCCTCAGTGTCCCTCCAGAGAAATCTGTGGAGGTGCATCTCCAGGTCTTCTAGCCACATGGAATTGTACATCTTCTTGATGTCACCAAGAGCAGCATGGACACCTCGTCTGAACCTGAGTAGTACAGCTCGGATGGAATTGAGGACATCAGGCCCTTTCAGCAGAAGGTCATTCATGCAGAGCCCTTTAAACTTTTGGCTGCTGTTCCATACCAGTCGCACGGGTGTTGTGAGCGAGCGCGGATTTGGTGCCACCAAGTGGCTGACATACCATACTGGTCCTTTCCAGCTTACAGTCATGTCTTTGGTGAGTTTCTTTGCTGCTCTTCTTTCCACCATCTCATGGACTTGAGCTGTGTATGCCCTCCTCCATTCTGGCTCTTTTTTTAGTTGTTTTTCTGTTCGCAAGAAAGTGGCTTCCACCCCACTCCTGTTGTTGGGAAGGCAACTTGGATCTTGAATCCAGGGGTACTTTGTGTCCCAGTGAGGTCCATCACTGTGTTCATCTGCTTTGATGTAGCTTAGGCCTTTCCTTATGATCTCCAGCTCTCTTTCTTCATTCAGAGTAATTTCCTTGCCTCCTGGTTGACAGTTGCTGCATCGGCATCCTCCACACTTTGGCTCGCAGGCTGCTCCTATGCTGTCCCATTTCCACCAGTCCAAGAACTCTTTGTCAGCAACTGTGGTTTTGGTTCCAACTTTGAACTCCAGTGCTTCAGTGATTTCTTGATACTTCACTGCTGAGGTTCTCATGGATCGTGCGAAGTGTGTTTTAGATGTATGCGCAGTCGTATCCACATCTTCAAAGAGGTCTGGATGTGCTCCTCCAACTGTCTTTCCTAATGGGCTTTCCCAAAGGACAAGGTCTCCAATCACTTTTACTCTTTGTGGAGCAAGTCTTCCCTCCCGGTGACTGATGAGTAGCTCAATGTGCTTTGGTCTTTTGAGGTCTTCCAGGTTGGTTTCTGGGAAGAATGCCTTGAGTTGCTCTGGTTTGATTACTCTGTGCACTTTGGCAATTTCATCCAAGCCATAGCAGATAAGCTCATGAGCTCTCTCCGTGCCGGTGGGTGTCTTGACTCTCACTGTGAGTGAGTATCTTTTGGTCTTGACCTTCATGGCCATCCCTCCGACTCCATGGACGGCAAGCGTGATTTTTTCACTTTGCAGATTCAATCTCCTGGCAGCTCTGTGGGTGACGTAGTTGGTGTCTGATGCCAAGTCAATGAGAGTTCCAACCTTCTGTCCTGCATTGGCAGTTACCTCTAACAGCATTAGAATGACTGGTAGCCCGGGTGTTCTTGATGGCACCACTCTACGTTGATCCTTCTCCACGCAGTTGGTTCTTGCAGTGGTGTTGGTGAACGCTTTCTTGAACCTTTCTGCCATTTCTGGGGTGAGTTCAGACATCAATTTTCTTTGCTCCTCTGTGAGTGGTTGTTTTCTCCAGGTGGATTTTCTTTCATCAGATTCCTTCATCTTGAAGTCTCCTCTTGAGCAAAGAAAGAAGTGGTGGTCTGACGAGTTCCCTTTTTTGCAGTCTCTGTTCTTGCACAGGTAAGTGTCTTTACAGTACTCATCTTCTCTGTGACAGACTAAGCATCTCTTGCATGCTCCCAACTTTTCTACAGCATTCAACCTCTCGCCAGGCTTCAGTTCTTTGAACCGCTTGCAGAAGAAAATCTTCTCCCGATGCTTTTCATCTCCACAGACAATGCATCCCCCTCTCCTTGTGGTTCGTGTGGAGGCATACTTCTTGTCCAGGTAAGTAGGTTTTCCTTCAGGCTTCTCACTTACGCCAAGCTGCTCCAGTCTCTCAAGAACTTCCTCTTGGGTTTTCAGGAATGCAAGAAGGCTGTCGAAGTGAGTGTCTGGTGTCACGCCATTTCTTGGGTTGACCATGAATACGAGCCAGTCTCTCTTCAGGTTGTCGGGCAGCTTGCCCTCTATGGATCTGATCACCAGAGGATTCTTTATGGCTCCAGTGTTTCCGAGCTCTGTGAGGTCGCTCAGGGCCTTCTCAATGGTTTGAATCATGTCCATGACTTTTCTTGGCTGATTTGCTCTTAATAAAGGAAATTCTCCAGGGCAATTGTAGACTTGTTTCCATACTTGATTTCAAGTGTTGTACATTGACAGGCGCAGTTCTCTGCAAATTCTCTCCTCGACGCTGTCCAGGAGTTGGAACTTCTTTGCCTCTGCTGAGCCAGCTCCTTCGCCCTGTCCTCCAGGCTTGCCTTCTGTGACGCTGGAATCCACATCTCCCACTCTGCTAGGCTTCTAGCTGCACCTTGGATTTGCTTCTTCACACTGTCCCACCTTAGCTCATAGCCATCTCTATTCACGGCAGAAACGGGTATTCCCTGAAGTTCCTCACCGACTGTCTCTGCATCTTTTATTGCCGCTCCGACCTCACTTTCTCCATATCTGGGCCAGAGGTTGTTCTGGACTGTGTTTCGGACTTTATCCCGTGTTTCATCACACTACTCCATTACTTTGTCGAGGTCTGCCTGCCGGTCTCCGTCGAGCTTTACTTCTTCACCCTCATCGGTCTGAGCTTCGAGGTCAGCCAGTAGGCCAGCCCTGTAGCCATCATTTGTTTCCCCGACGTCCCTTGCCAGTGACATGAGCTTCTTGAACTCCCCTTGTAGTTCGGTCTTCGTCAGGTTTTCTGACGTTCTGCTCAGGTAGTTGGCTTGCTTGGTGAAGGCAGTTTTTGCCAAGGTCCGCTCTTGCTTCAGCTGTTTCACCGTCTTCCCAAGAGCTTCCTTCGCCATTGTTTCCCAGTCAATTCTCCCTTTGCGATGACAGCATGCCCTTCCTCAGGCCTTTAATCCTGGGGTCTTCACCGCCACGCTGGATATGAGCTGGTTATCAACTGTCAAGTTATCCTGGTGTTAAAGTACATTCAGCTCAGTCCATTCAGAAAAGTCCAAGCCTCAACACTCACCGTAGAAGAAGCCGGAGGAGTTTGTTTGTCTGCAGCCGGTTCCATCTCTTCCAGTTTCTCCTTTAACCGGTTCCTCTGCAAACATAAACCATGAATATCAGTTATCTGTGATCCACAAGAACAGTAAGACAATTTAATTCATGAATCCAAAACCACTCATTTGTGTCCACTAAGTGCTTAAGTATGGTACTTCTTCATGTTAAATGTTGTTGACATTTCACAGCTTTCATTGTTAAAAAACAAAAATGTGAAGATCACGTTTGACCACAAAATGCTGATGAGCACTTTCATTTTATTGACTAATCAATAAGTCAATTAAAGTTTTAACAATGAAAATAGAATTCATTCTAAAACGATGAACAATGAGAAAGTCTCTCACTCGTCTTCTTTGCAGGTCCGTCGTGGCTCACAGCGATGGGAGTTGAGCTCTCTGTTGTCTCCTCATCTTCATCTTCTTCTTCTTCTTCTTGCTTTCCTTTGAAAGTGGAGTCGAGTCCATTTCAGGAGGCTCGGAGCTCACCGCACCGCTTTCATCCTCCTCCGTTACTAATCTCTTCTTCGTCTTTGGCGGTTGGTTTTCCTTTGAGGAGTTCTCGGCCCAATCCCAATGTCCCCCCTTACGGACTCACGGACTTTGAGGGGCGCTCCCGGGAAGTCCGTGAGGGTTTAGGGCTGTCCCACTGTCAAATCGTCGAGTGTTTGAGGGCTCTCGCGCAGACATTTTGAGCCCTTTATGGACCCTTACCGTAAGTTAGCATAGGATGCTGACTTTGCCTAAGGGAATTACCCACAAATCATTGCAATGTGCCGTTAAACACGGGGTAACCAGTGGACGCATGGAGACGTAAAAAAAAAGGTAAACAAAGAGGACGGATCACGTGTGTTCAGCCTGGAGTATTACATTTACACAGAAACATTAAGGGTTAAAGATGGAACAAAAAATAAACATGAAATCAGAAGATATTTATTTATTTATTCATCAAATATATGATTTTGTCATTGAAGCTGTTTTGACAAAAACAAGTAAATAGATTATATGAAGTTACCTCTCATCTTGTGAGGAAAGAGCCTGGAAGACGTTCAAATCAGGGAGTAAATAATATAAAATAACTACCCACAATTATACATCATATTTTTTGTCGTTTTCATGGTAATGTGATATGTTGCAGCAAAGTGCTGTCCCATTCCTATTCCCACCATCTCAAGCCCTCACAGTCTCTCACACTCAACCACTTACCAGGTGACGTGAATTAAGTCCTTGAGGGTTCAGGGTTTAGGGTTTAGGGGGGACATTGGGATTTGGCCCTCTTCTTGTTCAGTGTTCACTTTAATCTTTTTCTTCTTCGTTGGTGTGTCGTCGTCGTTCTCCTGAGGAGGATCAGGTTGAGGTCTTTTGGCTGGTTTTGGTCGAGGCGTCTCCTCCGCTGCCTCTTGGATCCGTTTTTGTCTGGAAGAATGAATCGTGTTAATTTCAATAAAGATATTTACAATACAGATATTTGGTAACTGTGCATATTTTATTGTCTTTTCTAAACGTTAACCTTGTTAGATACACTTTGTGTCCGTCATTTTACTGTCTGAATATTTTGTGTTATTATATATTCTAATTGTTATGTTAATGTTATGCTAATGATAATTGTTGTTTATTTCGCCTTTAACACTGTAAACTTCCACTAAATACACATTATGTATTTCATATTGCAAATATTTTTTCAATGTTTGACCAAAAAAGCCAATTTTTTTGGTTTGTTTTACATTTCCATTGTTTTTCCATATTGTTTGTTTAACTATTTAGGTACTGAAGTACATTTTCAATCCCATATTTCAATACATATTGCGGTTACTTCATTAAATGTAAATCTATGTACATTTACAACAGCTGACAAAGTAGTATTAACAGCGCTCGTGATGTGAAGAACAGAAAAACCTCTACTGACTTCTTTCTGCCGTTGAGCTTCGGGCTTTCTGCAGTCGGTCCGGAAGTGACGCTACTCTTCTTCTTCTCTTGTTTCTGGATCCTACATCTCTTCTTCCGGCTGAGTTTCGTCCTAGGTGTTTCAACATTAAAAGTTGGCCCCTCCTCCCCGGCTCAACAGCAGGTGAAAGACAAACCCTGATTCACTCTCATGGTAGAACGAGCTTTGTCCGCTTGGCGTCTCGCCCCGCTGTGTGTCCGCCATTTTCATAGCTTCCTCTTGGATGCACCATTTCTATCTGACACTTGGTGGCTCAGTTCATTTAGAGGTTGACGCTCTCTCTCTGCAGAGTAAACCACGTCTAGTGGGTCACAAGTGATCATTGAGAGACATTATGTTTATGAGTCCATGCTTTGTTTTTTAGGAGAATCCTCCTCATTCCTGTCCACCAGTTGATGGTTGGTGGAGATTCATGTTGTTCCTGAGGAGTTTTCTCAGTCGTCACTCAACCAGTGAGTGACTCAGCTTTTACAGGTGGAATATTTTAACATCAACAACAAATGGAAAATGTGCAGATTATATCAGGTCCAGTCATGACGTCATGAAATGAATAAATGTGAATCTTGAAGCGCTGCTTTGCATCAGGATCATATCTTGAAACTCAACTCTTTTGTTACAAATGTTTATTAAAAGTTTATCATTAAATATGAGAGAAAGGTATTATACGGTAATTTAAATGTTTCATATTAGTGTAATTTGATAACTCTTTTGTCAGCCAGCTGTTTTTAAGCAGTAAAAGGAAACTGAACAGAATTAGTCTTTTGATGTCTTCATGTTTGTCTATAACTCTTCCTCTGAGGAGACAAGAAATATTTAACAACTAAAGAAATTTAATGTTTTCAAACGTGGAGCAGGTTTTAACCGAGGCTCTGTTTGTAAATGTGGAAACAAAGTTCACATTCACACCGCTGCTCCTCTTCCTGGAATGAACCACAGCTTGATAACCCCTCCTTCTTCCTCCTGCTCTCAAACACAGCCGCCTCCACTCTGTCCACATATGTCCTTGTTCCCTCCCCTTCAGATCTACAGTTTTAAAGATGGGTGTAACCAACATGGTGGTGAAGCGATAGAGCTGACAGGCTCCATTCACTGAACAAACACATGTTGTTCAGATCAGAGGTCAAAGCAGAGTCGCTTCTAGTGAAGTGAAACTCAGACAGTCGTTTTTACTGAGAGGTGAAATGGCGCAGAAAGGAGTTCAGCTGGATCGGGAAATCATCTCTTGTTCCATCTGTCTGGATCTACTGAAGGATCCGGTGACTACTTCCTGTGGACACAGCTACTGCATGAACTGTATTAAAAGCTTCTGGGATGAAGAGGATGTGAAGAAACTCCACAGCTGCCCTCAGTGTAGGCAGACCTTCACACCGAGGCCTGTCCTGCTGAAAAACACCATGTTAGCACTGGGAGGAAACGGAAAGCCATCAAGTCCTGTCTGCAATGTGTGATCTCTTATTGTGAGAAACACCTCCAGCTTCATTATGAATCCCCTGCCTTTGAGAAACACAAGCTGGTGGACCCCTCCAAGAAGCTCCAGGAGAACATCTGCTCTCGTCACGATGAGGTGATGAAGATTTTCTGCCGTACTGATCAGCAGTGTATCTGTTACCTCTGCTTAATGGATAAACACAAAGGCCACGACACAGTCTCAGCTGCAGCAGAAATCACTGAGAGGCAGAGAGAGCTGGAGGTGAGTCGACTAAACATCCAGCAGAGAATCCAGGACAGAGAGAAAGACGTGAAGCTGCTTCAACAGGAGGTGGAGGCCGTCAATCGCTCTGCCGACGAAGCGGTGAAGGACAGCGAGAAGATCTTCACCGAGCTGATCCGTCTCATGGAGAAAAGAAGCTCCGATGTGAAGCAGCAGGTCAGATCCCAGCAGAAAAGTGAAGTGAGTCGAGTCAAAGAGCTTCAGGAGAAGCTGGAGCAGGAGATCTCTGAGCTGAAGAGGAACGACGCTGAGCTGAAGCTGCTCTCACACACAGAGGATCACAACCAGTTTCTACACAACAACCCCTCACTGTCACCACTCAGTGAGTCTACAGACTCGTCCAGCATCGATATCCATCCTCTGAGCTACTTTGAGGACGTGACGGCGGCTGTGTCAGAAGTCAGAGATAAACTACAGGACGTTCTGAGAGAGAAGTGGACAAACGTCTCACTGGCAGTGACTGAAGTGGACGTTTTACTGTCACCTTCACGAGCAGAGCCCAAGACCAGAGCTGGATTCTTAAGATATTCAAGTGAAATCACACTGGATCCAAACACAGCATTCACAAATCTGTTATTATCTGAGGGGAACAGAAAAGCAACATTTATGAGAGAACAACAGTCTTATTCTCGTCACCCAGACAGATTCACTTCATATCATCAGGTCCTGAGTAGAGAGAGTCTGACTGGATGTTGTTACTGGGAGGTGGAGTGGAGAGGAAGAGTTGATGTAGCAGTCGCATACACGAATATCATCAGAACAGGGAGCTCGAATGAATGTGGATTTGGATTCAATGACAAATCTTGGGCGTTATACTGTGTCGAAAACAGTTTTACATTTTGGTACAACAAGATCAAAACTCCCGTCTCTGGTCCTCAGTCCTCCAGAGTAGGAGTGTACCTGGATCACAGAGCAGGTATTCTGTCTTTCTACAGCGTCTCTAAAACCATGACTCTCCTCCACAGAGTCCAGACCACATTCACTCAGCCTCTCTATGCTGGACTCAGGTTTTATTATTATGGAGACACTGCTGAGTTCTGTAAACTCAAATAGACAGAAGTGATTTAAGAACAGCAAATACATTTTTGTGTTTTAGTCCTGAAACTCATTTTGTCTCCATCATTGTCGCTTAATTGCTTAATTTTTCTTCATCTGTCAATCAAACATTGTGGGCGGTACTTTGACATCTTCTCATTATTGTTCTGTAAATGTTTGAGTTTCTTTAGGTGGAGCTCCTTTCTGTGTCTGTTCACAGATCAATCTGTGGACCCACCAAACAGCCTGCTGAGCTCAAGAGTTTCTCTAATGTATCCTCAATTAGTGTGGCACTGGGTGTTTGAGAACACAGGGAAGTATTAGCCCCCCCTATTTATTTGAATTCAGTAAAAGCTAAGGTCTCAGAAATATTTACTATTTCTTTGTCACTTCCCTGTATCATGCTGTCATTAGGTCTTTTACTGGGATGTGTGGTTGTTGTATTTCTGCTCAGCCCAACATTGTCAGCAGAGGGCGCTCTAGGTAGTATACTGAGCATCAGTAGCTAACGTAAGTAGAGCAGAAGAAAGCCTTCAGTACGTGATGAGTGAAGTGTCATCAGAACAGAGAGCGCTTCTCACCTGACCTCATGTATTTTCATATATTTACATGTAAACTGACTTTAAACACAAACATGTTAGATATAACATCTGTATTCACTTGAGAAGCCTTAGTAACTGTAAAATAAAGACATTTCATTGTAGTCCGTGATGAGTTTTTTTTGCGCTTCTATTGTTAAAATGGCGGAGCTCATTGAAATAATTCTGCTGACTAACGCTAATCTAAAAGACAGTCCGGTTCTATGAGAGCTGAAGTTAGTTATATATATATATATATATATGTGTTATTGTTCTATGTAGAGGAAATGGATAACGACAGATAAAGTGGTTGGCCTCCGTTTATGTGAGAAATAAAATGCCTATTTTGGAAACTGGACTTCGTTATTTATGGCACGCGTCAGAACAAACAATCAGCAACCGTGGTGACTTTTTTGATAAGCAACGGGGTCACTACAATAAGTCAAAAACTGCTTCTAGGACAGCGTGGGATCTCTGCTGGCGTTTGAATACGTTCCGGGACCAGCCGCTGGAGGCTAATCATCATCTCGTCTTTTGCACCGGAGCAGGTTGGAGCTGCGGTTGTCTCACGAAGGAAAACGGAACGTAAGAACCACTGTATGCCGTTCAACGCCAAGGTATGTGTATCGTTACCTCCAACAAAGGAATGGCCATTGTTGTAATTGTGGGCACACATGACTTTGCACATAAAATCCAATGCATTGGTGGGGACAGTATGAATGAACTGAGCATGTATTCACAAAATTGAATTTGCGTAACTGACAATGGAAGAAGATCAAGCTGCTGATCCTGAACTCTTAACTGAGACAGAGCCTCGGGTTGATTCTGGTGATATCGACTACTCTGTAAAAAAGCGGACTGTTAAATTGACAGAAAAAGCACTTATGGAAAAAAATGTCAACTTGCAAAAACAGAGAAAAATTAAATTTAAAAGAGCACACAATCTCAAAGAGATAATTGTCAATTTGATGGGTGATAAAAGTTATGTAACAGAGGTAAAAGGTACATTTGAAAAATGTAATGTTCTCTGTGGTGAAGCAAAAGAAATACATGAAGCGTTGATGGGGTTGTTACCTAAAGAGGAGGTGGAAAATCCTGAAATGTGGTATGAACTAAAAATGCTCAGTGTCAATGACTTTATGAAAGTCACCTCAATAGTGAAGGTGTCTTCATAACGAGGGGGTTCATGTGGAGCCTCAGGACAGCATTTCAAATGTTGAATCAAATGCTTCCAACAAAAAGGTCATCCGGGAGTGGAATCGTAGTGAAACCGTAGTCAGTCCGGGACGTTCCGTGATGAACCGTAGTAAAACCGTGGCCATCCGTGCTGAACCGTGGCCATCCGCAGCCATCCGCGGCCGTCCGTGGTGTATCTGGGAAGACGAGCGGCTCGTCGGACGTACAACTAACATCCGGGGTGATCCGGGGACATCCGGGAATGGAGAGGGGGGCGGCGTTGATCGTAGCGCATCCGGGAAGAAACGTAGTAGGACCGGGATGAACCGTAGTAAGACCGGGATGAACCGTAGCATAACCGTGTGTCAAGTAAATCAAGGAGTTGAGGTCCCAGGAAGGCTGCCTTGAGCCAGCCATACATGTTCAAAGTATGAAGATCAGGTCAGAGGGACACAAAGCATAATAATTGAAATTCAATAATCATATTAAAGGGCAGTGTGTATTACGTAACAATGTAAAATGATTAACAAACATAATCCAAATAATAATGAATGTATGTGTGCAAGGTAAAGTGATTTAATAAATATAATCTACTGAAAATGATATATCGGTAAACCTTGTGAGATGTAACTCAAAATGTGTGTGCGTAAGAGACTGGAAAGGAGAGTAGGAAACAGATGTGTTAGTGACTAAGGATAAAAACGAGAAGTAGCTTTAGGTGAAGTCTGTCAAAGATTAAGAAAGAAGGAACTGAGAGCATTCGGGTGTAACCGAGGACACCTAGAGAATGGATGAAGTCATAATAATCATGTGCCATTAATGTGAGGAGTGAGGGGGAGAGAAAACAGCCCAAAAGGGGTTTATAAAGAGAATGATATGCCATAGGCAATTCGGGATTCATCGCGGGACGATACGGCCGTCCAAGTGCTCGACTGAGACAATGGACCTCGTTCGGACAGCGGAGGACTTCGTCTTTTGGTCACGGAGCAAAGACCGCAGTTCGCGACCAAGGATTAGAAGGACAGAGATTTTCCTCTCCCCCCTGTTTGACTTTAACAACTGGACAGCTGAAGGACACAGCCACACCTTAAAGACTTTGTACTGAGTTCGTAGGACCGCTGAACGGACTTTGCTGTCCCGCACAGGAGGAGCTGAAGGTCTAGGCCGGACCTCCGCTCCTACAACCGCCAAAAAAGATTTGTTTCTTCATTGATCCAGAAAAGATTTATTTCTTTATTGATTCAACTCCACCGAAGTCTCGGCATCGAAACTGATGAGTAGATAAAGGACATTATAATCAAATAAGAAATTGTATCTGATCTAGTCAAATATAGTATTATTTTGTGCATGCTGAGCTGTACCCCTGCTAAGACAATCCTGCAATAAATATCTAATCTGCATTTAAAGTAAATCTCTGAGAATTCATTTTGCATGAGTAGTAGAGTTCCTCGTGGCAGTAAAATGTTAAATCTATTGTATGTCTAACACCAAGAGTTCTGAATGGTTATCCAAGTTTCCAGTCCACTTAACAACCCCTTACGGTTTTCTAGCAATCCTAACCGTTAAAACCTAACCTGGCAATTTACCAAGAGCCCGGATCCAGAAGAGGAAAGCTGCCATAACTGACGCGACTGGTAGAAGCACCTGGCCAGGGTGGCCCCTCGGCCGAGTGCACATTTACCGGAGGAAGCAGGGTAGACGTCAGGAGTAACGGTAGTTAGCAGAGCCAGGCGAGTTTCCTCACCACACCAGCTTACCAACCTTTTAATAGAGAGCTGAGTAACTAGTACGCCCCGTATCGGGCTTGTAGAAACCCCTGGATCTAACACGTGTTAATCCGGGATGAAACGGGAGCTAGTTGACACCCCGGAGCACTCTGGATGGGTTTAATTTTCGGCGTGTTGTTGTCATCTGAGGAAGATTCTTCTTCTCTTCTTTTCTTTTCTTCTTCTGCTGCTGCAGCAGCAGCTTTCTTCTTTGCAGCAGTCATCGCCTTCTTCTTGGGTTTAATTTTCGGCATGTTGTTGTCCTTTCAAATATTTTCGGAAGAGTGATTTTGTCTCTGAAAATCAGAACTATTTATACCCTGACGCTTCATCCGGGACGCATCCGTGACGCATCCGGGGCCGTGTCCGTGGCGTATCCGTGGTCAAACCGTGCTCATCCGTGGTCAAACCGTGGCAATCCGGGATGAACCAGGCTTGAACAGGGGTGATCCGTGCCGGAACCATATTAGAACCGTAGTAGAACCGGGAAACATGTCAAATGTGTTGTCATCCGGGACGATTTCCTTCCCGGATCACCGCGGATCACCCCGGGGACATCCGGCTTTCGGTGAACTGGGGCTTAAGGAGGACAAAAGGAGCATCTTAAAATGGACACTGAAATAGCACCAACTACAGCAAAACTAGCAGTGTTGAATGCCTCGTGTCATGACAGTGTTTCAAATGCACATTCGGATGGAATGGAATCCTATTTAAAAATAGGAGCAAAATTCAATCCTCATGCTGAACAATACAACCCACAGCAAAAAGAGTCATCTCGGCAGAAATATTCATGGTCTGCCTGTTACGGTCGGTTTGTTCTGGACCCAAACGCAGACACCAGGATGGCAGAGTAGGTGAGTAAAAGGGTTTTATTAGGCTTGTCTTTGGAGCCGGTGGAACATGCAGGTGGAACATGCAGGTGGAGTAGCGAGGCGGTGTGAGCGGCGGCGGCTGGCGGCGACGTGGCACGGGAATCGCTGAGGGAAGACACAAGTTAGTTTGAAATGTCAAAAAGTTTAACTTGCTCTAAGAAAAGAGTTAAGCTCAACAGGAGCCGAGGTTATAGCTACCACTGAGCTGAAGGAACAATCTGGCGATGAGACTGCAGGAAGCCGGGGTATTTGAGCTGACGTGATGAGGTCTAATTGTTGGCAGGTGAGGAGATGAGCCCAGGTGCCAGATGATTGCAGCCGCGCTCAAGCCACACACACACACACACACACACACACACACAAAGACAGAGAACAGAGGGGAGACGAGCTGAGGTCACAGCGGAGCCGTGACAGTACCCCCACCTCGACGGGCGCCTCCAGGCGCCCCACCGGGCTTGGTAGGATGATCCCGATGGAAATCCCTGACAAGGGAAACATCTGTGAAGGAACCACGAGGAAGCCAAGAGCGTTCCTCCGGTCCATAACCTTCCCAGTCCACAAGATACTGGAATCCCCGGCCCCGGCGGCGGACATCCAGGATCTGCCGGACCTCGAAGACAGTGTGGTCATCGACGACCCGGGGGGGTGGTGGGGGGTCGGCCGGAGGGCACAGGGGACTGGAGGAAACTGGCTTGAGTAGTGAAACATGGAATGTAGTATGGACCTTCAAGGAGGCTGGGAGCTTGAGTCGGACCGCAGAGGGATTGATGACTTTATCCACCTCGAAGGGTCCGACAAAACGGGGTGCCAACTTGCGGGACTCCACTTGAAGGGGTAAGTCCCGGGATGACAACCATACTTTCTGGCCCGGAAGATAGGTGGGTGCAGGGGCTCTGTGACGGTCAGCGATGCGTTTGTTCCGGGTGGCTGACCGCTGGAGCGCCGACAAGGCCTCCCTCCATACCTGTCGGCACCTACGGAGGTTGGCCTGGACAGATGGCACTGCCATCTCCCTTTCTTGGGCCGGAAACAGGGGTGGCTGATACCCCAAGGAGGCCATGAAGGGGGACATGCCAGTGGCGGTGCTAGTGAGGGAGTTGTGTGCATACTCGACCCACGGCAAGTGTACGGACCAGGAGGACGGGCGGCGAGCAGTGACACAACGCAGAGCCGACTCCAGATCTTGGTTGGCCCGTTCCGTCTGGCCGTTTGTCTGCGGATGGTAACCAGAGGAGAGACTGGCGGTGGTACCTGGGATCTGACTGCATCCGGCACAAACAAACTGTTGGGAGGACCACCACCTGGATCCAGATGGGAGCGCTGGGCCTCCTGGACGAGAGACTCAACTCCCCATGTGACAGCAGCCAACACGCAGGAGGGGGGAAGAATGGGTTCAGGCTCAAAGGGGGTTCTTTCCATGGTGGACTGCCGAGAGAGAGAGCATCAGGCTTGATGTTGCGTGAACCAGGGTGGTAGGTGAGTGTAAAATTTAACCTTCCCAGGAACAACGCCCACCGAGCCTGTCGGGAGTTTAGTCTCTTAGCAGAGCGGAGGTAAGAGAGATTTTTATGGTCAGTCCACACAATGAAAGACTATTCCGCTCCTTCCAACCAGTGCCTCCACTCCTCGACTGCAAGAACCACAGCCAATAGTTCGCGGTTTCCCACATCATAGTTGCGCTCTGCGGGGGACAGGCGCTGGGGGAAAAAAGCGCAGGGGTGCATCTTCTGATCCTGGGGAGACCGCTGAGAGAGGACGGCCCCGACTCCGAGGCATCCACCTCCACAACAAACTGCAGGGAGGGATCAGGATGAATTAGCACCGGGGCAGTGGTGAACAGCTGTTTGAGGGAGGCGAAGGCAGCGTCTGCCTCCAGAGTCCATATAAAGGGAATGGCAGTGGAGGTGAGTTGCGTGAGGGGGGTAGCCACCCTGCTGTAATTGCAAATAAACCGTCTGTAAAAGTTGGCAAACCCTAGGAACCGCTGCAACTGTTTCCGAGTGGTAGGAGTAGGCCACTCTGCCACTGCCTGAACCTTAGCTGCATCCGCCATCACCTGCCCCGACTGGATGATGAATCCAAGGAAACTCACTGTGGTGACATGGAACTCACATTTCTCCGCCTTTACATGAAGCTGGTTCTCCAGTAGTCGCTGTAGCACTAGTCTGACATGCTTAATGTGTTCCTCCATGTTCCGGGAGAAGATGAGGATGTCATCAATATAAACAAACACAAAGCGGTTGCGCATGTCACGGAGGACATCGTTCACCATGGCCTGGAACACTGCCGGGGCGTTGGTGAGGCCGAAAGGCATGACCCGATACTCGAAATGGCCTAGAGGGGTGTTAAAAGCGGTCTTCCATTCATCTCCCTCCCGGATCCGAACTTGGTGGTAGGCATTGCGGAGGTCCAATTTGGAGAAGATGGTGGCTTTGAGAAGGGGCTCACAAGCAGGGTCAATGAGAGGGAGAGGATACTTGTTCTTGATGGTAACATCGTTGAGACCACGGTAATCGATGCAGGGACGAAGGGTGTGGTCCTTCTTGTCCACAAAGAAGAAACCAGCACCCACTGGAGATGAAGAGGGTCGGATTAACCCAGCTGCAAGGGAGTCGTGGGTGTACTTCTCCATAGCCTCTCTTTCAGGACGGGAGATCTTGAAAAGGCGGCTGGAGGGCAGGGGGGCTCCAGGAAGCAGGTTGATGGCACAGTCATAGGGCCTATGAGGGGGCAGTGTCTGGGCTTGCTGCTTGCTGAATACCTCCCCTAAGTAGTGGTAAGTGGGTGGCACTAACGTGAGGTCAGGGGGCTCAATCGTAGGTGTTACAGTTACGTTAGTGGGGGCTGAGGCTGACCGGAGACAGTGAGAGTGGCAAAATGTGCTCCAACTAACTACAGCCCCTGTGGACCAATCAATGTGCGGGTTGTGATGCTTCAGCCAAGGTTGGCCGAGGACCACTGGAACATGTGGTGAGGAAATTATGAGTAGTTCTACTGACTCGTGGTGATTACCGAACAGGTGAAGACTTAGGGGAGCTGTGTGGTGAGTGATGTGAGCCAGGAGTTGTCCATCCAGGGCGTAGACCTCCTTGGGGACAGGAAGGGCCTCTGTGGAAATTCCAGCTTGTGCAACGAGGGTGGAGTCAATAAAGTTCTCATCTGCCCCCGAGTCAACCAGGACATGAAGTGGGATGGATTCTCCCTTCCACATGAGAGATTCTTTCATCGGTTTACAGGATGGAGGGACTGAGGAAGAGGTGGAGGTATGGCTCATCAGGACCCCTCCAGTAACTGATGAGCCTAGTCTTTTGGCAGGAGGGAACAGGAGGCAAGGTGGTGACCAGCCTGACCGCAATAAGCGCATAAGCCTGCCCTAGCCCGCCGTTGGCGCTCGGATAAAGGGAGGCGGGCGCGTCCCAGCTGCATCGGCTCCTCTATGAAGAGCGGTGGTCGAACACTAAGGGGCGGTCCGGAGGCCGACTGACTGTCCGCTCTAACCCGGGGAGCTGCCTGAGGCTGACTGTAAGAGGTGGAGGCTGGTCTGCAGCTGGTGCGCTCTCTACGGCGCTCACGGAGGCGGTTATCTAGGCAGATGGACAGGGAAATTAGGGAGTCTAAGCTGTCTGTCTCTTCCTTCGTCACTTCATCCCTGATATTCTCAGCCAACCCGTAAACAAAAGCACTCTGCAAGGAAATGTCCTCCCACCCAGTCTCTGTAGCTAGGATTCTAAAATCCACTGCATATTCTGCGACTGTTCCGGCACCCTGACGAAGGGAGAGGAGTCTGCTGGCTGCTGCTCTACCCTGAACGGGATGGTCAAACACCTCTTTCATTTGTGCTACAAAAACAGCATAAGAATTACAGATTGGAGACTCCCTCTCCCATAAAGCGGTGGCCCACTGGGCAGCCTTGCTCGTAAGTAAGCTGGTGATAAATGCAATACGGGACTTATCTGGGGCGTAGGTGGCTGGCTGCTGCTGGAATACCAGGGAACATTGCAGGAGGAACCGCCCACAGGCTCCTAGATCTCCGGCGTAGCGTTCCGGTGTCAGAATGAACGGCTCGCGGGCACGCGGAGCTGGAATGGGGGGAGCCGAGGGGGCTGGGGGTGGCGCAGGTGGAGCCGCCGTGGGAGCAGCGGAAGCGTCGGGGGCAGAGAGGTGAGTCGTGACCTGATCCATTTGGCCGCTGAGTTGAGACACGCTGGTGGAAAGGGTTCGTAGAGTCTCCACTACTTCCCGGAGAAGTGTCTCATGCTGGCCGATCAGATTGCCCTGGAAGGCTAGCGCCTGACGGAGGAGGTTCGGGTCCGCTGGGTCCATGTCGCCAGATTGTTCTGTTACGGTCGGTTTGTTCTGGACCCAAACGCAGACACCAGGACGGCAGAGTAGGTGAGTAAAAGGGTTTTATTAGGCTTGTCTGTGGAGCCGGTGGAACATGCAGGTGGAGCAGCGAGGCGGTGTGAGCGGCGGCGGCTGGCGGCGACTGCTGAAAAACACCATGTTAGCAGTTTTAGTGGAGGAGCTGAAGAAGACTGGACTCCAAGCTGCTCCTGCTGATCACTGCTATGCTGGACCTGAAGATGTGTCCTGTGATGTCTGCACTGGGAGGAAACGGAAAGCCTTCAAGTCCTGTCTGCAATGTGTGATCTCAGCCTCATTCTGAATCCCCTGCCTATGAGAAACACAAGCTGCTCCAGGAGAACATCTGCTCTCGTCACGATGAGGTGATGAAGATTTTCTGCCATACTGATCAGCAGTGTATCTGTTATCTCTGCTTAATGGATGAATACAAAGGCCACGACACAGTCTCAGCTGCAGCCGAAATCACTGAGAGGCAGAGAGAGCTGGAGGTGAGTCGACTAAACATCCAGCAGAGAATCCAGGACAGAGAGAAAGACGTGAAGCTGCTTCAACAGGAGGTGGAGGCCGTCAATCGCTCTGCCGACGAAGCGGTGAAGGACAGCGAGAAGATCTTCACTGAGCTGATCCGTCTCATGGAGAAAAGAAGCTCCGATGTGAAGCAGCAGGTCAGATCCCAGCAGAAAAGTGAAGTGAGTCGAGTCAAAGAGCTTCAGGAGAAGCTGGAGCAGGAGATCTCTGAGCTGAAGAGGAACGACGCTGAGCTGAAGCTGCTCTCACACACAGAGGATCACAACCAGTTTCTACACAACTACCCCTCACCTCACTGAGGTTTAAATGTTTGATAAATATTAGTATTGATGTATTTGTTAGTTGTTGTTTCTCTTCCACTGCATGGCTCTTAAAGAGATAAATCACCAGCTTCTTTTATCAAAGATATTTAGTTCTCAGCACTCTTAGTAAAGATTTCTTTAAGTGAAATTATGTTTATTTTCTACAACAGATTAAATGTTGTTCTTCTTGTTTTCTTAATCGTTATACAAAAGACGTACTATGATGTATTATATAACTAATTATTATAATCACAATCAATAAGTAAATCATTCATTATTCTCTTTTACATAACTGAGATTCTGGTCAAACTAATAGATGATGAGGATGAAGTGAATGTGTTCATGAAATCATTGAACAAGAGTCATTGAACAGACTTCACTGATGGGATGTGAACAAACTGAAGGTTTACATGATGAATAAAGTATTTCTTGATTCAAGAATGAACAAAGTATTTTCTTGTCTTATTTACAGGGTTTCATACAAAGCTGATGGAGAAAATGTGAAACTAATATGAGAGTATAACTGAGTCAGTTTTCCTCCTGAAACACCACAAAGTACAGAGTTCATGTTTAGAGCAGAAGAACATTAGTCAGTCAGTCTCTGTCCTTTAAACTGTCCTCACTAAAACATCTTTGTCACAGAGAAATGAGCAGAGTTTTATATCACGTGTCGCTTCTTACAACCAACATTCTGTTTGTGCACTTAGTCAATAAAGAGGATTTATTACACTGACATGAAATAATATATAAAAATAGTGAATTAATTTGGTGAAGTTTGGGTGTGAAGACGTTGTATTGAGTCCTCCTCACACACATGAGACAACAGATACTGATGAAAGTTCAGAATGAGGCTGTCATGTTGGTTCAGTGTTTATCTGTCACCTCACAGCCAGACCATGTTGTAAAGTTTGAATCCAGACTTCACTCAAACTTCTTGCGACTCATTTTGTCCAGGGTGAAATCTGTGGACCCACCAAACAGCCTGCTGAGCTCAAGAGTTCCTCTAATTGATCCTCAATTAGTGTGGCACTGGGTGTTTGAGAACACAGGGAAGTATTAGCCCCCCCTATTGTGTTGAATTCAGTAAAAGCTAAGGTCTCAGAAACATGTACTATTTCTTTGTCACTTCCCTGTATCATGCTGTCATGAGGTCTTTTACTGGGATGTGTGGTTATTGTATTTCTGCTAAGCCCAACATTGTCAGCAGAGGGCGCTCTAGGCCAGTGATTCTCAACTGGTGGGTCGCGACCCAAAAGCCTTCACCAGGCTGTACATGTCATGTGCAAACAGGCCCTTGCCTTGTAGTTTGGTATTTAGATCAGTCATTAGTGCAGTCACATCAACAGCAAATGCAAAATCTGTCATCCAGTTTACATCAGAGAGCTCTGGGATGTCTTTGCCTTTCTTCTCACAGAACTCTTGAATCTCTGCTCTCAGGTCTCGTACTCTTTGAAGCACTTTGCCCGGGCTGAGCCACCTGACAGCTGTGTGGTAGCCTATGTCACTGTGTTCAGTCACACGCTCCTCCAAGAGTGCAACAAACTGTCTGTGATTCAAGGCTCTTGCCCTGATGACGTTAACTATTTTAGTTACAACATCAATAACATTGACTGAATGGATTTGATCTTCTTCTTTGGTGTCGTGGTTTGGAAACCTCTCTTTAAAGAACAGAAACTCTCTGCATCACATTGTGAAATGGTCTAGCAGGCTGATTGGTGAGTCACAGCTTAACCCAGAGTCCCTGTACACCAGACAGGTACAATGGAAACCGGCTCCATTTTAAAGGATGAGTCCGACCCTTTGCACAGGGAATTCCAGCTTCTTGCTTCTAGACGGAGGTATATAGTCCCACGGTGTAGAACAAAGCGGTATAACAACAGCTTTGTTCCAGCAGACATCACTCAGGTGCAGTGGCGGGCCGTGCATTTTATACCTGGGCCTTCACTGCTGTCCTGCAGCTGAAACACAGCTACGGTTATTATTTGTTTTGTGTAAAAATGAAGCCAACACCTGTAAATACACTAACTGCAGAGAATACACCGAGACTGCGTCTCCTCTCTGCTCTGACTGCTGCGCGAGGCTTCTGTGAGAGTACACGCCTATGTGTGCTTTTGGGCGGCGGAGGGGCTCACGGCAGCACCCGCTGCTCGTTCACGGCAGTAACTGTAGAACGTACGTGCTTTAACGTTATCGAGTCAAAACACCAGCAAAGTCTCCAACAACACCAGAAAAAGTCGCTAGATTTGTCACTAGTAGCTTTTGACAAAAAAAGTCGCCATGAGGGTTCGGAAAGTCGCCAGATTTAACGAGAAAGTTGGCAAGTTGGCAACACTGGCACCGTCTAAATATGTCCCCAGAGCAACATTGGCTGTAACAATGGTTCCTATCACATATTAAACCAAACAAAAAACAAGTTGTACAAATAATAATATACAAACAAGCATATTAAAGCTACTGCAGATGTAAAAACAAACGCATTTAACTTACCAGAGCTGCTGTTCACTATTTAAAGACAACGTCCATCTTTCTTTCTTCGTTAATAAAGAGTTTAATCTCACGGTTGTTCAGTACATCCGTGCGTTTTAGTTCCAGTAAGAAGTCCTTCTCGATTCATGGACGCCAGTGAAGACAGTCGAGCCTCCCCAGTTGTATTTCTCGAATACGTTTTAATGCGTTTGAGGGCTGAAAATGTCCGCTCGACAGAGGCAGCAGATATTGGGATTGTCACTGCCCAACATGTCACTCTAGCCCACTGACCAATCACGTATGGCTAGGCCAGCTAGCAGGCTCTGGCACATCAAAGAATGTCAATGCCAACATGTCAAACTAAAGATCTGATTGGTTGAACACTATGACAATCAACAATATCGTCCCCATTCACTTAAACTACACATGGATGCAACTTGTGAGTCTGCAGGCCTCGGGCCTCTCTTCTTACCTAGAGACACAGAGGTGAAATCTGATTGGATAAAAGCTCTACTTAAAACAAGCTGCACTGGAAGCAGAGCAACTGAGGAAGACAGTAGCTGTGCAATGAGAAAATAAGATAATGGGAAAAATTATTTTATAAATTATAATACATGTAGTGTATTTAAGAAAAATTATTAAATTATAAAATAGCTATAACTTTGTGATTCTGTTTAGGCCAGCAGAGAAGGCTTTGCAGGCCCTGACGGCCCACCACTGCTGTTTACATCTAACACACAAATACACAGAAAGAAAAAAGGTGTGTGAACACACGTTTCTCCACATCGGTGGAGTTTCAGTGGAACTCTATCGCCTCCCAGTGGAAGTTCAGTAAATGTTTGTTTTGACTTTTCCTTCATTGTAGTCAGACAGGAATCAACAGTCAGTAAGCTGCTCTGCTCTGGTTCTGACCCATGATTGTGCTAGGTGCTTCATATTTATATTTGTATTATATATATAATGTGTTCTACTGCAGGTTTGATGAGTACACTTTATCACAAAATGTAAACATGTGATACATTAACAAAAAGGGATTGTTTTGAATAGAAGAAATGCCACACCAAACAAGAAGATCAATATCAGACAATGCTCTATTGTAAATGAAACATGATGAAGTGCCATCTAGGATGCCCTTCAGTGGATAGAAAGTTATGAAGAGGCTTATAGGACAAAGAGAAACCTACATTATAGACAACTTAACAGTTTACTTCTTCTCTGAACTCCACCACTAGCTGCTTTAAAAGTGTACCCTCTGGACTAAGTATGTATAGTTCATAATTTAATTCTATACCCTAATAACAATAATCTTTAATCTTCAGCACATTTCATGCACATCTAGCTGAAAGTGCTGTACACAAAACAGAAAACCCTACTTTTAAAAATATACTAAATAAACCTGAAGACAGCAAACATTTCAAAACATTTCTTCCTTACATTTGAAGTGTCATATCCTACGGACAATAGTTCTCTGGGTCTTTTAAATGAACATATTTTTAGGGGGATTTGTCAGGAGCGGTGTAAACATTAATAATGCGGTGTTTCTCACTTCTGTAAAAGCAGTCCAGCATCAATAGTCTGCCAGGAATAGTGTCTCTTATTGTAATTATAAGATATAATAAGATAAAATAAAATAAGATAATCCTTTCTTAGTCCCACAGCGGGGACATTTGCAGGATTACAGCAGCAAAGTGGACAGTTCAAACGAACAAGAGACATAAGTAGAAAAACAAGATCAAAACATGTGTAATAAATAAGTAATCGCACATAAGGTATGATGAATAACATTATGTTTTAAAACATATATAACAACAAAGCATTGCTCCACTCCCTGATTCTGCTCCTGAACGTCTCTAAATGAGGCTTTCTGTGCTCGAGCTTTGCAGGGAGAGTAAACAAACCGCGCACGCATTGAGGAAGTGGATCAGCTGACTTGATCGCGGAAGCGAAAAGACGTCACGCAGCTGAAACGCGGCCTCTTCGTTTTGAAACAGCAACAGCCAATGAGGAGAGGGGGAGCTGCAACCCGACCGACCAATGGTGTAACGTCGTGCTTCACTCCTCCTCCTTTTCAGCGACATGCAAGTGTGGGAGAGCAGAAAAGGAGGACGTAAAGGAGCAGCAGCTCTAACGGGACAAAAAGAACAGTTTACTTTAGGTCGAAGCACAGACTTCTGTTTCTGTTGAGTGAAACTCTCACACGAGGAGAAGAAAATGGCGCAGAAAGGAGTTAATCTGGACCAGGAGACCTTCTCTTGTTGCATCTGTCTGGATGTACTGAAGGATCCGGTGACTATTCCCTGTGGACACAGCTACTGCATGAACTGTATTAAAAGCTTCTGGGATGAAGATGATGTGAAGAAACTCCACAGCTGCCCTCAGTGTAGGCAGACCTTCACACCGAGGCCTGTCCTGCTGAAAAACACCATGTTAGCAGATTTAGTGGAGGAGCTGAAGAAGACTGGACTCCAAGCTGCTCCTGCTGATCACTGCTATGCTGGACCTGAAGATGTGTCCTGTGATTTCTGCACTGGGAGGAAATTGAAAGCCTTCAAATCTTGTCTGGTTTGTCTGGTCTCTTACTGTGAGAAACACCTTCAGCCTCATTTTAAATCTCCTGCCTTTGAAAAACACAAGCTGGTGGACCCCTCCAAGAAGCTCCAGGAGAACATCTGCTCTCATCATAATGAGGGGATGAAGATTTTCTGCCGTACTGATCAGCAGTGCATCTGTTATCTCTGCTTAATGGATGAACACAAAGGCCACGACACAGTCACAGCTGCAGCAGAAATCACTGAGAGGCAGAGAGAGCTGGAGGTGAGTCGACTAAACATCCAGCAGAGAATCCAGGACAGAGAGAAAGACGTGAAGCTGCTTCAACAGGAGGTGGAGGCCGTCAATCGCTCTGCTGATAAAGCAGTGGGGGACAATAGGAAGATCTTCACCGAGCTGATCCGTCTCATGGAGAAAAGAAGCTCCGATGTGAAGCAGCAGGTCAGATCCCAGCAGAAAAGTGAAGTGAGTCGAGTCAAAGAGCTTCAGGAGAAGCTGGAGCAGGAGATCTCTGAGCTGAAGAGGAAAGACGCTGAGCTGAAGCTGCTCTCACACACAGAGGATCACAACCAGTTTCTACACAACTACCCCTCACTGTCACCACTCAGAGAATCTACAGACTCGTCCAGCATCGATATCCGTCCTCTGAGCTACTTTGAGGACGTGACTGCGGCTGTGTCAGAAGTCAGAGATAAACTACAGGACGTTCTGAGAGAGAAGTGGACAAACGTCTCACTGGCAGTGACTGAAGTGGATGTTTTACTGTCACAAGCAGAGCCCAAGACCAGAGCTGGATTCTTAAGATATTCAAGTGAAATCACACTGGATCCAAACACAGCAAACACAAAGCTGTTATTATCTGACGGAAACAAGAAAGCATCAGTTGTGAGTAAACAACAGTCTTATTCTAGTCACCCAGACAGATTCACTGACTATAAGCAGGTCCTGAGTAGAGAGAGTCTGACTGGACGTTGTTACTGGGAGGTGGAGTGGAGAGGAGGAGTTTATGTAGCAGTTTCATACAAGGATATCAGCAGAAAATGTGACGGGGGTAAATGTAGATTTGGATGTAATGACAAATCTTGGGCATTAAAATGTGTCAATAACAGTTATATCTTTTGGTACAACAATGTCCAAACTCCCGTCTCTGGTCCTCTGTCCTCCAGAGTAGGAGTGTACCTGGATCACAGAGCAGGTATTCTGTCTTTCTACAGCGTCTCTGAAACCATGACTCTCCTCCACAGAGTCCAGACCACATTCACTCAGCCTCTCTATGCTGGACTTTATGTTTATAATTTGTCTGGATCCACTGCTGAGTTGTGTAAACTGAAGTAGACAGAAGTCCTTTAAGGGTTAAACTCTGTGTTTGAACTCATTTTGTCTCCATGTTTGTTGCTGACAGCTGATTGTTGTGGCATTTCTTCACTGCACAGAGATCACCTGTCAATCAAACCTTGTGGGCGGTACTTTGACATCTTCTCATTATTGTTCTGTAAATGTTTGAGTTTCTTTAGGTGGAGCTCCTTTCTGTGTCTGTTTAGCCATGGAGGCTATCACTGCTCATGATGATCTTTGTTGACCTGAACTGACATTTCTCTGCATGAACATTTAAACTTCTCTGAGCTCTAAATGTTTGATGAATATTTGTATTGATGCTTTTATTTTGTTGTTTCTCTTCCACTGCATGGCTCTTAAGAGAGAAAACACCAGACCTTCATTTATCAGAGATATTTTGTTCTCTTTGTGTGCATTTGTAAAGAAATCTCTAATTGATCAAGAGTCATTTAACAGACTTTACTGATGGGTTGTGTCAACAAACTGAATGTTTACATGATGAATAAACAAACATGAACAAAGATTTTTCTTCTTGTCTTATTTACAGGGTTTCATACAAAGCTGATGGAGGAAATGTGAAACTAATATGAGAGAATAACTGAGTCAGTTTTCCTCCTGAAACACCACAAAGTACAGAGTTCATGTTTAGAGCAGAAGAACATTAGTCAGTCAGTCTCTGTCCTTTAAACTGTCCTCACTAAAACATCTTTGTCACAGAGAAATGAGCAGAGTTTTATATCACGTGTTGCTTTTTACGTCCAAAATTTTGTTTGTGCACTTAGTCAATGAAGAGGATTAATCACACAGACCTATGTAGGGTTAGTATGGAGGATTTGTTTAGTCCTGACACACATAAGACAACAGATATTGTGTTGTTGATTCTTTTAAATTATTACAATGTTGTTTAATCAGAATTCAAGAAGTCAGAGAAACTTTAACCCACAGCCTCAAATCTCACATTTATAAATACTATTTACAACCTGAGAGCTGATGTGAATACTGTTTGTAGAGTAGAAGCTCTTCTCTACCATCTTTCCCATGTGCCCTGAATGCAGCATCAGTGTTACAGGATGTGACTCCTGTGAACAAACTGACGCAGTGTAATGTTACATTTAAATGTCTTTACTGATGTTTGTACATGTCTTCCTGCAGTGAACACCACACAACACAAGAGGGCGCCTTCATCCTGATAACCAGGGATGTAGTGGAGGTTCAAGCAGTTTGTCTGCATATTTGTATACCATGTTTTTAAGCAGAGTATATATTAAAACTAGAAATGTAATTGTGTCAAACTCCTGTGAGACAAAAAGGGAATTCTCTGGAGCGTTTACTGTTTCTTTAATATTAACAAAAGTAGAGTCACTAGAGGTTGGTTTTTTGTGTCTTGTTTTGAGGACGCCCCCCCCCACACACACACACACACACAATTCATAGCAATGTGACGTTAAACACGGTGTTACCAGTGGAAGCATGGAGACATAAAATAGAAAAGATAAACAAAGAGGACGGCACATGTGTGTTCAGCCTGGTAAATTACAAATTACATTTACTCAGACACATTAAGGGTTAAACATGGAACATAAAAACACATGAAATCAGAGATTATACTACACAGATTTATTCCTCAAACATTTCATTTTGTTATTGAAGCGGTTTTAAAAGAAACAAGCAAATATATTATTTGAAATTACCTCATCTTGTGAGCAAAGAGCCTGGAAGACGTTCAAATCAGGGAGTAAAAAAATATAAAATTAAAATAAAATAAAAAAAGTTGCAAAAGTGATGCAGAGAAATTGCGTCCAGTGCAGATTTAATAAGAAATTAGCAGTAAGTGCATGTACACAAGTACTACATCAAATATCAAGGTGCTTTATTTGACTATTTCCATTTCATGCTAATACCTTCTACTCAACTTTACTCCAGAGGCAGGTATTATTCTTTGTACTCCACATTTATTTGACATCTTTAGTTACTTTGTAGATTTAAATTATGGAGACAGAATATAATTCCCCTGATAAATTATGATATATTATTATAGGTTAATCTACCTGGCAACATATAAAGTAATTAGCTCCACGTTAACAGGTGCAACATTTAAGTGATGAATACATTAATGCATCAATACTTATATTTTATGATTTTGAAATCTGCCATTCTGCATAATGAGTACTTTTACTTTTGTTATGCTAAGTATAATTTGATGCTTTTGCACTTTTACTTGCGTAGCTGAAACTCACCTTTTCATTCTGAAATAGCAACAGCCAATGATGGGGGAGCTCCAACTCGACCGACCAATGGTGTAACTTCATTACTGCCCCCCACTTTGCTGCTGTCCAATCACATGAAAGCGTGTTAACTCCTCCCTCTTCTTCCTGCAGTGAAACACAGCCAGCTCACACAGTCTCTGCCACGAGGAGAAAACGGCTCAGAAAGGAGTTCATGTGGACCAGGAGACCTTCTCTTGTTGCGTCTGATCTCCTGAAGGATCCGGTGACTATTCCCTGTGGACACAGCTACTTGTGAAAGAACTCCAAGAGTAGATACATGATTTAATTTTTGTTCTAATCTTCACTGCATGTTAAAAAAGACGGGGAAACATTTACTGTCCCTTTAAGAGAAAACTCCTCCTCCTGGAATGCAGGAGATTGTTGTCTTGTTCCCTCCCCCTCACTGATATGCAAGAGTGAATATGGGTCTAACCAACATCTGATAGGACAGGACTAGCCCCATTCAGTGAAGAACAGCAAAATAACTGGAACAAAAGGCAGAGAGTTTGAGTTAAGCCAGTCTAGAGAAACTCTGTCAAGTCACTGTGACCAGTAGATATGGGTCCGAAAAGAATTAAACTGGACAAGGAAGTCTTCTCTTGTTCCATCTGTCTGGATCTACTGAAGGATCCGGTGACTATTCCCTGTGGACACAGCTACTGCATGAACTGTATTAAAACACACTGGGATGAAGAGAAGGAGAAGAAACTCCACAGCTGCCCTCAGTGTAGGCAGACCTTCACACCGAGGCCTGTCCTGGTGAAAAACACCATGTTAGCAGATTTAGTGGAGGAACTGAAGAAGACTGGACTCCAAGCTGCTCCTGCTGATCACTGCTATGCTGGACCTGAAGATGTGTCCTGTGATTTCTGCACTGGGAGGAAACGGAAAGCCTTCAAGTCCTGTCTCGTCTGTCTGGTCTCTTACTGTGAGAAACATCTTCAGCCTCATTTTAAATCTCCTGCCTTTGAGAAACACAAGCTGGTGGACCCCTCCAACAAGCTCCAGGAGAACATCTGCTCTCATCACGATGAGGTGATGAAGATGTTCTGTCGTACTGATCAGCAGTGTATCTGTTACCTCTGCTCTGTGGATGAACACAAAGGCCACGACACAGTCTCAGCTGCAGCAGAAAGGACTGAGAGGCAGAGAGAGCTGGAGGTGAGTCGACTAAACATCCAGCAGAGAATCCAGGACAGAGAGAAAGACGTGAAGCTGCTTCAACAGGAGGAGGAGGCCGTCAATCGCTCTGCCGACGAAGCGGTGAAGGACAATAAGAAGATCTTCACCGAGCTGATCCGTCTCATGGAGAAAAGAAGCTCCGATGTGAAGCAGCAGGTCAGATCCCAGCAGAAAAGTGAAGTGAGTCGAGTCAAAGAGCTTCAGGAGAAGCTGGAGCAGGAGATCTCTGAGCTGAAGAGGAACGACGCTGAGCTGAAGCTGCTCTCACACACAGAGGATCACAACCAGTTTCTACACAACTACCCCTCACTGTCACCACTCAGAGAATCTACAGACTCGTCCAGCATCCAGATCAGTCCTCTGAGCTACTTTGAGGACGTGACGGCGGCTGTGTCAGAAGTCAGAGATAAACTACAGGACGTTCTGAGAGAGAAGAGGACAAACGTCTCACTGGCAGTGACTGAAGTGGACGTTTTACTGTCACATTCACAAGCAGAGCCCAAGACCAGAGCTGGATTCTTAAGATATTCAAGTGAAATCACACTGGATCCAAACACAGCATTCACAAAGCTGTTATTATCTGAAGGGAACAGAAAAGCAACATTTATGAGTGAACAACAGTCTTATTCTAGTCACCCAGACAGATTCACTAAATGTTATCAGATCCTGAGTAGAGAGAGTCTGACTGGACGTTGTTACTGGGAGGTGGAGAGGAGAGGAGGAGTTGTAGCAGTCGCATACAAGAATATCCGCAGAACAGGGAACTTGAATGAATGTAGATTTGGATTCAATGACAAATCTTGGGCGTTACGTTGTAACAAAAACAGTTTTACATTTTGGTACAACAAGATCAAAACTCCCGTCTCTGGTCCTCAGTCCTCCAGAGTAGGAGTGTACCTGGATCACAGAGCAGGTATTCTGTCTTTCTACAGCGTCTCTGAAACCATGACTCTCCTCCACAGAGTCCAGACCACATTCACTCAGCCTCTCTATGCTGGACTTTGGATTTATGGTGGTTATGGAAACACTGCTGAGTTCTGTAAACTAAAATAGTCAGAAGTGATTTAAGGAACAGCAAATTAATTTCTGTGTTTTAATCCTGAAACTCATTTTGTCTCCATCATTGTCGCTTAATTGCTAATTGTTCTTCACCTGTCAATCAAACCTTGTGGGCGGTACTTTGACATCTTCTCATTATTGTTCTGTAAATGTTTGAGTTTCTTTAGGTGGAGCTCCTTTCTGTGTCTGTTTAGCCATGGAGGCTATCACTGCTCATGATGATCTTTGTTGACCTGAACTGATATTTCTCTTCATGAAAATGTAAACTGCTCTGAGGTTTAAATGTTTGATAAATATTAGTATTGATGCTTTTATTTTGTTGTTTCTCTTCCACTGCATGGATCTTAAGAAAGAAAACACCAGACCTTCATTTATCAGAGATATTTTGTTCTCTTTGTGTGCATTTGTAAAGAAATCTCTAATTGATCAAGAGTCATTTAACAGACTTTACTGATGGGATGTGTGAACAAACTGAATGTTTACATGATGAATAAACAAACATGAACAAAGTATTTTCTTCTTGTCTTATTTACAGGGTTTCATACAAAGCTGATGGAGAAAATATGAAACTAATATGAGAGTATAACTGAGTCAGTTTTCCTCCTGAAACACGACAAAGTACAGAGTTCATGTTTAGAGCAGAAGAACATTAGTCAGTCAGTCTCTGTCCTCACTAAAACATCTTTGTCACAGAGAAATGAGCAGAGTTTTATATCACTTGTTGCTTTTTACGTCCAACATGTAGTTTGTGCAGTTAAGAGGATTCATTACACAAAAATAAAAAAATTATAGTCAGAATTTATTTGGTATAGTTTGTTTGTGAAGAAGTTTAGTTTAGTCCTGACGTTTGGTTACAAATGTTTCCATGTTGTTCAATCAGAATTCAAGAATTCAGAAAAATATTATAAAACTGGTATGAGAGTATAACTGAGTCAGTTTTCCTCCTGAAACACCAAAAAGTACAGAGTTCATGTTTAGAGCAGAAGAGCATTAGTCTCGTTTGGAATCAGAATCAACACGGACAAACAACAGTACTTTAATCGAGTGTAATGTAAAAGTGACAAGTGTATTTAAATATGAAGTGATGTGCAGGGGAGTGACCGGTAGGAAATTGTCCTGGGGATGACAGTCAGTGGGGGACACGGGCTCTGTTAATGAGCCCGTCTGCCTCCGGAAAGAAACTGTTTGTGTGGTGTGAGGTCTTGGTCTTGATGGACCGCATCCTCCTACCAGATGGAAGGGGCACGAACAGTTTGTGTCCAGGGTGAGAGGGGTCGGCTACAATCTTTCTTGCTGGCTTCAGGGTCCTTGAAGTGAACAAGTCCTGAAGGGACGGCAGATTGCAGCCAATCACCCTCTCAGCCGAGCGAATGATGCGCTGCAGCCTGCCCTTGTCCTTGGCAGTGGCTGCAGCATACCAGACTGTGATGGAGAAGCAGGATGCAAGGGCATAGGTTTGGTCTCAGCATTGGTAGGGACACTGCCAGTACCCCCCCCCCCCCCCCCCCCCATATGAGAAAAACTTAGTTGATATAATGTTGCACAGGCAAACTTTATTAAAATATATTAATATTTGTGTAACTTGGAACTGATTTAAACATAACAGTAATAAAACCTTAGTTTAAATACAAAACAGTATTCTGCACCAAATAAATAATAATAATAAATAATTAAATAAAAAACGTTCTGCTAAAATGCCAATATACAGTAACAGTATATTCTATATCCAAATATATATAAAAAATGTTCCCAGTTGTGCAGCCCAAAAAGATATAAAACAATAAAATAAATCTATTCTGCAGCACTTAATAGGTTATAAATAAAGTGCTTTCCTCCTTTATGCAATTATTAGTAGTGCTGGGCAATGATTCAAATTTTTAATCGCGATTAATCGCATGGATTTTTTGCGATTAATCGCATTGTTATGGTAACGTTCAATAATGAATTCAAAAGTACTGATATATGAACAAAAGGGCAATAACATTTGGTTTGCAAACACTTATTAAAACAAATCAGGTTCTTTTTAACAGCAGTATTCCCTTTACACAGTAGCGATCATATCTCTTCACTATCTGTGCTCAGTGTGCTGACTGTATGTGAAACGTTCCACTGCTGTAAAACATGAATAAAATGTTTCAGCACGTTTCAGCAAAAATGTCTGTCTTCATGACAGTCAGAGCATGTGAATGCTGCTCTACTGTTCATCAATATAATGCTGTAACTCTGAGGTGATGGTTACCCAGCGATCAAAGAATAAAGACGCTCTACGCACAATTTAGGTGTATTTTCCCTTTAACTCACGAGATGCAGGTAGTATGTTTTATACTTAATGTGAATATAATTCATACTTTGTTGGCATCTTATTCTGAAAACCGGATGTTCTTCTGAAGAAACCGGATGTTGTCTCACGTTAATCTTTCCGCTAACTTTCAAAATCCTTCGCTCGCTCCCGATCTGTGCCGTTTGAATGCGTTTACCGTGAATTTCGGCATATAGGTGCACTAACATGTAAGTGTCTGCTGAGTTGACCACGGAGATCTGAGTGTCTGCTGACTTTACCGCAGCGATGTCCAATAGTCTCCATTCCTCCACTGCTGCCAGTGAGCAACGGACTTTCAAAATAAAAAAAACGCACGATAAAATAATTGTCGGCGTTAATTAATGAATGCGTTAACGCGATAATAACGCGCTAACTTGGCCAGCACTAATAATAATACGAATGAGTTTGCAAATATATTGTGCAAAATATTTTTTTCTAACAGGCAATTCAAATTAACAAAATATTGGTGGGGACAATTGTGTCTTTCCCAAACTTTGGTCGTGACTAGTCCCTATGGACCCTATGCAAACCTACGCCCTTGAGAGGATGGCAGTGTAGAAGTGCACCATCATTGTCTTTGGCAGGTTGAATTTCTCCAGCTGCCTCAGGAAGTACATCCTCTGCTGATCCTTCTTTGTGATGGAGCTGATGTTCAGCTCCCACTTGAAGTCCTGGGTTATGGTGGAGCCCAGGAACCGGAAGGACTCCACAGCGTCCACGGGGGAGTCACACAGGGTGATGGGGGCAGGTGGGGCTGGGTGGTTCAGAGGCATGAGCCCCTGCTGAGCTGAGGGAGGGGGGGCTGGTGGTCTGGGGCTGGTTGATGGAGCTGTGGGGGATGGAGTCAGGACTGTCCCATTGTCTTTCAAATCTGCAGTAGAACTCATTCAGCTCGTCTGCCAGGCGGAGGTCATTCATAGAGTGGGGGGTGTTAGGTTTGTAATTGGTGATCTGTCTGAGACCTCTTTAGACAGAAGCAGAGTCACTTGCTGAGAGCTGGTGTTGCAGTTTCTCAGAGTACAGTCGTTTAGCGTTCCTCACCGCCTTACCGCTTGGTCGGCGGTTCGATCCTTGGCTGGTACGTGTCCTGTGTCGAAGTGTCCCTGAGCAAGACACTGAACACCTAAATGCTCCCCGGGCACCTGTCATGGGCAGCCCACTGCTCCCTATATACAGGGATGGGTCAAATGCAGAGACACATTTCCCCTGGGATGAATATAGTATAATACAACACAATACAATGTTGCCTCTTTGTACAAGTCCTTGTCCCCACTCCTAAATGCCTGATCCTTGTGCAGCCTTAGCTGTCTGAGTTCCGCTGTAAACCAGGGTTTGTCGTTGTTATAACTCACCCTGGTGCTTGTTGGAACACAGCTGTCCTCACAGAAGCTGATGTATGAAGTTACAGCCTCTGTGTACTCATCCAGACTGTTGGTAGCAGTCCTGAAAACATCCCAGTCTGTACAGTCCACGCCCGAAGATCCTTCATAGCTTCACGGGTCCACTTCTTGAATTTCCTCACCACAGGTTTACATAGCTTTAATTTCTGCCTTTAAGCAGGAATCAGATGGACCATGACGTGGTCAGAGAGTCCCAGTGCAGCACGGGGGACGGCGCGATAGGTCCCGCTGATTGTTGTGTAACAGTGATCTAGAATGTTCTCCTCTCTAGTTTAATTTAATGAACTGTCTGTATGTAGGGAGTTCATGACTGAGATTTCCTTTGTTAAAGTCACCAAGGACAATAACTAAAGAGTCCGGGTTGGTCCGCTCCACACACCGTATCTGTTCGGCGAGTGTCAAATATTTCCATGTTCAATCAGAATTCAAGAATTCAGAGAAATGTTATAAAACTGGGAGCTCAAATCAAGCAATCTGATTGGTTCATATAGCTCTGATATAATGACCACATACCACTGCTGTGACATCTCATTCCTTTGCACCTTAAGTATTAATCCACGTCTGAGAAAAAAGACGTTAGACTAATAACAGATACAGATAACAGATACAAAGGAACAGTTAGCTGGTAAAACCTGCTACAAAATAGACACATTTGAGGTAAACTTCTACGGAGGAGTGGATTGAGCAGCAACAACAACAACAACAACAACATGCAGCGCTACGTAAAGAGGTTAAACATTGTTGACCAGAATATGAAAGAAATCAGGAACTCAGAAATGCTCTAACCACGTGCACTAATCTGATCCAAGCCTGAATATGATGAAGAAATATCTGCTAGCATCTAGTATAGGCTACGTTCCACATTCATTATGTGAATACTATTTGTAGAGTAGAAGCTCTTTTCTACCATATTTTCCATGTGACCTGAATGCAGCATCTTATGATACTCACTGACTGGAGGTTCTACTTTAGTTTGGCCTCCTTTATTTCAACTAAAATCATCCATGTTTTACAGAAGTCTTTGGACTCATTCTAATGTTTTAACCTACAGAACGTTTAGAGATTTTATTTCAAGGTGATATTTTAATATTAACAATAAAAGGATCCAATTATTAAATGAGGAAAAAAGTAAAGTATATCAATACTAGAGATTCATCACTTCATATCAATCAACAACAAACTGCAGAATCAGCTGATCTGGTTCATTGTTGTCCTTCAGCATTAGCATCTGTTTGCTGCTGAGCAGGTAGTCTACAGTGGCTTCTCTTGAGCAGCCTGTTAACGTCCCTCTCCAGGATGGAGAGAGTCCTCGTTGTTGTCAGGACTGTCCCTTTGTCTTTCACAAACACAGTAGGTTTCATTCAGGTCATTGGACATGTGCAAGTCGTTAGTGGAGTGAGGAGCTTTAGGTTTGCAGCTGGTGATAAATCAGAGACCTTTTCAGACAGAAGCAGAGTCGTTCACTGAGAACTGCTGTTGGAGTTTCTCAGAGTACAGTCGTTTGGTTTCTCTCACCGTCTCGCTAAACCTGTACTTTGATTCTTTAAACCTGTCCTTGTCCTCCTGAATGATTCTTCTGTGTTCAACCTCAGCTGTCTGAGCTTAACTGTGAACCACGGTTTGTATTTAAATATTTGGGTATTTAAAAACATATATTTATCCATTATGGGGTTTATATAAAACTTTTGTTGGCTTGTGAATGTCTCCCCTTATAATTCAGATGCTATTGTGTTATTTTACAGTTTTATTTTATTAATTTATATGACAATCGGGAAATGGAATCCAAAATGATCAGAAGCTACATGTTTAATTTTTAAATAATTTTACTTTAAAATCTTCCCTTTATTTAACACTTCCCAAAATGTCAGACACAATATCAAGAGAATGTCCTCAGTGGTAGATATCTGTACAGCCCTGTTTCATATTTTGTATCAAATCATTTGGCAACAATCAATTGGTCGCAATGCTGTCTGTGATATGGAAGTGCTTCTATCATTTAATATTATCTTCTGTAAAATTGACATTGTCTCTGAGCACCACAGTCCCTTTCGAAAACCTCTCATTTTCAACACACGTTTCTCCACATCGGTGGAGTTTCAGTGGAACTCTATCGCCTCCCAGTGGAAGTTCAGTAAATGTTTCTTCTGACTTTTCCTTCATTCAGACAGGAATCAACAGTCAGTAAGCTGCTCTGCTCTGGTTCTGACCCATGATTGTGCGACGTGCTTCATATTTATATTTGTATTATATATATATAATGTGTTCTACTACAGGTTTGATAAACACACTACATTATCCTTGAATCCTAAAAGAGATCTGAAGCTGAACAACTGTAACAAAGACAAAGGCTGTGGAAATGGATTTTGCATTTCAAGTTTGTCATTAGTGATTACCACGAAACCAGCAAAAAATGTAAACATGAAACATTAACAAAAAGTGATTGTTTTTAATAGAAGAAATGCCACACCAAACAAGAAGATCAATATTAGACAATGCTGCAAAACTCTAACTGGACTCTACTGTAAATTAAACATGATGAAGTGCCATCTAGGATGCCCTTCAGTGGATAGAAAATTATGAAGAGGCTTATGGGACAAAGAGAAACCTACATTATAGACAACTTAACAGTTTATTTCTTCTCTGAACTCCACCACTCGCTGCTTTAAAAGTTTACCCTCTGGACTAAGTATGTATAGTTTCATAGTTTAATTCTATACTCTAATAACAATAATCTTTAGCACATTTCATGCACATCTAGCTGAAAGTGCTGTACACAAAACAGAAAACCCGACTTGTAAAAATATACTAAATGAACCTGAAGAAAGCAAACATTTCAAAACATCTCTTCCTTACATTTTAAGTGTCTTATCCTACTGACAATAGTTCTCTGGGTCTTTTAAATGAACATATTTTTAGGGGGATTTGTCATGTTTCTCACTTCTGTAAAAGCAGTCCAGCATCAATAGTCTACCAGGAATAGTGTCTCTTATTGTAATTATAAGATATAATAACATAAAATAACATAATCCTTTATTAGTCCCACAGTGGGCACATTTGCAGGATTACAGCAGCAAAGTGGACAGTTCAAACGAACAAGAGACATAAGTAGAAAAACAAGATCAAAACAAGTGTAATAAATAAGTAATCGCACATAAGGTATGATGAATAACATTATGTTTTAAAACATATATAACAACCAAGCATTGCTCCACTCCTCTGATTCTGCTCCTGAGCGTCTCTAAATGAGGCTTTCTGTGCTCGAGCTTTGCAGGGAGAGTAAACAAACCGCGCACGCATTGAGGAAGTGGATCAGCTGACTTGATCGCGGAAGCGAATAGACGTCACGCGGAGGAAACGCGGCCTCTTCGTTTTGAAACAGCAACAGACAATGAGGAGAGGGGGAGCTGCAACCCGACCGACCAATGGTGTAACGTCGTGCTTCACTCCTCCTCCTTTTCAGCGACACGCAAGTGTGTGAGAGCAGTGAAAAGGAAGGAAGGAGCAGCAGCTCTAACGGGACAAAAAGAACAGTTTACTTTAGGTCGAAGCACAGACTTCTGTTTCTGTTGAGTGAAACTCTCACATGAGGAGAAGAAAATGGCGCAGAAAGGAGTTCATCTGGATTTGGAGACCTTCTCTTGTTCCATCTGTCTGGATCTACTGAAGGATCCGGTGGCTATTCCCTGTGGACACAGCTACTGCATGAACTGTATTAAAACCCACTGGGATGAAGAGGATAAGAAGAAACTCCACAGCTGCCCTCAGTGTAGGCAGACCTTCACACCGAGGCCTGTCCTGGTGAAAAACACCATGTTAGCAGATTTAGTGGAGGAGCTGAAGAAGACTGGACTCCAAGCTGCTCCTGCTGATCACTGCTATGCTGGACCTGAAGATGTGTCCTGTGATGTCTGCACTGGGAGGAAACTGAAAGCCATCAAGTCCTGTCTCGTCTGTCCGGCCTCTTATTGTGAGAAACACCTCCAGCCTCATTATGACGCGGCTCCATTAAAGAAACACAAGCTGGTGGACCCCTCCAAGAAGCTCCAGGAGAACATCTGCTCTCGTCACGATGAGGTGATGAAGATTTTCTGCCGTACTGATCAGCAGTGTATCTGTTACCTCTGCTCTGTGGATGAACACAAAGGCCACGACACAGTCTCAGCTGCAGCAGAAAGGACTGAGAGGCAGAGAGAGCTGGAGGTGAGTCGACTAAACATCCAGCAGAGAATCCAGGACAGAGAGAAAGACGTGAAGCTGCTTCAACAGGAGGTGGAGGCCGTCAATCGCTCTGCCGACGAAGCGGTGAAGGACAGCGAGAAGATCTTCACCGAGCTGATCCGTCTCATGGAGAAAAGAAGCTCCGATGTGAAGCAGCAGGTCAGATCCCAGCAGAAAAGTGAAGTGAGTCGAGTCAAAGAGCTTCAGGAGAAGCTGGAGCAGGAGATCTGTGAGCTGAAGAGGAAAGACGCTGAGCTGAAGCTGCTCTCACACACAGAGGATCACAACCAGTTTCTACACAACTACCCCTCACTGTCACCACTCGGAGAATCTACAGACTCGTCCGGCATCGATATCCGTCCTCTGAGCTACTTTGAGGACGTGACGGCGGCTGTGTCAGAAGTCAGAGATAAACTACAGGACGTTCTGAGAGAGAAGTGGACAAACGTCTCACTGGCAGTGACTGAAGTGGACGTTTTACTGTCACCTTCACAAGCAGAGCCCAAGACCAGAGCTGGATTCTTAAGATATTCAAGTGAAATCACACTGGATCCAAACACAGCATTCACAAATCTGTTATTATCTGAGGGGAACAGAAAAGCAACATTTATGAATCAACAACAGTCTTATTCTAGTCACCCAGACAGATTCACTAAATGTCATCAGGTCCTGAGTAGAGAGAGTCTGACTGGACGTTGTTACTGGGAGGTGGAGTGGAGAGGAGGAGTTAATGTAGCAGTCGCATACAAGAATATCATCAGAACAGGGAGCTCTAATGAATGTGTGTTTGGATACAATGACAAATCTTGGGCGTTACGTTGTAACAAAAACAGTTTTACATTTTGGTACAACAAGATCAAAACTCCCGTCTCTGGTCCTCAGTCCTCCAGAGTAGGAGTGTACCTGGATCACAGAGCAGGTATTCTGTCTTTCTACAGCGTCTCTGAAACCATGACTCTCCTCCACAGAGTCCAGACCACATTCACTCAGCCTCTCTATGCTGGACTTTTGATTTATGGAAATGATGCAAACACTGCTGAGTTCTGTAAACTAAAATAGTCAGAAGTGATTTAAGGAACAGCAAATACATTTTTGTGTTTTAATCCTGAAACTCATTTTGTCTCCATCATTGTCGCTTAATTGCTAATTGTTCTTCAGCTGTCAATCAAACCTTGTGGGCGGTACTTTGACATCTTCTCATTATTGTTCTGTAAATGTTTGAGTTTCTTTAGGTGGAGCTCCTTTCTGTGTCTGTTTAGCCATGGAGGCTATCACTGCTCATGATGATGTTTGTTGACCTGAACTGATATTTCTCTTCATGAAAATGTAAACTGCTCTGAGGTTTAAATGTTTGATAAATATTAGTATTGATGTATTTGTTAGTTGTTGTTTCTCTTCCACTGCATGGCTCTTAAAGAGAGAAATCACCAGAGCTTCTTTTATCAAAGATATTTAGTTCTCAGCACTCTTTGTAAAGATTTCTTTAAGTGAAATTATGTTTATTTTCTACAACAGATTAAATGTTGTTCTTGTTGTTTTCTTAATCGTTATACAAAAGAGGTACTATGATGTATTATATAACTAATTATTATAATCATAATCAATAAGTAAATCATTCATTATTCTCTTTCACATAACTGAGATTCTGGTCAAACTAATAGATGATGAGGATGAAGTGAATGTGTTCATGAAATCATTGAACAAGAGTCATTGAACAGACTTCACTGATGGGATGTGAACAAACTGAAGGTTTACATGATGAATAAAGTATTTCTTTATTCAAGAATGAACAAAGTATTTTCTTGTCTTATTTACAGGGTTTCATACAAAGCTGATGGAGAAAATGTGAAACTAATATGAGAGTATAACTGAGTCAGTTTTCCTTATTTCGACACAATCAATTATTCGAGCATGTTATGTGTGAAAACAAAACAAAACAGTCACACCAGCAAAGGAACAGAGCGACTCCATGTGAAGGTGAGCTTTGATACCAGGAACCACACGGGGCCTTCTGCTCATGAAGCTCGGGACCCGCATCCTGCAAGACAAAGAGCCAGCGAGACAGAAGATACATGGACATCTAAGGAAAGGAGGAGAGATTCAGCAGCTGCTCATGATGAGCTCAGGTTATGTCTGATTGTCAACATGAGTTCCTTTATAATCAGGACATTTACCTCTACAGTATTTACCAAATCTATAGAAACTGGAATATTACCAAATGAGCAGAAAGTAGCACCTGTGGGTAAATGTGAAGTCCATTCAACAACTACCTCCCTCTTTCTGTCCCTCCATGTTTCTCAAAGGTTTTGGTAAAGTTGGTTTACAATAAAATGCAGGAGTGGAACTTCCTGTATTACCAGCAGTATGGATTCTGAAGAAGAAGGTTTGACATCATTGTCTGTGCTTCAAAACTGTTGCTTTAAAAAACAAGCAATATGCTTTATGAATATTTACTATTTGACTGTTAATCAAACCAATTTATAAAAGGTTCCAATTAAAACATCTCAATGTCAAAAGATCACATTTGCTGAAAGTCTTTAGTGAATCAGTGAATTCCCCACAGGTCTCATCCACAGGTTTCCTTTGAGTCCTGATTGATGAAACTCTGAGCTTGAAGAGTCATATTCTGTTTGTTTTCAATAAAACATATAAATCAACATCGTTGGCAACTTTCAAAGTTTGCTTCACCAAAAGTGTTCAACAACTTTCTCTAAAGCTTCATTTATCCGTACCTCATTTCCTGCTTTATATTTTGGGGAGCCACTTATCCCGCTCAACTTTATAAGCTTCATGTTTTTACAAAGAAGCACTTTGTATCAAAGTGAAGTGTGAACAATAAATCAGTTTGACTCATTTAAGAAAACTCATGTTGACTTTAAGAGAAATAATATTTATTTAAAGAAACAGACGATTACATGACTAAGTGAGGAAACCTAAAATACTAACAACTTAACATGTGCAACAGTTCAAATGGTCTTTGCAACTGAAAGCAGTGAGCAGCAACATGAACACATCACTCTACTCTGTTGTCAGCAGGTTTAATGTGCCGCTCTTTAAAGACACAAATACATTTTACTACTTGTTTAGTTTTGGTAGAATTATCAGTGAATTACTATGTATTCATGTAAATGTTTGACTGATTACAAGAATCCAAATGACTTGTTTTATCTTAAACAGTGAACTTCACCATATGTGTGAGCTTTCTCAGGAGCTATTTGAGCTTTTAATTTGGATATTGACTTGAACAGTATTCTCAAGTCACAAACTTGCATCTCCTTTATAACAAGAACGCAGCATGTGCACAAGTATGAAGGTAAAGAAGCAGAACTCACCGATACTGCAGAAATTAAAGCTGTTAGGAGTTTTATTTTCTCTCACACGCATGTTGGTCCTCAGAACAGCAAAACATATCTCAGCGTTTCCTCCCAGAGATTTAATCAGATGCATAGTTTATAGTTTATGGGATTAATAAGAAAAACTGTGTGTAAACGACAGAAATCTGTAAACAAAACCATTTCCAAATACAAAGAGGATTTCACAGCTTACGACTGACAGAAAACTAAAAACAATTCTTATGTAACGTGAGTTTCTACCTCAAGACAAAACTGAGAAACTACTTCTTTACTACAAAGCTCAAACAACGAAGAATAAATGTTTAACTATCAATATCAGTTCATTCACTGACAGGAAAATATTCAAAAACCTCAGAAATGTTTCTGTTTCACAGCTTGTTCCCTTAAAGCTCATCTATCGTCCCCATCAGAACATGAACCAACAGAGGACGCCTTTAATGAGACATTCAGTGTTGAATTACATTTACAAGAACACAAATGCTCTGATTGTGAATGTTGCCCTTTATAATCTTCATCATCAGTTAGTGTTGATGGGATGCAGATTGCCTCTGAGAAGTATTTGTATTATTAAAGCTGCAGAGTAGCAGTAATACCGAGGGCAGAATATCAAACCTTCTGATTTGACACATTAAAATGTCTTTGCAGCTCCAAGTATCACAAACTGTCAAGCCCCTAAAGTTGGTCTTAAATGTCAGATTCATATTCAGAGCTGAAGAGAAAGATGAATTAAAGTAAAATGAATTGCTTAAAGTAACAGTGTGTAGCATTTAGTGGGATCTATGAGCAGAAGTTGAATACTATATATTGTGGTTCTCCTACACGCTTGGCATACAGGAGAAGTTTCAGTTGCTTGCAATCTGCAACCTCACCACTAGCTGTCGCCAAATCCTACACACTGCACCTTTAAGTGTTTAATGAAGAGCAAGTCCACCAGTGAACTGACAAGATGACTTTTACACTAACATGTCCTGTTGTGTAGGATTTAAAATGTGTAATTGTCCTTTAAATCATATTTAACTTCATCAGTACTGACCTCAAACATTCAGTATCAGTTGGGCAATACTAGGAAGCTCATGTTATGAAATGTATCTTTGAATTATAACAATTATCTTTTTCATAGCGGAGCAGCTCTGCCTTTAAAGATAAAACATCAATCAGCTGAAGGTTTGTTAGTTTATTGTTTTCACAGTTTTAGAGCACAAGACTAAAAACACTGATGTTCCCTCTGAAATATCTTTTTCTGAGAGCAGATATTCTTTCATCTCAGACAGAAAGAAACAGGAGTGAAGGCACAAACATGAAGCAGATTGTCTTGTTGTTTTGGGGGCTTTCAGGTCCAAGATACAGTCGTTCTCCTGACTGATCAGAGAAATCACTGGGGGGGGGGGTAGAACATCCTAATTAGTCATCATTACAGCAAAATAGATCTCTGTGCTTGAACTGAAAGGAGACGATGTGTTTGTAGTAAATTATTATTATTTCACTTCTGTGCTTTCAATTATGTAAAAAACAACATCTTTCTAACTTCCTGCCTCATCAACAAAGAGGTGAAAACATTCAACTTACCAACATTTATTCAGAGATGATGGTCTGTTTGGAGATTTTCTTCTTTTTGGGAGATTTCTTTTTCTGGAAATATCAGAAAGAAGAAAAAATAAATATCAACTCAAATAAATAATAGTACGATATATGAAACTCAACGAGCACTCAGGAAATAAAAAGTGTCTCAAAGTCACTTCTAAAACTAAAATCCTGTTCTTCGTTTTTGACCTTTGTAAAAAACATTTTGTTCATGTTTTGTTCAACACAGTCAAACACACACGCGTGTGAATTAAACCTCGAATGCGAGTATTGTTACTGAAAGTCAGATTTGTTTGTGTTTTGTTTCAGACGTGTTTCTCACCGTAGAAGAAGCCGGAGGAGTTTGTTCGTCTGCAGCCGGTTCCGTCTCTTCCAGTTTCTCCTTTAACCGGTTCCTCTCTGCAAATCAGTCATAAACCATGAATATCAGTTATTATGTGAGATCCACAAGAACAGCAAGACAATTTAATTCATGGATCCAAAACCACTCATTGTGTCCACTAAGGGCTTCAGTTTTGTACTTCTTCATGTTAAATGTTGACATTTCACAGCTTTCATTGTTAAAAAACTAAAATGTGAAGATCACGTTTTAACACAAAATGCTGATGAGCACTTTCATTTCATTGACTCATCAATAAGTCAATTAAAGTTTTAACAATGAAAATAGAATTCATTCTAAAACGATGAACAATGAGAAAGTCTCTCACTTGTTTTCTTTGCAGCTCCGTCGTGGCTCACAGCGATGGGAGTTGAGCTCTCCGTTGTCTCCTCATCTTCAGCCTTCTTCTTCTTCTTCTTCTTGCTTTCCTTTGAAAGTGGAGTCGAGTCCATTTCAGGAGGCTCGGAGCTCACCGCACCGCTTTCATCCTCCGTCACTAATCTCTTCTTCTTCTTCTTTGGCGGTTGGTTTTCCTTTGAGGAGTTCTCTTCTTGTTCCGTGTTCACTTTAACCTTTTTCTTCTTCTTTGGTGTGTCGTCGCCGTTCTCCTGAGGAGGATCAGGTTGAGGTCTTTTGGCTGGTTTTGGTAGAGGCGTCTCCTCCGCTGCCTCTTGGATCCGTTTTTGTCTGGAAGAATGAATCGTGTTAATTTCAATAAAAATATTTACAATACAGATATTTGGTAACTGCATCGCTGCGTGCTTGGCTGACATCTCAAAGTGGATGACGACACACCACCTCAAGCTCAACCTGGACAAAACAGAGCTACAGTTCCTCCCGGGGAAGGGTTGCCCGCACCGAGACCTGTCCATCACCATTGACGATACCGTGGTGACGCCAAATCGGACTGCGAGGAACCTGGATGTGACCCTGGATGACCAACTGTCGTTCTCAGCAAACATCGCATCGGTTACACGCTCCTGCAGATTCCTGCTCTACAACATCAGGAGGATTCGCCCCTTCCTCACTGAGGAGACGGTGCAGGTGCTCATCCAGGCTCTTGTCATCTCCCGCCTGGACTACTGCAACTCTCTACTCGCCGGAGCCCCGGCGTCGGCCATCAGACCTCTGGAGCTTGTCCAGAAAGCTGCAGCTCGCCTGGTGTTCAATCGCCCCAAGTTCTCCCACACAACTTCCCTTCTCCGTTCTCTACACTGGCTCCCTGTAAGTCTATCCAGTTTAAGACTCTGGTGCTAGCCTACAGGGCAGTGAAAGGGACAGCTCCTTACTATCTCTAGGCCCTGGTCAAGCCCTACACCCCCTGCCCGACCACTTCGCTCTGCTGCCTCGGGGCAATCGGTTGCCCCGTCGCTCAGAGGTCCCTGCGGCCGATCGACCCGGTCACGGCTGTTTTCTGTCCTGGCCCCACAGTGGTGGAACGAACTCCCCACTGACGTCAGGACAGCGGAGTCGCTGCCCATCTTTCATCAGGCTGAAAACTTCAAGAAGTACTACCCTGAGCCTTCCACTTATTGTATTCATACTAGTTTGTTGCACTTATTGTATTAGTTTGTTTCTGCACTGTGGCTCTGGTTCATGCTCTTAGATGCTCGTTTAAAAAAGGAGATGCACTTATGACTCCTGGTGACTAGTAGTTCTCTTGAATACCGATGTTGAATACACTTATTGTAAGTCGCTTTGGATAAAGCGTCTGCTAAATGACTGTAATGTAATATTTGATTGTCTTTTCTAAACGTTAACGTTAACCTGTTCTGCGTTATTAGTTCTGGGCAACGATTACAATTTTTAACCGCGATTAATCGCATTGTTATGCGCAAAATTCAATAATGAATTAAAAAGTAGTGTATTGCGCACTTTTATTTTAAAAGTACTGCTATATGAACAAAAGTGCAATAACATTTGCTTTTTAACAGCAGTATTCCCTTTACACAGTAGTAGTTAAAATACAGTTCTAATGATTCTAATAGATATTCAGCCGGTGTTCACAACTTTATCTTCATGTGTAACAGATGCAATATACACCTTGAAAACTGCAAACCTATCTACTTCTTTTTTTTAATGTTTGTTCAATTCTCAGTAGCGATAACTAAATGATATGCTTATTATACATATTCCAAACAAAACAACTTTAAAAACTCCAAAAAATAATTTAAATGAATCATTTATTTTTTGGTATTTTGGTCAGACACGTATGCAACGCTGATTACTGTAATATGTGTGGTATTTGTTATAGATGTACGTTGGTACATAGAGGGTGATCAGAAGCTGTACCTGGAGGGACTTAGGACCCAGGGGAATGTAGGGGAAGCATGGGAACCTGGAGGGAGTCTGAACCGTGACATAACATGATGTAGATAGGTTTGCAGTTTTCAAGGTGTAAATTTAAAATTGCATCTCTTACACAAATGAACACCGGCTGAATATCTATTATCAGAATCATTATAACTGTATTATAACTGCTACTGTGTGAAGGGAATACTGCTGTTAAAAAGCACCTTATTTGTTTAAAGTGTTTGCAAACCAAATGTTATTGCACTTTTATTCATATAGCAGTACTTTTAAAATAAAAGTGCGCAATACACTACTTTTGAATTCATTATTGAATTTTGCGCATAACAATGCCAGTAAAAATTGTAATCATTGCCCAGCACTACTAAATACACATTATGTATTTCATATTGCAGATATTTGTAATGGTTTCTCCTACTTTTTCTATTTATGACCAAAAAAAGCCAATTCTTTTGTTTGTTTTACATTTCCATTGTTTTTCCATATTGTTTGTTTAACTATTTAGGTACTGAAATAAATTTGCAATCTCACATTTCAATACATATTGCGGTTACTTCATTAAATTTAAATCTATGTACATTTACAACAGCTGACAAAGTAGTATTAACAGCGTTCATGATGTGAAGAACAGACAGAAGCCAAAGAAAACCTCTACTGACTTCTTTCTGCCGTTGAGCTTCGGGCTTTCTGCAGTCGGTCCGGAAGTGACGCTGCTGCTCTTCTTCTTCGCGTCCTCCTCTTGTTTCAGGATCCTAGTTCTCTTCTTCCGGCTTATTTTTATCCTGACACCGTGTCTCTTTTTGGTCGAGGAAAGCAGAGAGGTGTCTATGTCTAAAAAGGAGTTAAGAAGGGGAAAATGTGCAAATCACATCATTTTCATAGCTTCCTCTTGGATGCACCATTTCTATCTGACACCTGGTGGCTCAGTTTATTTAGAGGTTGACGCTCTCTCTCTGCAGAGTAAACCACTTCTAGTGGGTCACAAGTGATCATTGAGAGACATTATTATTATAATATGAGTCCATGCATTGTTTTTTAGGAGAATCCTCCTCATTCCTGTCTTTAAGTTAAAGTAGTCATTAGGCAGCAGAATGGCACCTGAAACATTACTATTAATGTTGAAGCAGCTTGAGGTGGAGCTAATGTTAACTATCGTACTTTATACACGTCACTCTTTGGGAGTTTGACCCTCAACTCACTGTAGGTGTTCTGTGTAAACTTTTAATCTGAAAAGTAAGTAGAAATATATATAGTAGCTTGAAATGGAAAGTACATCAAATTGTACTTAAGTATAGAACATGAATTCACTAATACTGATGATTAAAGGGTCGTCAGCGTTGAGACTCAATGTATTCAGGAGAAGGAGAGAAGTATATATGAAGTATATTTTTTGACTACCTGTGGCTTCTTGCTTCTTTTCTGTGACTTTGTCTCCCCCTGCTGGTGTCTTCTTTTTCTTCTTCCTCTTCTTCTTCTCCGCTGTCTGGGCTGGACTTGCAAGATTCTCCACCTTCTCCTCCTCCACTTCGCTCTTCTCCTCTTCCACCTTACTCTTTTTAATTAGATTTTCTGAAGGAGTGACGGGAGTTCCCTCTTCGTTCTCTTCCGCTTCATCTTGCTTCCTTTTCTTAGTCTTCTTCTTCTTCTCTGAAGAAGTGGCCGGAGACACGACCTCCTCCTTTGCCACCTCCTCGGCTCTCCTTTTGTCTCTCTTCATCTTTTTGGCACTCTTTGTGGAAAGAGGAGCATCACAGGATGTATCTACGGTGGCTGAGTCGGTGATCGGTGCATCCGCAGTCGGCGCCTCGACGTCCTCTTTGCTCTTCTTTTTCTTCTTCTTGGGAGTTTTGGCATCTTTGCAGGACTCTGCAGCCTCCTCGGGGAGCGGTTGGCTGGTTTCTTGCTTGGTTGCGTCGCTGTCTTTGACTTCGATGTTGAGGATGGTGGAGATATCCGGGTCTCCTTGCTCGTCTGCCGCCGTTGCCTTTTCTACAACAGAACAGACATGCAAAGAAAGAGACTTGTAACGACAGCAACAACACTAGAAACACGTCCAACGATGCAGGAATAGAAAATAAGAAAGAAATAAAACGTCACAACCCTTTGAGTTCTTTATTCCCAAAATATTTCCATCTATCTTGACTTTATCAGGGTCGTCTTCAGTCATGTGACTTAGAGATCACCATTGAAGTTTTGTATATTTTTACTAATACAAAATGTAATATTTACACCTGGTGGTTACTGACATTTAAAAAGATATTCAAATGAAATAAGAGAATAGAAAAATGCAATATCGTGACGAATTTTTGGAAATAATCTTAAGTAATAAATCTGCAAGATCAACTACAGGTAGTACTTTAATTAGTGCTATTAAGGGATTTGAGAATACTGTTCATTATTCAAGGTTTAAGATAGAAAAAGGTTTTATTTTGGTAATAAATAATGTGTTAAAAAGATAGTTGTAATAGTTTGTTTAGAGCTCAATCAAAGTGTTTGTTAGTTCACTTCCACAACCGACTGAAACCTACTCAACAATATTAAATATATAAAAATAAATGAGACTTATATTAATTAGAGTCATTACTTTAATATGTTGAAGTTCACTGCTACAACCTGCTGTAAACTATATTCAACATATTCCAGCTCTACTGTCTGTTACCAGTGTCCTCCGGGGTTGTTGCAGTCTGTGTCTCGTCTTCAGGCTTCAGCGGGGAGGTGAGGCTCTGAGTGAACACACACACAACTCAGTATTATTATCATTACAATTAACAATTATCACCAATTGTGTTTGTTTAGATTCTCTCCTAACAAGACTGTACTGTTCTCGTTAAGGCCTAAAAAAGTAACTGTTTATTGTACCTCAGACGTCTTTTCCTCCTTTTCCATATTTTCAGATTCAGGTTCTGAAGAAAAGATGAAAAACATGTTGTCATTATATCGTCTATTCTGCTCTTGCTCTGTGCAGGAAAGCTTAGCAGATAGCTAACAGTAGATCCGTGAAATAAAGACCATGGAATCCGTAGAAGAGTTTCAGGACTTTAGTGTGAATCTTTCTTATTTGTAAAACTGTGGAAACACAATATGAAATATGGCCTTACAAACTGTCCATATACACATACATGAATACAAAACCATCCAGCATATGGCCATCAGGTAACATGTGACTAGCTAGCTTCTAAGCTAATTTTAACATGACCGCCGATGGAGAAATGCTAACCGCGATTAGCATTTAAAACAACACAAATGCTATACTAAAAGAGCAAATGGAATATTTCTTCGTACATATTTTCATGCTTCGTGAAGAAATACTTACAGACTAAGGTCTCTCAAGGCTACCAAACAGAAACCGCGGAACGTTAGTGCAGCACGTGCAGCGTGTCCTCCTTAGAATCAAAAAACAACGAGGCACTAACTACGGCAAGAGAGGAGGGATAACTACGAGCATGAAAATGCAATGATATTCTACAACACGGAAATGTGGGGGCAGAACATCGTCTTTATCTGATGTATTTTATTGGTACTTCAGGAGTATAAGAGGTTTTTACCCAACAGGATATTGAGAGACATACTGAAGAAGAAGATGTTTAATCCTTAATCCGAACCACTAAAGAGCAGAAACAATAACAGTGAAACTAACAAAGAAATGAGACCAAGTCAAATTTAAGGTGAGATTATAAAACAGACTGAGCCAATTAAAAACTAATTCTACCATCTCACCAAATTCCATTTTCAAAATATAACATTTAAAACTTTTCTTCGCATCGGCTTGAATCCGCACAGTACTTTTCTAAAAAGAAGAAAAAGTCACTTTTAACCTGTTATTTCCTTTATTTCCTTCTTTCATAAAGTGGTGACCAACACCAAATGTTGAGTTTTCATTAAAACAGAAATGTGACTGGTGTGTTAGCCGCAAGCCAAAATAATCACAGCACACGAGGCCAACCTGCCTCCTAATTCACCACATGACCAGTGGCAGACCATCTTATTTTTAACAGTTTGGTTCTATTTCCACATTAGATTCTGTGTAAATAAACAAGAGACTCTACAGCTCTGATGTGTCCCGTTAGCACGCCGAAGCTGATCGGGACATCATTAGTTTTGCAGGTATTTTGGTGATAAAACAAAGTATATGAAAGATGGAAATGTTTGTCCTGATGGTGACACTAAAATGAATGGCAATGAAATTCAACCATTGTTGATGCATCTCACTAAAAACAAGAACTGTGATGACAAGTCAAAATGTCTGCGGAGACAAAAAGGTTTCTGCCCTAAAGTCAGGAATTAATTTCAAAACACTTAAAATGAGGAGGCTGAGTTCCAGGTGTAATTCTCAGACTAGTCGTCACTCCGGTTTGCTTAACGAGCTCCGACAAGCTTAACACACACCTGAGAGAAGTTAAACAAGTGACTGACGATGTGGAAAACTCCTCTGAGCAGAGCTGCTGGAGCGGTTTCTCTCGGCTTGGGCAGCGATCCTTCAAACTCTTAACAAGTGTTGACGATGAGTCCAAGTGCATCATGGTAAAATATTCAACTCTGTGTTTTACTTTCTTTTCCCTCGTTTCCCCCTCAAATGAAATCAAATTATCCAAAAGTTCTGCATTTAAACAGCAAGAGACAAAGTGCTGCTAATAAAAAGGATATAGTCCATTTCTTTTTAACTAATTAGTGGATATCTTTTAAAGGTCTGTTCCAAATAAATCGAAAAACAGTTGCAGAATGCAGACCATAATGATCCACCATTCATTCATTTAAATCAGTTTGAGTAAAAAGGCCTTTTCTTCTTTTATAGTTAAATTAATGTCTTAAAGTTTGGATTGAATTGTATTTGTAGAACAAACATTTTATTGATTAATCTGGAAAATAATCTGCAGGTTTATTTGCAGCCCTAAAACATTTATTTTAAAAACATACATTTATTTTTCTTAAATCCACAACCTTACTGTGACGGCCGCAAACTAGCCAAACCATCAACCAGGTTCCGTTTCACTGCTCTTTAAATTATGATGCGAGACATGAACACACTTGTTCTGACTGACTTTATATGGGCACGCAATCAGATAATATTAAGTTACGGTTGATCAAAGCGTTAACTTTCCTGTCTTGCAGCCGACCATCCTTCTAGCAAAAGATTGAGCAGCTACATCACACCTCGCTAAGTAGATCAGCCCGGACAATTGGACTGTACCATTCCACAACAGCAAGAGGGGTGTTATCAGGAGCCTTTACATCTGCACCACAGCGGAGGAATGTCTTCACACCCCTGCAATTAACTATGGACTGGCCAGCGTAGTATATATCATGCAGAGATGGGGAGAAGTGTCCCTTGTACCCAAGAGCACCCACTAAGTTCTGTTTAATTATGTTGTACTTAGACTTTAGTGCAATTATGATAAGTTTATATAGTTATTCTGATTTGTCACTTTGGCTTGATTTTGTTACCCTAATTATTGTACATACTTTGGGTGAATAAAAACCCTATTTTTCCCACTTTACCTGCTCTCCCAGCTTCATGCGTACCCTGTTCTCTCACACTTACAATGATTTTAATGCATCAACAGGTAACACCTGATACCGTCTTATTAAGCATCCTTCCTGTCTAGATTTTCATAATAAATGTAAAACCCGTCGTGTGGTCTTTCCTCCGCAGCTTTGAAATCTGCTGTAAAAAAAGAAGACCTCTGAGCCGTTTCTTCACAACAGCTTGTGATTCCTGTCAGTGCGGTGAGAAAAGATGCCACGCATAACGTAAAGAACAAGTCCGGTTATCGAGCGTCTCATTGGTGGTTCCTTACCTGCAGGGGGCGGGGCTTCGCTCTCTGCCGGCAGGTCATTGGTCACCTGCCAAGAGGAATCAACAGGTCAACAAACACCAAACAGAGAGAGTTTCTTTCTACTTACTGTTTTCTATTCATGACACAGATTGGATCTTTTCAGTCACTGTGAGCAACAAAAAGCTGCTGAGCAGCAGTTTATCCCGTCCTGATTTAAACAACGTGGACATGAGCTAGAAAATGAGAACCAGAGATGTGTGACCAACATGCTGCTCGTACGTGAACTCTTTGATAATCCGGATACTTTGGCAATAATTACATCTTGTATAATTAGATTTTTGGGAAAGTAAACAACAAACAAAAGAATAAACAGGTTCTGTCCACGATAAATATTAACACATATGTAAATATCAACTAATTCTGCACCTCAGCAGCGCTGCCTTCCTCCTCCTCTGAGACCTCAGCTTGATTGACGGCCGTCTGTTCACATGCAGACGTTTCATCTGTCGCCTGAGGAAAGAAAACAGAGCAGAGAAACTAAAGATTAAATATGAATAATACTGTAGGGTTAACAGGTATGGTGACATTTAATCCCAAACCTCCACATGCCTGAATATTCTTAAAGACCTGATGACTCAGCAAAGAATAACTGCTCTCAGTGTTTCCTCCTGGAGGCTAAACAGCACAAACAATGCCCCTCAGAGCGAGTCACAATCCTCTGCTGAATAGGTTTCAGATGTGCAGAGAGTGAGCTGAGGGGGAAAGAGGCTCGGCCGCGCCAGGAGTCAACAAACACTCCGGTTTCTACGAGTTGTGGTGGAAACTGATTAACATTTCTGCTCATTTCTGTAGCAGGACGGAGAATATACAGAACGGAAAAGCTGTTTGGTGGCTCCAATGTAGGACAAATCTAAATAGATTTCAATAGATATGAATATTTTGGCAGCACTTTAAAGTAAAAGAGTCAAAAGTGAAGGCAGGTTTGTTGGAGAGGTCTTTCACAATCACATACTTTGGATTCAGCCTCGAGTCACTAACCTGCGTCAGCTCATCGTTGTCCTCTTTACGCTCCTGGCTGCTGTCGCTGGAGGCATCAGGGGCCACGAGTTGATCCTCAACCTCCTCAGAGTCGGAGCTGGAACTTTCTGCCTCGTTAGAGGCCTCAGCAGACACTTCGACTGGAGCTGACTGCAAAATATCAACAGGTGGGCGGTTAGAAGACAATGAAAAGACCTTCAGTCTCTCAATACTTTCTGTCTTCCCCACAATGCCTCGGGGTCATGGGCAGATTATGAGACAATGAGGCCCCAAGGCCCAGACCTGCAAGAGGCCCCACCACCTCTCCACAGGACAGAGACTCACAGACTTTAGAGTGGTTTGGCCTCTTTATAATTGTTGTGGTCTTTTAGTTGTTTTTGTCTGTGGTTGCTTTGCCCTCTTTTTGTAGTCGTTTTGAGTCTCTTTGAGGTTGTTTTGAAGAATCAAAGAAACTAAAAACCTGTCTGCTTTTAATTTAATTCTTTAATTTTGTTATGTTGAAAGTAAAAGTGAAGTGTCGCGTCGCTGTACACGTCTGAACGGAGAGAAAAATCAATTAAAAACCACAAGTCTTCTGCTGACACAAACCAAAGTGACTGAGTTTGTAGACAGAACCACAGAGACATTAACACACAAGAGCATCATTCTGTCCAAACAGCATCATCTGCTGCATCACTGGTCCGACAGAAAAGAACACACACACACACACACACACACACACACACACACACACACACACACACACACACACACACACACACACACACACACACACACACACACACACACACTCTTGTAATAACAAACGAACACAAACTTACAGACACAGACGGGACGAGTAGACATGAAATGAGTCTGTGTGTATTTCAGAGGCATATAACAACACTGGAGCTACTGTCCATCTATCAGCACATTATTACAGTGACTGGACAACAGCTATGTGATTGTGTGTGTGTGTGTGTGTGTGTGTGAGAGACACCAGAGAAAGACAAGTTACTACGTATTTGAAACTTCCTCTTTTAGTTTCCCCATCATCATTTGTCATTGATTAGATGATTGTTTCAGCAGATCGATCCTTTAATGCCCTCAGAAGCCAGTCTGTACTCTCACAGGAAGCTAATTCATGTATGCAAATCATAAAAAAACATGATTTCTGATATATTGTATTGTAAGCAAGAAAAAGAGAAGAAATCAATGACTGATGTCAGATATTTTTATGGTCTGGATGAAGGGTGCTCGTTATCTTTCTACTGCAGACACAACCACCTGTTTCTTTGTTCTCCACTTAAATAAAAACAAAAGTGTGAAGGCATACCAGATTAGGGAGGAGGATACCATCAAAATACCACCAAAAAAGAAAAAGGGGAATCTCTCTCTTTCTCATCTGGTGGCTGCAGCTGAATGTTTGATGCCTGAGATTGTTCAAGGATTCAAACTTGAATCCAATCATAAGCCTGCTTCTGAATCTGTTGATTCTTTTTTAAGGATATGTTCATATCTGCCTCTCTTTGCTCACCTCTTGCTCTGTTGCTTCCTCGTCCTCTTTCTTTTCTTCTTCTTCTTCTTCTTCACTGTCTGACTTCGTTGTTCTGGTTTCCTCTGCAGGATGCAGCAGCGGCGGCGGCTCAGAGGCCGTGTCAGCGTCTCCCTCCTCACTGGGGAGCTCTGCAGTGGATGACTCGACACCATCTGTCCCGGGCTCTGAAGCACGGGCGCAAAATACATAATAGTTGTTCAGGAGTTATTGCTTAAAACGTATAAATTATATGACTGATTACAACAACGTAACTAACGTACCAGGTAGAGGTTTGACATCCACATTATTTTCCTCTGTGACGTTGGAGAGTTTAGTGTCTGCGCCTCCTTCTTCTTCTTCGCTGGTGGCAGGTTCAGGTTTGATGTTGTTCTTCTTCACAGTAGTGATGTCTTCCGTCTCCTGCTTGGCCTGCTGAGCCAGAGAGCAAAGCCTGCAACACAACACACACATTATATTTTAAATACCTACGGTCCCATAATCATACATACTAATTATAAGCATGTTTTTAGTATGTTTACAGTGCAAAAGTGGCAACATAAATTATATTCAAAGTAGACAGCGGGCAACCGTATACGCTTTGTTTTTTTGAGTGTGCCGTTATTTGATACTTTTCTCCCACAATGCATTGCACAAAGGAAATGGAGGATCTACTCACAGCTGGAAAAAATTAAGATAAATAGTGGAAGGTGGCTAAACAGCTCCAGAAAGATCTCAGAAAACAAATATAAGTTATCAATCTTAAGACTTTTTGCTTTCTTTGTTTATTAAGTTTAACAACCAAAGAGTTTTTTGTTATTAGTGAGTCGTACATAATGTACAGAATCAGTGAGCTGTATGGATTTGGGACACAGTTCAAGCATTCATCCGTCATAAATGTGTTTAGAAGTTCCTGACAGCTCGTGTAACTTGTTTGGGAGGAAATAAATTCCTGACGAGTGAAAACCCGTCGAAAGCTTTTATCAGCAGAAAGCTGACTGGGGACCCGTCCATCGTGTGTCGAGCAGCCAAGAACTACAGATGTTTGTGAGAGTCACGATGAAGAGTCTGAGAGATGTGAACAACCAGAATGAATCAGTGTGACAGGAGGAGATGTGTTTGTACATGACTGATGAGCAGAAGGAACAATAAGCTCCTGAGAGTCAACTACACAAAATGTGTGATTTGCATATTTCTGCTTTGATTGAAGTATTGACTTTTACTACAGAGATGAGCACCGTCTTATCTTTGGGATCTCAGGGAAACAATATTATTTATCTAAAAACAGCTGTTGAGTTATAAACATGAGTTTGAGAGCTTTTCATTGACTGGATTCGTGTGACTCCAGTGTGAGATTCACGGCAGGAAATCATGAGCTGATGTCATCCGCTGCCTGTTTAATCCCTTGCAGGGCAGCGAGGATTTAAAATCCCAGAATGCACTGGGCCGAAAGCCAGGCAGTCATTCACAGGGAGACACGCTAACAAACAGTGACATCCTGTTCAGAGACAGCTAAGCTGCGTCTCTTTGGACATCGCGACCTGCGACAATATACATACGGAGACAATATAGGTAATTAATGTGAATAAAAAAGGTCCACACTTCCTGTTTGACTTACTTAATCCAGCTCGTGTAGATATCATGGAGGCTGGAGCTCTCCTCCGGTGTCTCCACCTACACACACACAGACAATATTCCTGTAACTCAACTGTGATGACGTAGATTAAACAAAAAGAAGAGTTCAAAGGGAAACGTCAAATTTCCGGTGGTTCAGGAATGCTTCCACTTTGATGCCACAAGCTCCCGGAAATGAACTCATGCAGCAACATAGAAGACAATATGAGAGAGAGAGAGAGGATAAACAGATCAGACGGGGGAATGATGCTCAAACATAACATGGCCTCTGTGGGAGCATCAGAGGGATGGCAGGTTTGAATTTAGAGAATGTTTGAAAGAATAATGTTGAGACCCTTTTTCTCAATTCTTCTCTTCCTAAAACTCTGTCAGCAACTTTTAACGATATTTATAGGCAACCAGCCGGAAACCTGAAACTTGTGACTGACAAAAGCTCAGTGTTCCTAATGTTAGACATAAGTAATAAGACATGTGTAATCTTTTTCTGTGTAGGTTTAAGAGCAATAAAATAAAAGTAGCATTATATGTGCAGAGCAACACAGTGACTTCACATAAAGGTTTGATCGTTTAACAAACCTGAACAGGTCGGGTTTTAAGTTTAAATTGAAACTTTGCAGAGTTTATAGAATATACTGAAAAAAACTTAACTATGCATTATTTAACTTTTGTTACAGACTTAATGTCTGTGTTTGCATCATGACTGTATATGTACTATGTACACTTTTGGGCTGCAACTAACAATTGTTATAATTGATTATAGCTGATTTATTAACATAATTTAGTAGTTATTAGGGTTTGGGCTCTATAACAGATCAAAAAACAGATTTTATATTCCCTATGGTCTGTTGTAAGACCAACATCTAAGATATTATGTTCGCAATAGTACAAATATTCACATTGTGGAAACTGATTCAAGCAGATTTTGTGAATTTTCTGCGAGAAAAATGACCAGAGCGATAGTGAATAGTTGCCGATTCAATTACTGTAAACCAACTAATAGCTTAGTCGACTAATCGTCGCAGTTCTCGAACATTTAAATAAAAACTAACAACTTTTATGGTTAAAGGCTACATGAATGTGAGGAGGCTGTGAATGGGGGTCAGTGTGCAGAAGCAGGCCTGCAGCACGCTTGTTTTTACAGCCATGCAGCTGCTGAAACATTATGTTCTTTTCCTCCAGGAGGCCAGAAGGAGGAGGAGACACGTGCTGTTACACACGAAGCTGAGCAGCAATGTACTGACTGCACATGAAAAACACTATTCATATTTAATTATGGTGTCTTATAAAACATGCAAGAGGCGCAAGAAATATCAAATAAAACCATCAATATGACCAGAAAAACTAAAGTTAGCGAGGTAGAATGAAGTCTGGTCGGTTTAAAAAAATGTTTTAAATTACATCAGGTTGCAAATGTGTTAATAATTAGACCCAGACTTGTTACCTGCGCGACGTCTTTCTGCAGCGCCTTTGCAGCTTTCTGGTACCCGTTCACCTTCAGGTGCTGGAAGATCAAGAGCAGCAGAGCGGCGTCCTCCTCCGAAGCCATGCTGACCGTCTGGACCGGGACCGAAACCTGGAATATTATTGAGATATTAACAGCTCAGCTCATGCACGCTGTGCAGCGTACAGCCATGAAAGCCTGTGACGACGCCCCCCTCGAAATGCAGCATGGGAAATGCTTTTTCTTTTGTTTGTGTGTGTTTTTTTAAAGGGCTGCAAACGCATCTTTTGAGATTAGATGCATTATTCACAAGAAGTTAAATGAATAAATGACTCGGAATAGAATTAGGCCTGAAATAATAATTATTACAGTTACAACATGAAAATAATAATTTTTTACTGTATAATTTTCTATAAGGCTGGTATTAAAAATGATTAAAACTATTGAAAAACACGTTTAAATCAATTTCTCCTTAATTAAAGCTAAACCCTCTTTAAATTACTTTATTTTGTTAGTCATCCTCTCATCCATCCATCTTATTTCTCAGTTTTATGGTTTAATAAAAGGCTCTTGGCCTTTGCTTATGAAGCAAAACAACATTTTTCAATTGGATTTAAATGTATAAAGCAAAGTAAGCATCAGTCAGCGGTCAATTAATGGACTTTGGAAACATTTAATATGATTTTTGTGAGTAATAACCATGTTACTCACAGTGTGTAAACTGCCCTATAATAGCAGTTTACACACTGGTCAGACACAGTCTGGTTTCTGCTGTTCTATTATTTATATTTGTATTTGCATGATAAGCACATGTGGATATAGCATGCTAACCTGCAAACGAAAGTATCTTTGCATACTGTCAACATTCACATTGTTAATGAAATTACAAATATATTATTAATACAATTAATTAAAGTTCATTAAATGGCTAAAAGTGTTTGCTAGTTAGTTCTTGGTCCAAACTGGTAAACAGGTTTTAAGAGCTTCCAATAGACTTTATAGTAGAGGAACTCAGACTGTACCATGTTGAGTGAGAGTGCAGGGGTGGACGTTTTCATTGTTTCAGGGAATAGTCCACTATTTATTACCTGTTAAGTAACATTTTTGACATACTCATACTTTGTCATTTAAATTAATATTGATTTAATAGAGAAATTAAGGATATTTAAAGTCTATAATAGTGCATTTTAATAAAACTGTTTGAATTTGTCAAATTAAGATAAATTGGTTAAATAAATAAAACAATTTAGAGGAAATAGTCAGACCTTAAAGGGTATCCGATAAAGATCTTTCACTAAACTTTTTATGTATAATTATATATATTTTAGTCGGCTAATTTAGTAAAGCTCAATTAAATATATGTATTTCATTTATCCTAGGCTTACTTATTTCTTTGACTGAATCTCATCAAAACAATGTGGACATTTATTTTTTATTAATTCAAACATTTCGATGTTAACATGCTCTGAATGTTTAGAGTTTGTTGATTATGTTTGTGTTATTCTTAACATGTTCCTTGTTGCTGAAGAATACACTTCTCATAAAGGGGGTTACTTGAGCTTTTATTTCTTGATTAATATGACGTATTTCCGGTCTCCCCCTGGTTCGTCTCCGGTGACTTGATGCAGTTCTTTGCATCTGTACAGTTCGTTGCGTAAAGAGAGAAATTCCTGGTTTTCTCCGGAGTGCCAGCTGGCTCTTAAACAGACCGCAGTCAGTCACCGTCCGGCTGATGTTCTGTCCGGGATCACACTGCCTCAGGCAGGGAGTGTGTTACGATGACAATCATCAATAAATACAAAAATAATCATATCAAAGCATACATCCGTTTAAAGGAATGGTGTTAAAGGATCATTACAGTTTGTCTCTCTGTCAAGTTACACAAACAAAATGAAGACTAGCGGATGTTAAGCATTTTAGCTTTAAAAATAAAACTATCACGATAGGAAAATTAAGTCAAATTTTAAACACGGATTATTTACCATTTTATATCAATGGATGAGGCCAATTTTTACATTACTGTCATTATAAAGGATCACTAATAATTAGCTGAATTAGCTAGATTATATTTTTCTCATAATCTAGCAAAGCCTCAAATAATTAAAACATATAAGAGAGAAGTAGCTAACCTAGAAACAACTAAATCTGTCCAGATAACTAATGTAACGCTAGCTTAGTTTCACACTAGCATTAATGTGTCGTTGAAGCGTTTTAACGCCCTTAGCCCCTAGCCGTTTGCCCTCTAGCCGTTAGCCCTCTAGTCGTTAGCCCTCTAGCCGTTAGCCCCTAGCCGTTAGCCCTTTTTGACCCCAGCCAACAATGTTATCATCATTAGCTATAATGTAGCCGATAACTAGACCCAGCCACCAAGATATGCATCTCATCGTGTACTCTAATTATAATTGTTTTATTTGAGATTCAACCACATATGAACAATTTCCATCAGCATCCATGAAAAAGTCTGAAATATGAAAAAATGCCAAATGTGGGAGAGCCCCAAAAATTGGGGGTCAATTAGCTTGTACGGAAGCTAGGTAACTTAGCTATGCTAGTTATCTAAACTAGCTAGTGTGGTGACTAGCAATACTACGCTATTGGAAAAGATGAGGGCGGTTAATTTGATTTATTCACATATTTGTGGAAAGTAAACATTAATGCGAGATATTAATGAACGACTAAAGGTTGATTAACGGTTGTTAACGGTCAAAGTTGGGAATCTGCATAGGTCACTAGCTTATAACGTTAACTGTGGATGTTTTATTTTATTATATTGTCGGTGGGATGGAACTATCATTTACAACCAGATTATTCATAATAAAAACTACCCCTCTCCTGGTCATTGCATATTTTCTCGCTGCTTTGTGTTTTATTTTGGCAGGTCAGACCGGAAGTGTCGGCGCTGCAGCTGCGTTGTCTTGACTTTGATCGTATTTCATTGGGAGTGTGTGGACGCTCCGACTGGAAGGAAGAAAGGTTTCGTGGAAACTTGAGGATATGCGGCGTCTTCTGCAAACTTTAAACTCCAAAACCAAACTTTGTGCGAGCTGAAGAAGGACCCGGAGTGTGAAGAATGGACTGAAGAGTATAGCGGAGGAGAGGAAGAGGAGGAGAGGAGGAGGAGGAGAAGAAGAGCCATTCACTTCCATTGATCCAATATCGAGGTATTGATTTTATTTGAAGGCCTGGCTTTCTGACCTGTGATGTCAGACATACAATCTAAATGAAAAAAATGATATTGACAATTATTGTATTTCTAAATAAGGTTAATATGAAACTATACTGGCTGCAGATTTCAGCAAAAAACAATTTAATGCATGACCAGACTTGCACAGTCTGAACTTGTCACAGGAAAGAAGTTCATGTACAGCGTGTGTGTGCGTGTGTGTGTGTGTGTGTGTGTGTATGTGTGTGTGTGCCATGAACACCAGTATCTCAGTTCAGGCCCCAGTAAAGGAGTAAGGTTGGACTGAGACAGCATGCTTTTTAGTGCACGTCTTGCAGATGAAATCAACATTTCATGCTTTGGTAGTTTGTAAACATGTCATAGCTGATACAGATGTGTATACAGATGTGTATGCAATCTGGTTTCCCCCTCTTCCTTCCTTTCTGCATGTTAAACTGAGAAAATAAAGGTTTAAGGGCCGTAAAAACAACCTGTAAAATCAACCCACCAAACCTCCGCTGAGAGGACTAAAGCTGTGTTTTTAAAGTATGGATGAACAACTGTTTCTTCTCCAAAGACGCAACATCGACGTCTGGCAGCATTCCTCCATGTAGGGCTCACTGACGGTGATTCAGCCTCCTTAATAAATCACACTCACCTCTGTCACGACTTGTGTTTCTTGGGAACGTGGATTCATCGTCTGAGCCTCTCTTAGAAGCAGGCAGAAGGTCCCACTATGACTGAGACGCTCTAAAGGTCTCGTGTTGAACTCTGAATTACATTTTAATTGAGGTTTATGACATAAAATTCACATAATTCAATCCACTCGTACTGAAACAATGTTGATCGGTTTTTTTATACTTTTTTGCTTTCATCTCATTGTAAACTGAACATCTTTGGGTTTTTGGAACTTTATGAGCTCTCACAACTTGTAAAGGTTATTTATCACAAACTAATCAATTGATGAATTGAATAAATAATTAACAGATCTATTAGGTTCAGCTCTAAAATCCATTGCAACACCATCACAAACAACTGTCTTATCAAAAAACACAAAAAACAAAGTTTACTACGAGATTTAATTTGTAGTAAATAAGTAGGTAACATTTTTTATATATAGTTTATACAATATAAGTGTGGTAACACTTCACGGAAAGGTTAGTTAAAAAAAATATATAGAAAAGTATTTGGACAATATTTTCTTTGAGAATACGGTTGTTGTGATATATCGATATTGGTGATAACCGTGACATTTAGTAATAACATATTTATATCATGTTAATAACACACGTGATAGTATCGTGTGAATGATCCAGCGCCTCTTAAATTATTAAAAAATTTAAAGTTATGGTTACAGATTCTCTCTCCATTTCCCTTCAAATTACAAACTCCCACACATTTTGATATTTATTCTTTATCCTTTAATGCAAATCAACGAGCAGGACTTCTTTATTCCTATATTAGATTTTTACATGATTTTAAGTGAATTTTAAGTTCCTTAATATGTCACTTCATTTGCAGCATTACGCAATAACAGACATTTTTCAGGACAAAAAGACGTCATCACGACATATTTGATATCATACATCATCATATATATAAGAGGAGCGATAAAATATATCAGGAAATGACTAAAGAATAGTCAGAGTCACATTCAAACTGCTCTGTTTCTGCTCTTATCTGGTTTTTATTGGTTTTATTCGGTTCCAGAGACGGAATGGTTAAAAACAAAACAACCTCCTCAGAGGTTTGGAGCTCTCGCTCCTCCAGATGGATGTGTTTCAGATCAAAGTTACAGCCGATGCTGGCGAGTCCATCTCAAATGTGGTTTCATGATCTACAAGTTAGTCCACAAAGTGACCACATGTGCGTGTGAATTTGTGCAGACTGAAAAATTGTTAAAGCTCTTCTTCGCTGGTGTTTTTGTCGGTAGAGGTTCTCTCTCTATTGTTGCGTTGTCATTGTTTTATTTTTTGTTCCTGCAGTAAAGATGCAGACTGTGGCTCTCACCGTGCTGAGTGTTCTCCTCAGCCTGGACTGTCTGTCTGCTCACCGGGCCGTACAGAACCAGAACCAGAACCAGACCCAGAACCAGACCCAGAACCAGAACCAGAACCAGAACCAGAACCAGAACCAGGACCAGACCCAGAACCAGACCCAGAACCAGACCCAGAACCAGAACCAGACCCAGAACCAGAGCGACAGAAACACTTACAGTGATGAGTCGGAGCCGAAGAAGAAGAAGAACCAGCCGCACATCATCTTCATCCTCACGGACGACCAGGTCTGTGTGTGTGTGTGTGTGTGTGTGTGTGTGTGTGTGTGTGTGTGTGTGTGTGTGTGTGTGTGTGTGTGTGTGTGTGTGTGTGAATGGCTCTTCTTTAATCACATGCTTTGATCATCTCGCTTCTAGCAGCCAGATGTTAATCCGACTACGTCACCTGATAAATATTAAAAATACTGTTTATTATTAATAACCCAAAGACTTCACAGCTGAAGCATCGGACACTGAGAACAATAAGAGAACAATAAGAGAACAATAAGAGAACAATAAGAGAACAATAAGAGAACAATAAGAGAACAATAAGAGAACAATAAGATCAGTATCATATATATATGTTTATATTTTTATCATATTGTTTTTTTTATACTCTCAACCTCTGGCACAAGAATCTCCTTCAGGATTAATTAAGTTTGATCTCATCTTAAATGATAACGTTTACAAAAGAATACATTCAAAATGTCTTCAAAAAGACTTTTTATGTATTTTTTTATGGCACAACATCATTGAAGTAGTCCAAGTCAAAAGTAATGGAAAAATGTGGTTTATCACTACGATGGATGAGCCGTATGTTCTGTAAACCCTCCGTGACCTGAAACATTTAACCGTGACTCTGTCGTGACTCTCAGGGCTTCAACGACATCGGCTACCACAACCCGACCATCAAGACTCCCACTCTGGACAAGCTGGCGGCGGAGGGCGTGACGCTGGAGAACTACTACGTTCAGCCCATCTGCACGCCGTCACGCAGCCAGCTCATCACCGGCAGGTACGCACACGCTGTACGGGGGGGGGGGCGGCATGACAAGATACGGCAGCACAGGCTGAAGAAGAATTAAAGATTGATAGATTACATTTACAGAAAGAAACTAAACTTAAAGCTTCAGATGCGTCTGACACAAAAGTAAGTCTCTGGCTCTGCCTCAACAGAGAATAATCTGATTATTGATCAGGCAGCCTATCAGCAGTGAGGATGAACTCGTCTCTGGTTCTACAGCAGACCGTGTGTGAGCAGTTCATCTGGTAGAAATCCAACAACACGTGTGTGTTTGTTTCTTTTTCTTCCAGGTATCAGATCCACACAGGACTTCAACACTCCATCATCAGACCCAGCCAGCCGAGCTGTCTGCCGTCACACATGGACACGCTGCCCGAGAGGCTCCGCGAGGCCGGCTACGCCACTCACATGGTCGGCAAGTGGCACCTGGGCTTCTACAGGTGAGGTGGAGACTTTCACAGGTGGATGGATGTGACTGTTAGTAGAAGTGTTTTGATGAGTTTCCTGTTTTGTTTATACTGCGGTCACATTCCTGCCATTGAGTTCACTCTGTTCCTCCGATCTCTGATTGTGATACACGAAGAAATGTAGGAAAAAGAGACGACTAGCAGGCTTACAAACATTGACAAACATGGATGTAAACACTTTTAAAATGATCTGCTTTGCAAACGTTTTAAGTTGTGTTTAAGCTGCTTTTGTAGACCAGAAATCTGATGCTCAGTTTACTTTGTGTTTCCTCCAGGAAGGCGTGTCTGCCCACCAGAAAGGGTTTTGACAGTTTCTTTGGTTCTTTAACAGGAAGTGTGGATTACTACAGGTAAAAGTGCATCATTATTAACTTTTTTTATTTATTTTTTAAATATTTTAATTTAAATTTTGTTTTAATATTTTAATTTTAATTTTCTTTAAATATTTATTCATTTTTTGAAATTTTTGTTTTTAAATATTTTTTAAATTTTTTTATATTTTTTATTTTACTTATGTTTTCTTTTTCATATATATATATATTTTTAATATATTTTTTCTAACTTTTGTTTTTAATTAATTTTTAAAATAATTGTATTCATTTTTGTATTCATTTTTGTATTCATTTTTTTATTCATTGAACTAACCTTAATTTGTTGTCTGTGTTTTTTCCACTATCCATGTCTATAACACACGTGCCTCCGTCCGTCCACAGTTACGGGTCCTGTGACGGCCCGGGGTTGTGTGGGTACGACCTCCATGAGGACGAGGACGTGGCCTGGGGCCAGGAGGGAAAGTACTCGACCACGCTCTTCACCCAGAGAGCTCGGAAGATCCTGGAGAGTCACGACCCCACGGACAGGCCGCTCTTCCTGCTGCTCTCCCTCCAGGTATCAGATCAGAAAGAAATGTCAATAAAAGAGAAACATCTCTGGAAGTTTAAGCCTCTCAAAATTAAAAAAGATGAGAGAGAGAGAGAGAGAGAGAGAGAGAGAGAGAGAGAGAGAGAGAGAGAGAGAGAGAGAGAGAGAGAACATGTGTTTTGATGCTGCGTTAGTTTATGTCTGGTTTTGGGGAGTCAGCGATGTTGGAATAACAGCGAGGCCACATTAAAGTCTGTGAGCATCAGAAACCTATTTACAGACTGTTTGGTCAACATGGAGCTGAAACCATTCATTACTCAGAGGTTTAGAAGTGTTTAAACTCATAAGAGCGATATTTGTTTTCTGTTGATATTTGTGGGCGGCCATGTTGTTTTAAAAAATCTAGCTGACAAGGAACGGAAAAACAACGAGCTGTTTGATTTAAAATGTTCCCGAGTAGGGAGCACTGAGTTCCTACTTAAGCACCATGAGTAAGTGTTGAGGGGCATTCTGGGAAATGTAGGAAAAGACTCACTGAGGGAGAAGATGAAAAGGTTGAAGAAAGCAGGTTAGCTGAACACAATTACAGAGTTTTAACCCAACAAAAAGTATTTTACAGTTTATATTAAATATCTACAGTAAAAATAAATGCTTTTTCCCTTCAAATAAAAAATATCTGATCTTATAATATTAATAGTTTTAACAATAAGTTAATCTTATTAAAGGAGATGTTGCTTGCTTTGTGTATTTTACTTTGAAAAGCACCCTTTTTTTATTCAAAATGATCAGTTTTAGTTTTTCAACTTTCTCCCATGCAATACACATCTCAGATGTATCAGATTTGTCCTGAAACATTTGGTTATTTCACTAATTTAAATCATGATAACTGCATTATATTATTATTGTTACAATAATTACTACTCCTGGTTTAGTTTGGTTTGTTTTATGTATGCATTATGTTGAGAATAAATAACAATAACCAGTTAAAAATGAACAGAAATCGATAGAATGTAAACACATGTAAACACACAGTGTTCATTTTTTTACCTCCAGGCGGTTCACACTCCTCTGCAGACTCCCAAGTCCTACATCTACCCGTACCGGGACATGGCTAACGTCGCCAGGAGGAAGTTTGCCGCCATGGTGTCCACGGTGGACGAGGCGGTCCGAAACGTCACCTACGCTCTGAGGAAGCACGGATTCTACCGGAACAGCGTCATCATCTACTCCACCGACAACGGAGCCCAGCCCTTCACAGGAGGGAGCAACTGGCCCCTACGAGGCCGGAAGGTACAAATAACTTCCAGTATCTTGGACGTGAATGTTTCGCTTATTAACGTGCGTACATTACCACATGTACAGTTCATGCTAACCTGAAAAAGCTTACATGTCTGACAGTCTAAGTGACCACTATACATAAGATAAACCCTCACAACTAACAAGCTGTTGAAATGTTACAAATAAACTATTTTTAGTATTTCTACCATCCAGATAAAGTGTTGCTGAGATCTCTGCTAACCAAGAGGGCAGAGAGAGCTGTAACTAAACGTCCCGGCTGTGTGTTTCCAGGGTACGTATTGGGAAGGTGGCGTCCGTGGAGTGGCGTTCGTTCACAGCCCCCTGTTGAGACGCCGGAGACGAGTCTCCAAAGCCCTGCTGCACATCACCGACTGGTTCCCCACACTGGTGGGTCTGGCCGGGGGAAACACCAGCGAGGTCAGTGGTCAACTCTTTTGGCTTTGTTGCCTGTAAGTTGCATGTTTGTCATCGAGGCCTTCTTTATCGGGGTATTAAAGGGTAAACACCGTGGAGAATGCACTCTCACCCAGTGCACTGATGACCATTTTATTGTGCCGTAAAACAGAGCAGATTTACGGGCGTTTCTCACCCTGGCTCCTGATGCGAGGGGGCTTTTCAGGGTACTTGGGATCAGCGTGTTTTCCCGATTGTCTCCCACTGATTTCACGTTCATGCATGCGTTTATTTGTCGTCACAGTTAGAGCTCCGTCTGCATTACGTCGTCCTTATTTTGGCCTCAGGCTGAACTCAAGTCTCAGGTTGCAGCGCTTCTGTAACACTGTCTTTATTTATTATCTGGTAGATAAGAGTGCTCTTGACCTCTCATGATAAGTGCACTGTTTCTAATAGTTTAAGTTTAGAAATAAATTACTTTTATTGCTAAGTCAGTGCAGTCTGTGTTGAGCTGCCAGAGAGGTTTGTTGGCAAAGTGTGCAAGATGGTTTCCACTGCCAAAGCAGATAAACAAGGAGATTTTGGCTACTATTTTGGCCTGTTTTGGAGATTTACTGTTATTCATTGCTGTGTGCTCATTAAGAGATCTGTCATGACTCTACATATGAATTCTTCTGTGTGATGTGAGTGTACTTGTTTCCTCTCAGAGCCACGGTCTGGATGGTTTTGACGTCTGGCCGGCCATCAGTGAGGGGAGGGAGTCACCTCGTCAGGAGATCCTTCACAACATCGACCCTCTGCACAAACCTGCTGCTCAAACCACCGACTGGGACGCCAGCACACGCGCAGCATCGGGTAACGACCACAATAAAACGTCAAACGCTACTTCAGTCTGAGTCAAAGTGGAAGGTTAACAATAGGGCTGCAACAAACGGTTATTTTCTAGATACATGTATTTATCGTTTGGTTTGTCAAAATGTCCGAAAAAATCATTTTATCTGCTGGGGAATCTTGTATCAACAAAGCTAAAAGTAAAGTTTAAAGAAGTGTTAACTTTGTATCGGCTAACTTGTGTTTTCTTGAAAGGCCCAAAGAAGCCAAAGAAGAAGAAGATCCAGAAGAAGAAGATCCAGAAGCAGAAACCAAAGCAGAAGTCAGCGTTCAGGTTGAAGACTACGAAGAAACCTCGGACGTTTTCCCATCATGCAGCTAAGCCAAAAACCAAACCTAAACCCAAGATTAAGCCCCTTCCAAAACTCAAACCCAAACCCAGGACCAAAGCCCACCCTCAGAACCGGAGCCTGTCGCATCACAGTCCACGTCCTAGGTCCTACTCCAGCGGCGCTCCGCCAGTGTCAGGAACGTCTCGCCCGAGATCTCAGATCCAATCACGTCTAAAGTCAAAATCCAGGCGGAACATATCCCAGAACCAGACCCTGTCACGGTCAAGACCGCCTCAATCAAAATCCCAAACACCGCTCAAATTACATCTAAGGTACCAGAACATGTCCCGGCCGACGTCCCACCCAGCTGTCCGGCCGTCCGAGCCCCCGTGGGACGCTTCGGTCCAGGCTGCCATCAGAGTGGGAGACTGGAAGCTGCTAACAGGAGACCCGGGTCACGGAGACTGGGTCCCCCCGCAGGTACTGCAGCACATTTAGACCCCCCTTTAAGCTCTCCTGTTTCCAACCGATCATGACTAATTGCACATTTTGATCCTCAGGTGCTGCCCACTCTCGCCGGTCGCTGGTGGAACCTCGAACGGACCGTCTCGCTGTTCCCCAAATCCTCCGCCATCAAGAACGTCTGGTTGTTCAACATCACGGCCGACCCGTGCGAGCGTCAGGACCTGACGGACCAGAGACCAGACGTGGTCCAGCGGCTGATGGCCCGACTCGCCTACTACAACCAGACCGCCGTGCCGGTTTATTTCCCGCCCGACGACCCTCTGGCCGACCCCAGCCGGCACAGCGGGGCCTGGGTGCCCTGGGTGGACGAAGAGGAGGACGAGGAGGGTAAATATCACGGAGTGTACAAGAAAGGCAGGAACAACAAGAAGAAGAGGAAGAAGTCGCGATGCCCGCTGTGCAAGCTGAAGTCCTTCTTCCTGAAGCTGAACACCGGGATGATGTCCAATCGGATCTGAGGGGTCGACTTGAAGCAATCGTGTCAAAGACTTTAACACTTTGACTTGTTTGTCGTTACATCTTCGCTTTACTAGAAAAAAAGTTAATTGTCAAGTTTTTTTGCACAGTTGGAGTGTCGCCCAGATCCTCTAATGCCAATAAAATCATAGACATGATCACTTCAGCTCGCCGCCATTTTCTCACGAGTGCCCGATATATCTGAATGTGAAAAACAACAAAAGCTGATTAAAGTGCTGCACAGTGGTAAAGAACAAACAATACAGTATATAAGAAGTCTCACTCAGTAGCTACCTCCATCAACGGCCAGAGTACCTTCTTTGGAGAGTGGTGTTGGTGCTGAGATGGCTGCAGTGGTGACCAGGTGGCAGTCATACGTAGCAAGATACTGCTAAGTGCAGCAAAATGTTTGTTTTCTTTTATTTGTGTGAACCTTTAAATTCCAACCTATTCTGATTACAAGGTGGTTTTCTTTACTGTGGCTTTTCGCCTGATTTATTATGTGAATCTATAAATTGAGTGTCCACTGTTTCCTCCATGTTTCTTTCTTTTTTTTTAATCGTCGTCGATCAAACCGACAGAGTTCTTGACTCGAGAGCCGCCGCCGTGTGGCAGTAAGATGTATTTTTACACTGTAACTGATTTATGTTTCTTTAACTTTGAGCAGAAAGAAAAGAGACTCTGAATCTGTGACGCAGGTTTTAACAGATCGAACTTAAACATCCCAGATTTAGGTTTCGAAGCAAACTATTTACTTTTCACAGTGAAACTGCATGAGTGTGATGATTGTTTCTATAATCATGTAACTGTTTTTTGTTTGTGTTCTCTGTCATACGCAACATAATAGAACAAAGGTTTTTATATTTTCCATTTTTAGTGGCACGTCGCAGCAAATACAGATGTTTTTTAGTATTTGTTGTTGTTTTCTTTGTGTTATTGTGTCTGAAACAGGCCTCTGGATTGTGAGGCTGTTTGAATGTATAGCCGACTGCAAGACTATGAATTTACAGAATGTGTTTTTAATTCACTACGTTCTACTGTGAGCAGCAGAAAACGTCTCTTCAGCATGTTTTTCAGCCCCATATAGGCCGAACAAAATATACATTTTTAAGCTTTTTCAAGACATCAAGTCCTAAAAATCTTACAGGAGAGACATTTTTGAAAAGCAGTGTTTTATTTTTATTTGTTTTGAGGATTAATCAAATGAAATGGATCAATACGAGAAAGAGCTGAAATAAGTTTAGGAGAAAACAAAACAATATTTATACTGCTCTGGTTTTATTGTTCCCACTGATATCTGTGTCATGATCTCTTCTTCTAATGAAAACAAGATGAACTGGTTGAACATAAAGTCGCTCACATGTAGAAGTCCTAATAGCTCGTGCATTCAGAAAACAGGAGGAAGTCAAACGTGTTACAGCAGACGTTTTTACCAGCATTAGAAACCTCTTTGAAGTAAGATGTTGGTTTCCTTCCCTCGAGCAAGACACCTAACCTCTAAATATTTCGGTGTATTTGCACAATATCTAACAAACCGTGACTGTGGAGCACCAGAGAGCTCCTGAGAAACACTTTAAGTGGACGCTTGATGTCTCCACCTTGAGTAAATAAAGGTTAACTAAGATGTGACTCTTGTGCTTTCATGTGTTCCAGAGACAGAAAACCATTCATCACAAACATACGTGATTTAGTTTAATGTTTTAATGTCTTTTTGGTCACGTCTCAAGTCTTCTTTCATGTCTCTTTATCTTCAAACCTTTAACTACGTCTTCTCAGTGCACAGACCTAATAAATGAATATGAACATATGTTTGTACAATGTCTGTCTGTTACTATGTAATTCATTTTTTTTTTATTGCTTTGGAATTTTAACAGAGATAACGCAATAACAAGTTAAATCTTAAGTCTCCATTTAGTGACTCAGCTCTGGTCCAAACTATGAGGATTGTTATTATAAAAATATATTTAATCTTAATTGTCCATGGTAAATGTTTAATAGAAGATAAGGTGGAAGATAATTGTTGTTTTATTAGAAAGTCAATGCACGCGCCACGTTTAACCACTAGGTGGTGCCAGATATCAACACGCTCTGCTGATTGGCAGTCCGTAGTCCCCACACACACACACACACATACACACACACACACACACACACACACACACACACGCTAAAAAAGGATTTTCCTCGCTTCCTCCTTCACACTGTTTTCAGGGGGAATAATTGAATCGGGAGCTTCTTTTATCCCCGAACACAAATGGGATTATGTAATCCTCTGGGATTAAAATATCCTGATTCTGGAGACAGTTTCGCTGCTGAGAAGCTGCTGGTTTGACGCCCGCACTAGCAAAAGCAAAAACCAGTGGTGGAGTGTAACTAAGTACATTTACTCTAGTACCGTACTGAAGTACAATCATGAGGTACTCTACGTGTGTGTTTCCTTTTTACTTCGCTGTATACGTCGTTTATTTTAAACGTTTATTTTAAATCTTTAGTTACTTTGCATATTCAGATTATTAATACAAAATATAACTGTGTGTATAAATATACTTTTATTTAAGTACGATTTTGAACACAGGACCTTTATTGCTGCTTTTACTTCAGCTCACCACATGAGCAAAACATAATGAAATGCAGTTAGAGAAAGTTGACTCCAGGAACAGACATGAGCCAAATCTTGTAAAATGTTGTAGCTATAAAATAAAGTTCACATCATGAAGTCCACTTGAGGAAAACATCTACATCTGTTTTTATCTAAATTAAACTACCAAGAGAAAACTACCTTTATTTCAGGGTTTTCTACCAGAAACTGTAACACAATAACAGTTTGATGGTGTATCTGTGCCCATAAACAGACCTGGAAGGACATCCCATAATCCCTTTGTACAAAAGAAAAGTAACGCAACAACACAAACACCTCTCATACATAAATAACACTCTAATATCACTCAGTCACGCTTTCTCTCCTCTCTCACACCTTGAATTAACAACTTTACATATAAATATCTCCGTCTCACACACACACACACACACACACACACACACACACACGCGCACACACGCACGGTTTCTGCTGACACAATCATAAACTCATAATTGAGTTCTGTGGTCGTGTTGACACGAGTCTCGGTTTGTACTCTCCAATAAAAAAAAATTAAAAAGCATAATGTTCCCTTTGAATTATGAACGCTTCAAAACAGCAGAGAGTGACTTTAATTTAGGGACTAGAGACACATTTACATTCCAGCCAGACCAGTCTGACATAAAGATATTGGTTGTATAAAAGTGACCATTGACACCTTACCCCCCTCCAAGAGTTAATTTAAATGTATTTCTACAAAACCTCTATTTCATCTTTCGCCCCTCGTCCTCCCTCTCTTGACTCGTTAGAAGACTTACAGACGTTTTCATCACTCGCTGAGGAGCGGAGCATCTTTTTGCAGCTCTTGATGCTCCTCACATTCTATTTTTAGGTTTTTGAAATGTGCAAATGGTGTGATGTTTACACCGACTACTATTTTCATTTGGCCCAGTTGTCCCTTGAGCAGTTTGTTTCTTTCGTCATCTGAAGGTTTTCAGTGTCTCTCATGTAGAATGTTGCCTCCCTAAATACTGCACCATGTGTCATGTTGTAAAAGTGTCTGCAGTCCCAAAATAAAAGTCACCCTGCGCCTTTTTTGAACCATCATAACGCAGCGTGGAACATTATGTTTCACGAGATTTACTGTAATATTCACAATTAATTTGATATTTCACAATATTGTACTCAGAATCTTATTGTAATATCAGTGCAGGGGGAATATTACTCAGGAAACTTGAGCTGGAACTTATTTTACTGTAATTTAACAGTATACTGCTGTAATAACCACAGTTCAATGCAGTAATACTAAGTGAAATACAACCCCTGTACAATATGTTTGTTTTTCTTAGATGGATATTTTTCATCGCTTCTTATATTTTTATCATCATATTTATTGTTTTGTATTATTTCTATGTAATATTTATAAAAAAAGAACATCTTTAAAATATTACGGTAATTTGATGCCATAACTGACAGTAAAGGTCACAGTGAACAGCTGTCACTTTACTATAATCTACTGTAAAACAATGTCACAGTAACTTGCTGTGAAAGTAGCCAGTAAGTTCAACTCTTTAATTTATAAGGAAAACCAGTAAATTGCATCTTTTCCAGACCTGAAGATAAAGACAGGCAGGTATTATCTAAATGACTGAACCTCACTGCTTCCTTTTTTTATGTCCTCGTTTAGTAGTTGAACACAATATCTGGGATGCAGCTCCTTCCTCAAACTTTTTATTACATATTCAAGGAGCCTTCTGTGCAAACATATTGATATTAATCACACGTAGTTTTTCACTTTGTCTTTGATTGCGCTCCTTAGAGAATAACACTCGCTGAAAAGCACCAAACAAGAGTCCAAAAACTCTTCATTTTCTACAGAAAGAAGTTTAGAACGAAAGAAACGTCACAGAACTGAACATAAAAAGAGCGTTTTCAGAATTATTTGAGGATTTCTAACAAGTTTACAATTATAAATGTTTACCAGTGTTGTAATATACATATATAATCCACTTATATAATATATGCGATTCTGAAATTAGCCATTCTGCATAAATTAGTACTTGTACTTTAAGTATATTTTGACGCTTGATTTACCCTGGCACAAAGGTTCTATGTTTTTGTTTCTGTTTATTTATTCTCTTCAGATTGTAAAAGAAAACTCCATAAATAAAGTATTAAAATTAGAGTATTTGTACTTTGTGGTATTGCTATTCTACTGAAGTAAACAATCGGAATACTTTCATGTTCACCTTCTCATTATTAGCTTCACAGTGAGCTAACATTTGCTAATTAGCCCTTAATTGGTGAGACTGAAGCGTTGGACTAAATGAAATATTGACGAGGGCTTCGACTAATAATTATTTATAAAATCGATTAATCTGCGGATTATTCTCTAGATTTATCGATTAATCGTTTGGTCTTTAAAAACGTTCATCCCAGTTTCTCAAAGTATGAGGTCATATCTTAAAACGTCTCGTTTAGTCCGTCCAAAACCAAAAAGATATTTGTTTAATATAAAAATAAAATGAATAAACAGAGAATAGCAGGAAATATCCATATATTTGAGCAGCTGAAGCTGCCATTCTTGCATGAAAAATTACTTTATAGTTTAAATCGATAGTCAAAATAGTTTATCATGTTTCTGTCGATCGACTAATTGATTACCTGACCTGATGATGGGAGATGAAGTTATCAGGATTCATCTTCTGGGGACCAAGAATATCTGTATAGTAAACTATCAGGTTGATCCAAGTAATCAAACCTATCGTGACGACTTCAATAAACTCAGTAAAAATGAGTACTAGGCTTTAGGCAGCCCGTCACTTTTATCTCTTAAACTGAAATAAACTTTTATTTTCAGTGTGAAAACTTTCACAAACCTCCCGACTACTTTCGTCTCCACCGTCCATTCAGTACTTCATCATTTCTCTGCAATAATGTGCATTATTAACCTCTTACTGTGCATCACTGCAGTAAAGCTGCAGCCAGATTTACTGCTTTCAGTCCATTAAACACCAACTTATCAGCTTCTCTTCTGTCCCGACACAGACAAGATTTCCTTTTCTATCTTTTCGGAACAAGCAATTACAGGAAACAGATCCAAATATGATCACGTCTGACGCACCGTTAACACAATCTCTCCTCCCTGGGAGTCAGCTGCACTCGGCTCATTTATTTTCCAGCTCTTATCGACTTTCTCCACCAACCGAGAGGCAGAATTTGCATTTAAATGTCTCTTATCCGTCCAGTTTAGTGTGTACTTCTATGAATAAGAGTCGCAGGTAAACAGCTACAGTGGTCGTGACCGGCCTTTTCTTTCAGAATGAATTCATGTTTTTATTACACTTTCATGCTTTAATAGCCGACTTTACTGCAATGCAGCAGCGCTGAATGCAAGCTGGAGTCAGTGCACTCGTTAAAGTACTGAATCAGCTCGATGGCGAAAAGAGCATTACAGAAAACAAGACTCGTTTCATTGATCTCACTGACCTACATTCACTACGTCTGATTAATGTATGCACATTAAAGACGACTACACGGCTTAAAACAGAGCCCAGTTTGTTGCCAACTATCACCACCAGGTTAAGGCAATGAAACCGTGTATTATAGCGTCACCAACATAATCATTGAAAGGAGGCAACATCAAAGAGTGCGTGTGTTACATCTGGAGACATTGAAGTCGTAAACTGCAGTAAACAGGAAGGCTTCATGTATTCTATCTTGTGGGAAAACAAACAGTGCAGCAGGATTTAGTCCTAAAAGTAGTGTCAGCGTTTTCTGCACTTCTAGTTTCCTCGTCTTGAAGTCGGGGAGTTCTATATATTTAATGGGTTTTTGGTTTGATGCCTGGAGAAAGCTCTGTGGTTTACACAAGTGAATACAATAGTTAATACTCTTGACATTTTTAAGCGGGGTTGATTAGTGTTTTACCTACAAATCCCAGTTTAGAGAAACAAAAAGTAAATCCATATCAGTTTAAGAGTACGTTACGATATTTAGAATACTTTCACCACTTCACCTCGCTGTCAGAGCTTCTGATGGTGAAATGAAACTACGCCGTCTTCAAAGCCACCAGACTCCTTTGACAAAAACTGTTTGCAGAAACGTGTGATCTGCTGGTGTAACGCTGCCTACATCGGTTAGTTTGGTCAAATTCACACAATACCTCACAACAAACCAAAAACTTCAGAACTATCCCTTTACACATCGTGACTTCTTGAGAGCTGAATGACCCAAAAATAAAGAGCCACCTCCGCCATTTGCAAAAGGACCTTTTCTGCTCACTCTCTACCTTCACGTCCTTCGTTACCCGAATACAGACGCACACGAAACAACGTATCGTTCACAGCCAAAGTGTTGAACGGGGTTTGGCCGGCGGTTCTTCCCTCAGAGACCCAGCAGGCTGAGCTGGTCCACTTCAGGACATTAAGAAAGACGAGACATGCTGCTCCAAACATAATGCCCTGGATTTTTATTTCATTTCATGACAATTCAAGAGGATTCTTAGTCTTTCCCGTGTGTGCGTGTGTGTGTGTGTGAAGGGTCTACAAAAACAAAAACTCATGAATCAACGGGGCCATTGGAGCGGATGTTGGGACTGTGGTACAGACAAAGAAAAACTACAAGTAGCCTTGTTCAGTACCAAACTCTTCACAGAAGAGACTTTTTTTTTAAGTTTTTTTTCTTGTTTTTTCCCCCCAAATGAAGGCACCCGATAACTTAGAGGACTTTCAGCCTTCTGGAGAGTTCTTAAAAGTAGAGAAAACTTTATTCTTTTTCTCAGTTAATGTTTTCTTCCTTTTATGTAGAAGCTGGAATGATGATGTCAGTTACTGCATTTTTTTTTTTACTCCCTTAGTTGTTTTTTAAAGATCAACAAGTAACAAAAGAATGAAGTCTTCTTGTGAGGAAAATGTACAGATACAAAAATATATTTTTAAAAATGATAAAGGGGGGGGGGGGGGGGGGTATCTTTGAGAAAGTAAATGAGAAAATCAAACGAAAGCAGCATCAATCAATAAAGTAAATCATATAGTGCTTAGATGAGTCAGAAGCAGCAAAGTCTTCTGGGTAAGAGTCGTCTTCGTCCCCATGGTTTTGTTACTTGTCTCAGGAATATTAAATGTATGGAAGAGCTTTGTGGAAACTGATTAACCGACAAACTGATGCCGACGACAAACAAATCCACACCCGACGTCTTCTTCTTCTTCTTCTTCTTCTACCGCCTCCATCTGAGTGAACGCACGTCTCCACGGACTCAACACGGAGAACGCCCGACGAGCTCACGGCCATGTTCACAACATCCAAAAGAAACAAAAGTGTTTCGTCATCTTTTTTTTTTTTTGTAAAAATCTATCTAAACACCGACTACAGCACGGGGAACCGGTGAGGGGTACAGTGTATAAAAAAAATAAAGAAAAACGGATTTAAAAGAAACGAAACATGAACGTAGAAATAAAGAAAGCTTTTGTAAACACGGCACAATAAATAGATGAGACAGCAGCTCTGATGACATCACCGTGGTTCAACGCTCACACTTCACCAGTTCGTCTCGTTCTCTCTTTTTAATTTTTTTTGTGTCGTTTTTGTTTTTCAATATCTCGAGTGCAAAACATCACAAATGAACAATTCTGTATTCAAGTAATGTTATATACAAGAACAAGGGTGGGGGGGGAGTAGGGGGGTATTACAAATATGCAGTACTGTACATATAATTGCCATATTAAGAATTTACATACGATCTCTTATTAACAGTAACAAATAGGGAAATGGGTTCAGAGGGGGGGGGGAGAAAGAAAAAAAAATTGTACGAGACGAGCATTGCAATTAAGTCCCAGAAGCCTTTGCTGTGCTCGTTCCGCCACCACTTTGCTTTCACCACTAACGAACGATGCATAGCACCTTAAAACAAAAACAACGATGGAGTCACCCCCCCCTACGTGACCTCCATGGCCACTGTGTTCTCCGATAGACTGTTCAGTGCTGGCTTGTCTTGTTCGTGGTTCTCCCTGAGGGACAAAAAGACAGACGGTCAGCTGCACAGTAGTGAAAGAGGTTTCATTAATGTAGCTTCAGCGTCTCCCACTGCAGGGACTTGATCTGGAGCGTCTCGTAACCTGAACTTTGGAGACGTTTTGGATGTTCTGCATTAAAGAGGTCCTTTCCACTACTCGTTCATTGTGCAGCCATTACTTATGCTGTGGTCTGCTTACTGTTTGAACGGCTGTACATTGAACATCTGTGCTTTTACCTTTTAGTTTGAAACTTATTGTCGTTCTACTCTGCTCCTACAGACCCTCCTGCTGTTGCAAAGGAACCGTGTACTTCCCTTAAATGAACCTGAGCGGTGTTATCTGTTGGGTAGATGATTTACTGTGTGTGTTATGTCTTTGTTGATGGTGGTAAACCAGTTCATCCTATCGACAGCGCTGCCAGCAGCTCCTTTAAAAAGTACCTGGAACTTCTTTCATTGAGCGGTGCCTGAAATTCAGTTCTCAAAGAATTTGGCACAAGCAGAACTCGTGACCAACGTTAGATTTCCTCAAGTTCCTGCAGTGGAATAGAACTTATATCGACACATTTTACTCTTTCTTCTACAGATATAAGGCCCTTTCTCCAATGCTAATAAAAATAAAGAATAAACTTTCTTTCATAATCTAATCAAAGGCTTAAAACAGCCTCTCTTGTTATATCTCCACATATACTTTAAGCTGAGTAACTCCAGCAGCTAGATATAGAGCTCAAGACATTCATCCAGACATTTCACCCGTTAACGTCCACACTCTGGTCGCCTGTTTCTCTCACCTGGGCACTTTGTCCAGCGGCGAGGCCGAGGCCGTGGTGTTCTTGGGTTTCTGACAGTTGGCGGTTGCGGTGGCCGCGTGGGCGAGCTTTAAGGCGGATGTCGACATGGCGGCGCTCAGCGTCCGGGGGGCGTGGACGCGCTTGCCCGTGGGAACACCCAGACGGAGGCTGTTGTTGTTTCCCAGCAGGACCTGAGTGGCGGCGGCGTTAGTGGTGGCGGTGTGGGCGGTGCCGTTGTTGTTACTGGTGGTGCAGGGGTGGAGCAAGGCGGGTGTCGGGGTGGAGGTGGGTGGAGCCAGGGAAGGGGACGCTGTGCTCGAGAGGTGCAAGCCCTTGTAGACACCTGGGGGGTCAAAAGAGGCCGGGGGGTGGGCGGGGTTCAGAGATGGAAGGTTTGAATTATGAACCGTTCTTTAAGGAGAAATCCTGTTCTTTATTTGGTGAAGTACTGAATATGTACTTTAAAGTGTGAATCCTTTATAATCAATCAGTTAGCTGTTGAGATCGTGTGTACAGAGATCAAAAAGGTTGAACCAGCTCTATTCATGCATCAACTGTACAAATATGAACAGTATTACATATCTCCTGTGAGGCAGAAGGTCGGTTTAAGAGCTAGATTTATTCCTTTTCACCAGAATCAAAGAAAAAGTAGCTTTTAGAACAAATAATGATTATCTAAGTTTTGAGTAGTTTTATCTTTTTAAAAAGATCCGTGGTCCTTTTTCATCTGCAGAATAATCTCAAATGGAAATAAAATGTTGGCACTTTTATCTTGCCGTCTAAAAAAAATGGCGTCTGTGGTTGTTTGTGGAGTTTAGTGCTGCAGGTTTGGTTCAGTCTGCTTCGTGCCGTTATCAGTGCTCTCTGCATTATGAGGTTTTTAGGACCGCAATTACTTCACCCTCATTGTTTGCTTTGTCTGTTCAGTGTCACTGTAATGAAACACTTTGGTGAAGTGCACTTAAAATTTTAATTGCTTTTAGTTTTTTTATTACTCGTTGCATTATTTTAAAAAAAAACACCAAACTATATTTTTGTCGTTACAAATAATCTCAAGGTGGGATAAATTGTGGCTCGGAATAATCAAGATGGTCAAATGCAGTCGGTAAATAAAGACCATTATTAAATATGAGGATAATTACGCCAGCCGTTATTGTGACGGCACATTGTGGAGCTCCCGTCATTCTCAGAACAATTATTATTATTGTTGTTGACAGAGAACTCCACGACAAGAAGACAAAATGTCTGTGAGATCCTCCCTTTTCGAAGCGCGTCGTCGTACCTGAGGGGGAGAGGACGCCATTGACTCCGCCTCCCAGGGCGAGCTCCTCCTTGGTTTTGAGAGCCAGCAGCTTGTCGGCGGTGACGAGGGCCGAGGCGGCGAACTGAGCGCCGGCCTGGTCCAACGTATTCGCCAGGCCCTGTGGTAGAGAAGAAGAATGTTAAAGTCACCGACGAGAGGAGACAGAACTGAGGGCAAAACGACCAGAACCGACCTGTGGGCCACCGACCTTTGTGCTGTTTGTGGTGGCGGTGCTGTTGGCTCGCTGTTGCAGCTGGATCTGCTCCAGCTGCTGTTTCTGCATCAGGGCCAGCTGCTCCTGATGCTGCTGGTACTGTTCGGCTGTGAAAGCTGAGGGACACACAAAGAGTCCGTTACACATCTCCGAGACAAATCTATGAACTCTGTCTGTATATATAATATTCTATTCTTTTTATTTTATTTTAAATTTTTGAGTTTATTGTTGATTTCTTTGTACTTTTTTTATATAGTTGATATTCTTTACGGTTTAATATTTATATTACTTGTCACTATCTTGTGTGCACTGTGATCCTGTAAATTTCCCCACTGCGGGACTAATAAAGGATTATCTTATCTTATCTTAAATGTTGCAGAGACGGTGTGTGTGTGTGTGTGACTGCCTCTTATGTGCTTCGTTTGAATAAACTAAATTCTTCTCAAGTACCCGACTACTTTTGGAAACAACTCTTTGGCTCAGAAACATGACGGTCTGGTGGTGAAGGATCAGATCAATAACACCATCTGTGGCTCTGAAACAGGACGAGTGATTCAAGTCCTCGGTCACACATCTGTAGCTTCTTCTAATCTAGCACCAGCTCTGTGTGAAACTCAGCACTGATGCACGAGGTTGTTTGAGGCCACGGTTTCTCTCTTGGGGGGGGGACGATAATGAAATATAAATCTTGAATCATGAATATTTGTTTTTTTAGTGAATGAAGCCACATTTCATTGCGCAACCAAGTGTCTCGTACTTCCCTGTAGGTCTCTACGATTCAGAGTCGACTTTGTGTTTCTTGTTTCTTTGTTTCCTTTCCTGACAATCTTAAAATCCACTGGTTTCAATGATCATTTCAACTACAGCACCCCATGGTTTCATGATGAACCTGCTCTGGAGATTCTACTCTGCGTGGGAGTCTCTCTTGACTGGCTTTCTATTGATTATGAAGTCCTATTCACACATTTCTAGGTATTAACGTGGCCTTGTGCTTCAGTAAAATATAGATTTTTTCTTTCAGTTCTCCACTTCACAGCATCCAGGACTCGTCTGAAAGTCACAGCTCGTCCTCTGGCTCCGCCTCCATCTGGAACACCCTTCACGCTTCTTACATTTAATCTGCCACCGTCTCGTTTTAATCAAAACACTCAACTTATTAATTCAGAAGCACTTACGACGCAGACTTAACCGCTGCTGTAGTTTCTCTCAAAAAGCTCTTCATTACAACGGTGTCCTTCAGTTTCTTTATGGTGCCGGCAAATATTCCATCAATACGCGGTTGTTTTCATCCACATCAGAAACATAAGCGACTCCTGTGAAGTGCTTGTAGCGACATCGATTCCCTCACAGTGAAGCCACCGGGGAGCTGTGGCATTTAGTTTGTATTCAGCGCTGCGCGTCTCTTTGTCCACACACACCAACAAATCCTCTGCATCTCATGAATGTATTTATCAAACCACAGTTCTAATGGACACCTTGTGGACTGGGTGGGGAGGGGGCGCGCTGTGAATGCAAAGCGACGGCTGCACCCGATGAACAACGCAGCAAAAAAACAAGGTTTACAGCACAGCTGGAGGGTTATGACCGACACTCGTCCTGCAATTAAAGACACTTCCAGCAAACGAGGAGAAAGTGATCGCCTCAATCGAGGTAGAACAGAAGAAAATGTCGGGTGAGCATACTGAATAGATTCATGGACAGTTGCTGAGGATTTTTATCGCAATATAGACTACTGTGTGCAACATCTGTTTATGGTGAAATGTGTCAAAATACCATTTTTAATCACATATTAATATAAATAGTCGTGCTGCATAGATGTCCTGGCTTTAAATTGTTCCGCTTTACTAAAGACCTCTCTGAACTAGCAGACCTGTTCAGGGTCGGGTCAACCAAAACACACCAAGAGCAGCATCGTGTCTACAGACAGTTCTGCTTTCATGTGCTCAGGTTTTGACAACACCATCAGGAGGAAATGGGATTTAATTTAATCTTATTCTAACATCAAAAAGGCTCAAAAGCAACTAGACTTTATCAACAATTTTCATTGGGACTACTTTCTACAGGAAAAGGATCTGTGTGAAAACTGATTAGGAAACTGTGTCCCGTTTTTGCTAGAATACATTGATAATGAATCAAAGCAGAGACGGTGGTCTGACAACATGTGTGTGTTGGAAGGCAGCCGGTCCACCTACCAGCGACGGGCGGGGGTGCAGCGACGACCCTCACCGGCCGCTGAGAGCCGTACGGCTGACCTCCAGCTGTGGAGATCGGTCGCTTCAGGCCTCGACTCAACTTCCTGAATAGCGGGTGGGCGTTGTCCAGCTCGTGTAGTGGTAGTGTCCGTGGTCTAAAGTGCCTCCATCGGCACGACCTTATATTCAACAGTATCTGACTGAGGTCCGTGGAAGAGGGAGAGGAAACAGAGGAGTTGCGGGAGGAGGAACTTCTGTCCGAGGTATTTGTTTCTGAGGTACTGGCAAACTTGTCGGTGGCCGGCGAGCGTGAAGTAGTTGTAGGAAGAGGAGGAGGAGGCAGGTCGAGCATTTCTGGGTCCAGTCCGTGGAAAACGTTGTCGTGGTCCGTGAACGCCCTGTCCAGCAACACCCTGAGGGAGGAAGAGAGCGTCAGGTAACTAGCCTCATTCGTCTGGCATTTCAAAAGCCATCGACACGCCACACATTCAACGAGGTTGAGCACGTGATGGAAAAAACAGAGGATTGAACAGACCTGCCGCCTCGTCCCACGCGTCGCCGAGCCATGCCGAGGCAGCGCCGCGGCACGGTGAGCGTGGTGAGACTGTAGCGAAAACGAGCTTCTGCCAAACCGTCGTCCCAGGGTCCGCACCACGGCCAGCTGCCCACGCGGTCCTGACGAGTCTGGAGCAAAAGAGACTCGTTTCATTCTCACCGTCTGCGTACAAAACCTCGGATCTCTGACATCAGACGGGTCGATTTAAAGACCACGTCAACAAATCTCAAGTCTAAAGTGTGAACTAAATGCATTTTATACGACAACAACTCAACATAGATAACTGTTCCTGTTATAACCAGAGCCTGTAAAGAGCATTTAAATGCATCTACAGGGCACCACTGCTGGGACATAATGACCCCTTAAACTCACCATCATGTCAAATTAAAGCTCCGACATGCTATTTTTTAATTGTTTAAATACTTCGTGTGGATGACCACGGTACTCACAGCGTAGTACTGGCAGCCTGCCTTCCTGCGAAAGGCATAGGCACCATCGGGGTCGTTCTCCTCCTCTGCTTCCGATGAGCCTGAGTGCAGCTGTGGACACACAAGAGGTTTAAAGGGTCAGTGGAAGAGCAGAATTCATAACACTGAAGCCCCGCCCACTTGCCTCGTACCGTTTCGCAACTCGGAGTGGATTTATGCTTGTACGGTACCTGGGAGAAGGGCTCGTCGTCCGAGCTCGGGAAGTCGTACTGGTTGAGGTCCTTGGCGTTGAAGACGACGGGACCCGGATGGTGGGGGGCGCCCGACGAGAGAGGCAACGCCTTCTGCTTCTTCTCGTACTTCCTCTTCTGTCGGGGAACTTCTGTCTTCTCGGGCTAAAAGGGGGAAAGAAGAGATAACTCATGAGACGTTGGACCTCCTAAAAAGGACCCGTTAAAGAGACTACGGGCCATAATTAATGTTGCACACAGATCTCAAAATATTCAATTTCAAAATGCATTACAAGTTCGCTGAAACATCCGGTTATAGTGGCTGAACATTCACATGAACTTGCCTTACACCAGGAGAGGAATGGTAAAAATACATAAATGTGACAAGAGCGCTTCTCTTATATAAATATAAATAACACTTTCTCTAATGTATACAGTCCAGAGTCAGAACCCTGATGTTAAAGCTGAGCCTCACCTTGCACTTGTAGTCCTTGAGGTCCATGTGGTCCTGGTGTCGGTACTGGTTCGTGACTGGGACCAGGGGAATGATCTGCGGCCTCACCAGCGCCCGTTCAGCCAACACCTCGGCCATGACCTCCCCGCTGTAGTCTGACATGACGTTTCTGCAACAGAAAAGAAAGAAAAACATTTAGTTCGGTCGTTTTTCTCCAATCAAGAGTCTCAGACTCATCAACGGTCTCCATGTTTCAAAGGCTCACCTCTTCTCAAAGATCTCCAGTGTGAGGTGCAGCAGCTCTCTCTTGCTCTTCTCCCTCCTCTTGATCATCTCCAGGATGGTGACGGCTCGGCTGAGATCCCTGCGCAGCTTCAGCATCTTCTCGTAGGACGCCTCGTCGTTCTTACGGTTCTTGAGAGGTGAAGGAAGAAAATGGATGTAAGCAATACTGAAGAACAGGCCACGTTTAAGCCATCAGGATTAGATGTAAAATGCTTTGAGCCTCAGAAAACCGGCAGTTATTATGATAATACTTATGACGTTTGCATTTATTTTTCACTTAAAGATATTGCATGTTAATTTATGTGAAAATTAACATCTGGTAGGTTTGTAACACATTTGTTTGAATGAAAGCAAACGGGTAAGATCACAAAGTTAACACCGAGGCTACAATTCTTCAAATGACCACTTGGTGGCATAAACATCCTTCAGAAGAGAGCAGTCAGTGTTCAGCAGGGTAGTAACACCAAGTTAAGAAAACTCCACTGGAGTCCATGTTAAAGTAGTAGGTGCAGCGTTTCTCAGACTATCTGGTTAATTAGAAAGGATGGGGATACGGACAAAACCTTCTTTCACGGTAACGGTTTATATATATCACAATACAGTGACTGACCTGTAAACTAGTGAAGTAATTGTTTTAAGTTACTGTACTTTCTCACAATTGATTGTCTTGTATTTGGAACAATCATACAAACAAGAACAGCTGCCTCACACAAGTCAACAGTAAAAGTAAATTTCCCTGGAAGTGGAAGAAACGATCCCCGTTACAGGTCTGAGGATTAACAGGTGCAAATAAATAGCAGCCTGACTTCATACAGTGCAATATGACCGATGTTCTTCCTCATAATGCGCTGGTTGAGACGCCTCCTCTTGCTCTGCATTTACAGAGTGATTACTGCCCAAAAATCACGTTACCTTGCAAAGTAAAAGGATTTGTGATATCACAACACCACGTGAGCATTAACACCGCGGTGGAAACGGTACCGTCACTGATTAAACATCATGTCACCCAACCCTAGTTGGGGAGTATTTGTTATCTGAAGTTATGGTCTGTTAACTGACTGACGTCAGGGACTTCAGTCTCTTTCTCAATGAACAATAAAATAATCAACGGTTACTCCTTCATCAATCACCTTCTCACAGAGAAATAGGAAAACAGATCTGCTTTGAATTTATTGTCAAGACCGACAGCATTAATGAAAGCTGTGCTGACACAATACGCTCTCAGTGAAGCTGGGATTGAACGTGGTTGTGGTGTCCGACAGCATTCCTCTTTTGTCAGCCCGTCGGGTTCAGTGACTGAGAACACAATCAACATAATCGTCCACGTCACGGGTGAGGCCTGTGAGGCGTTTACAACACGTCAAAACCGGATCCGGCTTCACAAAAGACGGTGACACAGCAGAATGTTGTCACTGTGAGAGGAAGCCCGTCAAACATGGGGAAATACTTCCTGCAACAAAGGTCTTTAAAAACGCATTATTCCCTCCACAGATGAGGTCACATGACGGCACTAACACCACGTCCTGCTGCACAATGAAACGGCTAACGAGAGACATCATTTCAGCCTGAAACTAAAAGAATCCAACCACCAACACGACGATCACAGCTACATACAGACGGCTGCCTGAGCGTAAAGACTACCCACCTTCCTGGTCTGCATCTTCTCGGTGCGCCGTCGGAAGGCCACGTAGGGATCGCTGGTGCTGGAGCCGTCCCGCTTCTCCTGCTTGACGTTGGGGATGAGACAGTTGGCTCGGCTGTTTTTCCTCTTGCGGCTCCAGTAGTCGAAGACCTCCTTGATGAGCTCGTCGTCCTCCTTCAGCAGCAGTTTGGCCTCCGGAAGGCTCACCGCCTTAAAGAAGAAGACACGAGTTACATTTGTGATGAATAACTGACTGATCCGTTATTTCAACACTGTATCAGCACGTTGCCCTAAATGGTTTCAAACTTGTGCTACCAGCACACCGACCTGCTGTCCACTGCCTTTCTCCAGCCGGTCAATCATCTCCTCAAACTGCAGGAAGCTGATCTCCATCTTCTTCTTCAGCTTGTTGACAAACGCATCGTCTTCCGAGTCGAGGTCGTAGTCGGGCTGCTCTGTGTCCAAGCTGAAAGCTGCAGGGAGGAAAGGAAACGAGGAAGGATGAGGATGAGTCTACGGGCTATGAAACACTGCAGACGCAAAACCTAAGGTTGTAATCTGATTATAAAGAATAAAATAACTCGTACACGTGTCGGTCTTTAAAATTCAATGCCACACTGGCTCTTGCACAGTTCTTTTCCCCTTTTATAATATCCATACTCAGAAAAGCATTTGGTGCAACCGCCCTTAAATCAACCATGTTGGTGTTGAGCTCATCCTGTGATCCAAAGTGACGGGACCTCTCCACTCTGTGCTGTGGAGCCAAAGTCAGAAGTCAGCCTAACTGGTCTGGTAATGACTGAAGGCAGCGTTACAACGCAGAAATATATCAAAAACTAACTTTCTATGAACTTTAACTTTTACGTCTGCGTGCAGCCGACAGTGAATCTCATAAAACTCACAATTCACTGTCATCATTTAACAAGACAGTTGGATTTTAAAAGATGGTTCCTTCTCATACCGACAGTTACTGACCTCTTTCATGTCAGATATACATAACATGACCGTCAAGGCCAGTCTATACCACGTTGTCAAATAACTGATGTGCAAAGAGAGACAATACATCCTCTCTACTCAACCTTCCCACCTACACAGCAGTCCACATCTACAATTCATCATCATTCAAGTCTTTTAATGACAGTTCTTAACACTGCTGTGTACCGAAGATCAAAATACATCAAACCCTGTCCTAAACAAATCTAGGAGTAAGATTTAAACATAAACTTACAGATATTGACCAGATTGTCCCACTACTACACACAATGAAACACAGAGAAACTGAGGATTAAGAAACAGTTTTTCTATATTGCTGAACAAAGATGTAAACTAATGCAATGAACCGCTGACGTAAGGCGAGGTTCATGTTCAGAGGAACATAACGAGTCACATTTATAGACTGTTGCACGTCAGACGCCACCGTTTAGTTTTTACACAAAGTATGTGTCTGAGTCACTCAGCAAACTGTGAGACCTGCAGCATCCCAGACAAAACCATATAAACCTGATGCAGGTCCTTTCTGTGGAACGATGGAATATATTCATTATACTACACGGGACTAATGTTCACACACTTCACTGGAATAAATAATTGCTTTAAGAGTACAGCCCACCCAGCAACTGTAGGTTAGGGACACACGAGATGATTATCAAGCATAATGACAGCAGATTTAACCCTGCAGGACTGACTAGACGTAACAAACTGTATATAGAATGATTATTTTGTTGTGTGACGTTTGGTACATTCAGTCACATCCAACCCAGCAGCTCAGACCGACCAGACACATTATCGTACAAGTCTTCTAGGTTTGTCTCGAGCCTCAGTGATCAGTCGTGTCAAACCACATGAAAACATTGCCGAAATCAAATGAAACCAGCTTCTAAATCAGACACGCACAGCTGCTGTGCTCACAATCGGAGTCGCTGCTTCATCTTAAAGTCGGCGAATTTTGGAAAAGTTTTCCCATTTTCTATCTCAATTTCTTTCTGCAGAAACTTGATTCTGCGCTGCATTTTATCAACGGTCACCTTATGAAATGACGGCACATGTGCAGCTGCGTTAAGTGCACTCACACCTAGATGACAGACAGCTGTTTGAACAAACGCTGTATTTTCTACACGTCTCAGACCGTCTAGACCTCCGAGGAAACCTTGAAATTAGTCCGACAGCGATTTGACAGAACAAAACATTTGTCATTTCAGCCTCCGACTGATAACCGTGTCCGTGTGCACGTCGGGTGCAGCAAATTGATTTCCTTTGAGAAACAATCACGACAACTACTTGTGACACAGACGTGGTTACTGAACTACACAATCTAGTAAACTAATGTTCTTAGATATCATTACTGAACTATCTCACAAACTCTGACAACTCAGTGAAAGCTGATCAACACACGGAATAAAACACATGAATAGCCGTCTGAAACATTTAGTACCTGTGGGTTTAATAAAAACACAACACCAGGAAATATCCACCTTCTTCTTTCAGTCACAAGAGTGTTGAAACTCTTCATACTCGGCTTTATAGTCCAAAAGTTAATCTACTGAATTGATAAGGGTCTAATGTTCACAAATAAAACACAGTAATGTGGAATATTGTCCTCGTTGTGAATGATCAACGTGTCCCTTAATGCATTCAAAATAATTGAAGGGACCACTAATACGACCTAAGGAAACAACCGAGGTGCCTAATCTGTGGCATGGAGCTCATCCTCTCCTCTTTCAGCGTCACAGATTGGTTATCAGAGAAGCCCACTCACGCTGTATGTGAATGAGCTGCTTTGGCATCTTGAACTCCCCGGGGTAGAGGGATTCGTAGTAGGTGATGTCGCTCTCCGCCTCGGGCACCGGGATGACCATGTTGTCACGCTTCTCGCCGTACACCTGCTGCGCCGAGATGGCCCGCTGGAGATGGTGTTCCTGCAGAGACAAAAGACGGGGAGGGTGAGACACCTGAACCACTGAGAGAGGGGGGGTGAGACACCTGAACCACTGAGAGAGGGGGGGTGAGACACCTGAACCACTGAGCGTCTACGTTTAGCCTGGGTGGTTTTTACAGAAGATTTAGAAATGGTGACTGTAGAAACTACGAGTGGTGAATACAATGTTACAGGGCGTGCTCTGGAGCATTTAAAGTTCAGTCTGCCACCCACAACCTGCACATCACCTTCAGCCCTCTCACGTGTTGGTCATATAGGTGACCAAATGTTACAGCTGTGGACGCAGCAGCGCAGTGAACGCTAACTTCGGCTCAGGCTCACTTTGGGGTGGGCTGTCCCTTTAAGGTGGACCGGCTATTCTCATTCTAGTGACAAACATTATTACTTCAAAACCTAATTACTTCTAAAAGGATGCTAGTTGGTGCCTCACAGCTACCAATTACAGAACTAAACCTGGAACCAATATGAAGGCAATAAAAAGAGCTTAGAGCCGGTGTGACATGGTGTGGTAGTCTACAGCTAAATTCAGACACACTTGCACTAAAGGAATAAACCATTTATAAAAGAATCTCAAAGAATCAAAGCAGCAGAATGACACAGATCATCCAGGCTCACCGCTTACACGTCTGCCAAGTCTCCACAAACTACAGACCATCTCACAACATGCAAATCAAGCAAGGGCGTGAAGTGGGGCGGCGTTGCTGGTCCGAGTACCGTCCTCAAACATCCATGTCCACCTACAACAGGTGTCTCAATGACCACATTTGGCCTTATAAGACACAGACAGTTACCGGTCACAGCTGGCTCAGTGAGCTTGAGGTAATTAACATCAACACATAGTTTGTCCATCAAAGAGCACTAACAACGGTATTTTTCTCTGTAAAACGTCCTGCTTAGTGTATCTCTGGGTCACAATCTAAGAAAGAACAGAACTAATCTAAATGGGAACAAAAGTGTTTATGTTGTGAACTCACAATTGGTTGATATGTCATTATTTGACTTTTAAACTCCAAAATATCCATAGTTTCAATAATCCGGTATTGATGAGGATATGCTGTAGACCTGCATAGATATGAGTGGATGTCACTCGTCAGCTAAAAGACACACAGCTGTGAATGAGGAAATGATTTTGAGGCATTAAACAGCCGATGTTTTTATCAGAAATTCAACGGAAACAGCTGCAGAGGACATTTTTCTCTCTTTCTACCAGAAACACTGGCAACCGTCATCTTGGAACTCGTCCCGAGAGCTAAACAACATCCTGTTTGACTCTTATTTTGCCGTCTCAATATCCACAACAACAGATTTAGAAAATAATGGACCAAAGCTGTTGGTCCTTGAAAAAAGCAAAAGCCAAATCTTTACAAAAAGTGCTGCAACAAACAAATCCATCCAATAAACTAAACCGATCACAGCATTGCAACACGATATTAAGCCTGCTAAACTCTGTCATGTCGACCTCATTTACCCGCCACAAGTGTGACGAGAGCCCGCCACTGCCAGGCCGGTTGACGGGTAATGTGCCGGAAGGCAGGCAGGCAGACAGACAGGCAGACAGACAGGCTGGATGTCTGGCTGGCTGACTAACTGGTTTGCTGGCGGGCAGCTCGTGTGATCGTAGTAGTAGTAGAGCCTTTGGCCCAGAGCTGGCCGCTGAGCCGCTGGCAGGCAGTCTGTCAACAAGGCAGCGTGCTGCAGCTCTCTGGTGGAGGAGGGGTGTGTTTATTGTTTCTCCTGAGGCATCGAGACACAGGGGAGTAGTGAGGGGGGGGGGGCTGTGTGAGGGAAGCTAGACACAGTGAGTGAGTCAAAAAGAAAGTATGTGAATGAGTTGGTCTTTTTCCACAGAAAACAACTGCAAAAACAAGCACTAAAAGGGAGTCTAACGTGCATATCTTGTAGGATGATTTGCTACATTAACTAGCATTGAAGAGCTTCGTTAGGATTCAACATGTGTAGACGACGCTCAGTCTGAATTTGATTCTTAACTCCATGAAGTTTGTCAGGTTCACGTCAAGCTGTGCCTCCACTAAACTCAAGACTACGACCAACACGTACAAAGTCACGGCTTCTTTTTTCACAAGTAACTATTTATATAAATATAATATACTATTTATACTGGCTCTCAGGGTCGGGGGAATCGTTTCTATTTTCACATCGTCCAATCACAGTGACTCGACATCGCCGACAGGCAACAAAGATCCCCAGAGGACAACGGCTCAACGTCTGATGGAGCTTTTGGCATATCTCTCAACTTTATAGAAGCAATACACTATAAATGACTTGATGAAACTTTCATAAAAAGAGTGGCTTTATCTAGATATCATCTATTTAAAAAAGCAATTTAATAGCAATGTCTCCTTAATTCAAGCAACGGCTCCCTTTCAAAAGTCTTGTTGCAACAATATCACAGCTGCATGGTCCGTTTAATATGAGGCCATTATCTTTAATATCACAATCCATAACTAGGCTGTACTGAATAGTTTGAGGCTTCATTCATAATATTGGCATTCAAAGTAATAACTTAAAGAAACATTGTGTGCATGTATTCATTTCCAAAGTTCAACAAACTTACTGCTTTAATCCATATTTGTTGGCGTTTCTAAAACAAAATTTTTGCTGAGGTATAAAAACAACTCTGCTCTACTTACACCTGCAAGGCACACATCTGTATTAACAGGAAGTCTAGCAGCAATCTAACGGCACCATGAATTACATTTATATAACCACAACACACAAACAATATCTTCCTAATTTTTTAAAGATAGACTCATAAAATATGATGACTGTAGAAGCTTGATTTGAAAACCTTCTAATCAAAGCTTTGACTGTAATAATGACAAACTATAACAGCTATATGTATAACGTTAACCACATTAATGGAGCGCAGAGCAAAGCATTGATGAGCAGGACAATGGAGAACAGAGATGAGGTGTCAGATTTAAGGAAACCGGTAAACTGGTTTGTACTTCAGGATTATAAATTCCCATGTGCTGATTATCAGGGCTCAGTGGGCGGACATGCCGCTCCACCAGATTCAAGATTACATCTTAGTTCCAATAGTAAAAATCTCATTAATATCGACAATATACAATCTAACCACATCCAAAGCCACCAGCTCTACTGCAAGATACTATAGCTAGTGTCTGAATCATAAATAACAAGGTGTCTTATCACACTGATGCTAAACATCCTGTTAATCCAACAACTGGAATTAAACAGATTAATAATGTATACAGAAGTATCTTAACTGTATGCAATAGGGTTAGCATACAAATCTGGACAGTATACAGCGTATAGAAGCTTTGATGCGTTTCAGTCGGGACTATCAAACCTGCAGCTGCTCATGTATTACCTAGATTTGTATACGTTTATTCATCAAAGCAATTCTAAAAACGTAATTCAGAACGTACTACAACAGACCAGAAGAAAACATCCAGAGTTGCCGACTCTTTTCTGATGAGAGTAGCCATCAGCACGAGCTCCACAACACAACACCTGTCCCTTCAGGCCTCTCTCATTACGACAGCAAACCAAAAACACGGCCATTGTTTGTACCAACAGCTGTCAAGCTACCAGTATGTTGACAGTCTGTTTTTGAAGATTGCCAACTCTACAACTGCAACTTTTCGGCAAAGGACCGGTTGACCGAGCGGCCTCATATATCAATAAACATTACAGTGACATTACTGTCAGCTGATTTTATAGGTCAGTTTTCAAGTTAACATTAGAACACGTCATGATTACGTTATAATACAAATTTTTACTGACAGAGCTTGAACGCGTCATAATGCAAATCAATGCAACCTCCGTTAACGTCAGTTGTTCATCTCACTGCCATTACTCTGAGCAACATGCATGGGAATGAATTAGAATTGTCAAAATGTCACCATTTATAAATAGCAAGAAGCTGTAAAAGCAAACATTGGCAGATTTTCAACTTTCCGACGGCCTTTAAACACATCATGTGTGAGAAACGCTTCAGTCAGGAAAAGCAACTCAATTGAAGCTTAAAATTGTGATATTTTATCAGAATCACTGTGTTATATCCAAAATCAACAGTTTGCACTAACCAGGTCCTGTATAATTATTAACATCTGCACTTCTCATCAGGGGAAGCCAGGAGTGACTCGGATGCAACCAACAGTGACAAACTCTGTGAACCTTGTGAACACAGAGCGGAAAAGGCTTAAAAATGCTATTAGTGCAAAAAATCAGTAATACTTGTGGGCACATGGAAAAATGTTCCATTGTTTTTTTTGAGCTCTTGCTACATGATGATTATTCCATAAAGGAGCAGGTCACAGTGAGAGAAACAGCTTTGGGGTTCACAGGGTTGATTTAGTTGTTCCAAAAGTCTTACGGTTGTTCCTCCACGGCTTATTTAGGACTTGCGGTTGCATAAAGTAATAAAGCATAAAGCGTCACAATTGTGCTCGTTTGCAACCCCAAAAATTCGTAAATATGAGACTAAACGGTTTGTCAGCGGTCACAGACGATCAGCTGACAAACAGACGGTTTCTCTAATCATAATAATTACGTCACAATATGAAAACAATTTAGATTTTTACCCTATTTTGCTAAAAGCAGAGAAGCAGAAAAGTAAACTTTGTGACGCGTGACCTTCAGAATACCATCAATCTAACACTTTCTGTATCCGTCTGTTTATATTGTGTCCCAGAGCCCCGTGTTCATCAACACCATGTGGACCGCGAGTTTGGTGCTTGAGGTTAATATTCTACACAGCATGTTACACCAGAGGCCAGTGATTCATACTTTACGTTCATAGCGTCGTGAGCTCCAGCAATCTGTTCTGAGGACGTAGCCGTTTTATTCTCAGAGCTTCCCTGAGGCTTCACCATAAGACACTCTTAACACATTCAAGTGCAGCATTTACTGTGACCCCCCGTCTGTGCAAGTACGCTTGCATAACCTTTATGTTCCTATCCCATTCCCACCAAAATCACTCCCCACGGCAAACCCCTAAACTTCCGCATCAACGTCCTCGAACCTCTCCACAATTGAGGGAAAAAAACAACTCATAAAAAGCAACCGGCCTGAAGCGAAAAACATGTCGGCTGCCAAATCTAATCAAGCAATGCGTTTGTTTACTTTTTGCTATTTGTCGGAGAATAAAAGACTGAAATTGAGGTGAACAGTCAGAATACAGAGCATTAGCGCACACACACACACACACACACACACACACACACACACACACAGAGAGAGTCTAGAAATAGCCTTTTAAATGACCACATCCATCACTGTCGAGTCTGCTGAGGCAGCCAGAGCCTCCTCCACCTTTTCCCAGACACCATAAATGCCTCTTAAAATGATGGACCGCCGGAGGGGACCAGTCGGAAAAAAGGCCGTCGAGGGATGCGTGGTTGTATTACAGAGCGGTGTGGATGCACCGCGTGGGAGCGGGTGGTTTTGAACGTGCGGTGTGTAACTGAGATATGAAAATCAAACATCACACACTAGAATGCGCTAAGCTCTGCACGGAGTTGCAGAGCGTGAATTGAGAAACTTTTCCATTACACAATACTGCTGGTAAACCAAGATAAGAAAATATGGTTTAGTATTTTTCCCCTCAAACCTTGAGCACGGGCCCACTGTTGCGTAACAATGAAGGGAAACCGATTACTCACAAACGGGGACCATCCCAAGGCGTCTAGTCCAGCCGAGGCTCGTATATAAATGTTGGGTTAGATTCAAGAGCCTGTCTGGAGGCTGGTGTTTATTTCCCACAGCTGACAAAAAGGTTACTTTCAGTTTCACGGCACACATGCTGCAGAGACTTTGGACAGGTGACATGTGTCCCACATTCCCACCCAGCGAGGTCACACACTGCTGACACACTGGCGGAGCTGCCAGAAATGTGTGTGTGTGTCCCGGTTAGTGCCCGTGCCTGTCTGGCAGAGAGGCAACCCAAACACATCCCTGTGGGTTCCCACCAGGGCCGCAGACACTGACCTCACTTTCACCCAAATGTAAACACGAAACAAAAGTGTTCGGGCCCAAAACAAACAAGCCGCACGTGCTGAGGGGAGTTTCAGCGATGACGGCTCTCCGGTCAAGTCACGCTACACACACACAGCCTGTAAATTACAAAACCACATGCTGGACTGAGCGATGGTTTTGCAGTACAATAACGCAAAACACAGCGATTCAAAACTCCCATCTAGGCTTTACACTAGACGAGGGGGGGGACTCAGAGCAGACAGCTCCACACGCTGAGCGGTTGGCACTCAGCAGGCCTTGGTTTACCTCTTATGATAATATGACGGTTACATAAGCGAGACCTCCATTAGCGCCTCCTCCTGCCCTGATCTCATCCCGAGCACCACACTGCCATCTGACACACTGAACCCCTGACACCGATCCGGAGCAGGAGAGCCAGGCTGACTACAACACACTGAATGAAAACAGTATCATCCACCAGGGACGTCTGGAGCGATAGTCACCTTATGCCTTTATATTTAAACATCAGTCAAGACTGCACAATACTCTGATATCCTGCTTAGAGGAGCAAGAATAAGAGGCAGCTGTCTAATAAACGAAATGTATAGAATATCCCACGGTGTGTCTAAGAGCAGGAAGCACACTTTATGTTTATTTACCTGCATCTAGTGTCTAAAGCATCCCTAAAAACATCACTCTCTCTCCAGCCAAATAAACTGACATATTACAACAAGGCTTCCATTAAAGGACAACCAATTATCCGCTAAAAATGGACACATTTGAAAACATACACAAGCGCTGGAAGATTTTGGTTTGTGGGTGTGATTCAATGTTCAACACTAGGAAACCCAGAGACACGTTATTGCGGTCACAATAATACAAAACCACCTTGTTCCCACGAGTGACCACATCTAGAATGTCAACACAGGTCGATATATAGAGAGGAATATCTCCAGTTAAGTGGATGTAAGACTGTGAGATTAAATAATAAGCAGGATATGGTTCACTGTTCAAACAACGGTTGCAATAACTGCATGACAACAGCTGCATTATACAAAAGACAGTTAATGATCACATCCTTCATTACAAAACAAACATGGAGGGCTGTAACACATTGGCTAACAAAGTGGTAATAGCTAACTAACTGTACCCAACTGGGAGAACCTGAACTAAAGTGATAAATGTCAAAATCATGTCACAATAAAGCAATAATGTGAGCAAATACACCCACAAAAAGCATACAAGACGACAAGAGACCGGGGTGTTTTTTCCCCCTCAATGCATTGCGGCAGCAGTGTGTTGACATTTCTGCCACATATAATCAAAAAAGAAACCCGCTAGCGCCCCCTTGCCCTGGTCCTTCGCAATTACGCCAACATAAAAGGCCCCCAGTCCTGACAAGACAGACAAAATGTCGGAATTGCCGAAGTCACGTGACTCCTTTGTACTCAGAAAAACCACCTCACACACAAATAAACCGGAGAAATCGGGTAATTTTATCACATAAAGACACAACGGATCCCCGCGTGGCCCAAACGTTAAACCACAGTCACACATAACAGCCGTTTACAACAGAATTCCGTCGTGTTTCTCCTGAGAAAAATCGGCGGCCATTTTGTGAAAGCTTGCGCAGGAGAGAAAAAAAAAAAGAAAGAGGGACGCCAAAATAAAAAAAATAAACCAAAAGCATATCTTTTTCCACAATTCCGGACGGTTAGAAAAGCATACCGATTCCTCTTCTTTCTCCATCCCCGTAGGCATCTGTGGCACGGCCCGGTTAATGGACGCATATTCGTGTAGGTCGGGTAAATCCTCACAACGGAAGACGGGTAGCGGTTTGGAAGCGTCCAGCGCCCGTGCCCGAAACGACAGTTTACTCATTTTAATCCCTCACAATTCGAGATGCAATATAAATCTATCGGATCTCCTAATACTCAAAACGGTACCGAGTGGAGCTTTCATGGATGTTTCTGGTGCGGTTATATCTCTTGTTCTAACGGTTGGATTGTTGTAGCTTGGTATTTTAGGGCGTCGCCAAAACGGAGCCGAGAGGAAAAGGCCCGGATCTTGGTCGCTCTCTCTCGGACTGTTTTTTTCCGACGCTCCGCTCTCCCCTTATCGTTTGGTTCAGTGCGCCATGGACAACATGGCGGACATTTAAAACTCTTTTGCTCTGGTTTCGCTCGGAGCGGTCCAACCCCCAGTTCGCGGACCGACCATTCCCACACGATCCCGAGCGCTTGCGCGTTGCGGGGGTGTGGGTGTGGGGGGAAGGGGGTCATTTTATTATCGCAAACTTAACTCCTCTCTCCACACATGCACGTACATTATTTATATTAACATTAGGCATGGGAGAAATATATATTAATATATATTGCAAATAAAAAAAACTATAAATAATGGATTATGAAAAATACAGAATATAACATTTATAAAAGTAAAAAACAAACAACTTAGATTCAATTGCTAATTTTAATTAAAACAAATAATATATATGTATAAAAGCATAAATATAAAAATATAAAACACTAAATAATGGATAATGAAAAATACAAATAAAATACTTAATAGAAAAAAAAAAAAAAAAAAAGTATAACATATTCAATTGCTAATAATAAAATAGATATTGCGCTGATGAAAAAAAAAAAAAAACTGAATAATGGATTATGAAAAATACAAATACAGAATAGAAAATTAAGAACAAACTTATATTCAATCACTAATAATACAAATAAAATATATATATATATATATATATATATATATATATATATAAGCCAAAACGGACGAGTCAATTTATTCGTTTATAACAAAAAAGAAAGTTATAATTAATGTCACGAGATTTTGTAAAATGTTCAGCACTCAATTAGATCAAATGGCATTAATTATTAAAAAATTAGTGTTGCTAATTTATATTATACATTTATTGACTTTGCAGTCCATATTTGATTATTAACTATCCATTAAATCATGGTTTGTTTTTATCAGCCCTCTCAAATCATGAGAAATCAAAGCTTATCTGTTTAGTCATGCATTGATATTATAGAGAATATTAAAATTGGTGTTAACTTGTTTATTAATAAAACAGGCTAAAAGTAAAAAAAGTCCCAGATTAATATTATTTTATATTCTAAAGAATGCCACGTTTTAGTACAATACATTACTCTGAAGGTTTCTTTTATGGTGGTTGGTTTTATGCTTTGGTGCAAAACTTGAGCAACAAATCCCTTATCAGGAGAACAAGACACACATTCCACACTATCCACTCCAGGCAATGCCTGAAATACCTCAGAAGTAACTGAACCTCATCCATCACTGGTGATCCTTTAAACAGCCCACTTTATAAAAACTTTATTCCATGTGAAACACTTTATGGCGACATGTTCCAACACCTGAACAATGTCGCCCTCTTCTGGTCCGACAGTCAAAAGATCAGACTTTCAGGAAACCAACATGTTTGAATTCAGAGCACAGACACACTGCAACAAACCACAAGCTCAATATTTCCATTCAAAACAACTCTGTGCGGTTCCACGGGCATGTGTATTATACAGTGTGTGTGGCTCCAGCAGACCCTCGGTGCATTTGGGGGATTGAGAACTGATGGTTCGGCTAAAGAGTACATGTAGAGTGCTAATTATTAACATTTCACAATCATTAGAACACCTTACCTGTTGATGACATGAGGTTTAGCCGGGGTCCACCCAGGGGAACCGGGGTTCTCTTCTCATCATTAAATCCATCATGAGGACCTGGGGGCCAATTGAGAAGCGCAACAAGAACATTTAGCCCAAAACTCTGCACTTTAAAAAGAAACACAAAGCTTTAAAAAAGACATTTTGAGAAATAAGTTACAGGAAAAGATAAACCAAGCGGCCCGCTAGTCAAACTCAACTTAGACTTTTCACTTGTTGACTAAAGAGGTTTAGGAGAGAGGGTCGTCTGGGTGGAGCAAAGTAGAAGCATCTAGTCCACCACCTGATTATAATTGTCCGCATTGGTCAATTGGTCGAACCCTCCAACGACCACACCTGGCTGGATTCATGGGCATCGCTACAGGGACTGTTGTGTTCAGGCAATTCACATGAAGCTGATTTATTTTGTTTAAAAACCACCAGTGAGTGACTCCAGTGTCACTTAAACTTCCACCATAATCTTCTTACCGACATATTTCTGTAGGCCAACCCAGAAGTTAGCATCGCACTGGTTCCCCCAAGAAAAAGTTAATGGGATTTTGGATTACATTAGTACACCACAATAAAGGAAATACGCCATGCTTGCATGACTTCAGTCAACCTTTAGCTTCCTGGTGGGGACTTTTTAAAAAAGTCTAATTTAGCCACTTATTAACAAAAGACACTTTGAGATTGAAGAGTGGGGCATTTACTGTCGTATTTTAAATCAGAGAACAAAATCTCTGAGCTTGTGTTAACCACAGACCTTATTTCAGGCATCCAACCAAAAACCCATTAAAAAAAAAAAACATTGACTTTGAGACGAGGGAAACCAGAAGTGCAACAATTGAAACTCGTTTCCAGGTTTTAGGACTCACTCCTGCAGCACTCTTAGTGACTGTTAGCGTGCTACCACACTGAGCTAGAACAGTGAACACAGCACGTTAGCATTGACATTGTGAGCATGTTAGCAGGCCAATGCTAACGTTTGGGTTAAGTCCCTGGTGTGGCTGTAGACTCTTACGTCTCATGTTTTCACTGGGTCATAATATGATATGTGTAGAGTAAAAGGGGAACTCTAGAGACAAACCCAGTGCTGCACCTTAATGCTGCTCGAGGTCTCTGAGTCTTAAAAGTTAAATTCAACTGTCACCTGTCCCCAAAGTGGTGTTTATTATTCATTATCAGGACGGATTTCCATCATGCAAAGCAGCGTTCTGATCATGAAGGCGGAAGCAAATGAAACCCCAGGAGAATAATTAAAATGTTATTATTAACGAGCCATTTATAGATACTTTTGTCCATATTACTGATCCCTCAGAATGTCTTATCCTAACCGTACTCGTGATACATCATCAATAGAGAGTCAGCGATATTGTGACGCATTCCGTCTTTAAACCTTTTACCTGAGCCGTCTGTAGGTGAGCCCCTTGATATTTGGATGGTGGATGATGTTACTGTTAAGAATCAACATGTCAGCTACATTCTGTGTCATTGGAGCATTGATATAAATGAAGTCACTTTAATATTGATGCCTGCTTTTTGAAAATGTAACTTCTCATGTTAGAGGTTTGTTCCCCCTTTACTTACACTGATATTAAGCTGTACTGTATATGGACATGCTTTAATTACCAGCCTAACTACTAATATTTAAAAAGCCAGGCATACGAGTGTCCTCTGATTATGCAAACATGACAAGAGCCAGGATGAACTAGTGGATGCATGTCTTCCAACGTTTAGTACGAGTGTTATCCCCTTTTTATGAGTCCATGGAGGGAGGGGACCTACTGTGGGTTACTGTAAATAATGCAGGATATGAGGGATTCAGGACCAGGCTAGAGCAGGACCAGGCAAGACCAGGGCCAGGCAAGACCAGAGCCAGGCAAGACCAGGGCCAAGCAAGACTAGGCAAGACCAGGGCCAAGCAAGACCAGGAAAGACCAGGGCCAAGCAAGACTAGGCAAAACCAGGGCGAAGCAAGACCAGGGTCAGGTAAGGCCAGGGTCAAGCAAGACCAGGTCCAGGCAAGACCAGGGCCAAGCAAGACCAGGACCAAGCAGTTCCCTGGCAGACCACAGGGACTGCCTGGCACTGTTTAGCCACACACCCTAAGCCTCTGATCCAACAATGTTATACACATTTCCAACCAAAGATGAGGAACCTTATTTGGGGGAAATTATGACACAAATAATCTCTAAAGCTGTCCTCGACTCTTCACCTTGTTTCCTCTCTCCTTGTTACATAGATCACAGACATTCCAGCTCTGCCATTAATGTAACAACTAGTGAACTAGATTCATGTTTTGATGCATTAAAAACACATTATTTAGCCTTAAATCGGTCGATATCACGAGTGATGAGGAACTTTGGATGTTTTTAGTGTTGAATCACATCCAGCTGACCAGCAGGAATCTGATCGCGTGCATGAAATCATCTGATGCCACAAAACACTATTCACGATGGGGCCTTTTCTTTTTTTACATTTTTTTTTTAAGCGACCATCGATTCAAGTTACACAAAAAAACATTACAAGAAAAAAAATACTCACCGAGTCGATCATTTTGACTCTACGTTTGGAGGATTTTAAAGACAAACGGGCAACATTTCTACAAGTTAAAATAAAGAAGAAGAAGAAACGCAACACGACGCAGCTAGAGAGACAACTAACGTGAACGGTAGCCGCGGCTACTTCTTCTACTATGATACATAAATACGGTTGTCCGGTGTCCCGCTGTCCGCTTCTTTTTACATCCACCTCGTCAAAAAAGCGTTTATCGATGTTTTCCTGTCGATGCAAAGCAGGCTTGAAACTAGAGAGGTGGACACCAAAGTGCTACTGTTGGGGGTTAACAACTTTGCTGTAAAACGCGGCCTGTGATTGGACGGCCGAAGCCACCAATCACCTGTGTGCTCATGTCGTCACGTTCCACAGGGATGGATCGCCACGTGATTGGCTAACAGCTACGATGAGGCTTTTAGCTCTAAGCAGTTTGTTTTTTTATTTTTATGTTAACCCACTAAAGTCAGACTTTTACATCTTTTAGATTTTTTTTAGCTCAGTCTTTGATTTAGACTATTTTGCACAATTAAAAAAAATACTAAATTATATACTCCACCCGTTAAATATGCATTTATTTGTACTAATGATATAATTTACAACTTACAGAAACACTTGGCTGTTTATGCACATCTTTTATGTTACTGGTGTTGGTGCTTTTATCATAGAGATTTATAAATATATAGACATGTTTTTTTTAACATGCATACAAGTCATGTCTATTTCCTTAATTGTCCTTGTTCTTAAACTGCTGTATCTATTTCTGTGTAAGTACATTGAGAGCAAATACAACTTTATTTCTAACAATTTCTCTGGTTGACTCATTTGCATCTTTTTGTCAGTGTGACTAACTTGCTTCCTCATCAAGTCCATGCACATTAATAACAAGCCTAAAAACACACCAGTGGGTACAATAACAAATACACAAAATAGTAATTGAACAATAATATCTTAACAATATAAGGGTAAATTGTTTTCAATGTTTATTCAATAAATAATTTCAGAAATACAGAATTGCAAATGTGAATTGTTGAATTTAAAAAAAGGCACTTAAAAACAATGGTGTTACCTTTTTCTTCTTGTCAAACCTTCTAGAGATCTAGAAATCATTCCCTTCCCACTGATCTTTACAACTAAATGACATTAAAGTCATTCCTTTTTAAAAAAATGTTTGATCGAGGCACCACAAAAGAGTTCGGTGTAATTACTGACACAGAGAACAATTCATATCCTACAAATAAAACAAGGCATTTCAAGAAAAGCAAATTTTGTTAGCAAATAAGGCAGGTTTTGCGTGCATTTGGCATTGCTGTGAAGAATTAAGGACCTGAGTTGGCATTAAATTAAGTAAAACCTGGAGCCACACAGTAATACGACCGTACACTGACGTCCTTTAAAAGGCAGCTCGGGAAAATATCTTTTTCTAGACAAGACATTTCAATTGATTGTTCAGATGGAGTTAAGTCACTCAGTCAAGACACACCACCGCCTTTCCATCCCATTCTGTGAATACATATATGGCTTAACACAGAAACCAAATCACACTGTACACATTTCATTGCTACCACGCGCGGCCAACCGGCACTACGTCTGAAGAGTTTCAATCCAAAGGGAGACATTTTAAAAGAGTCAAAATGATTACAGACACAGTTAGACTTTTGCTCAACTGTGTTTTACAAACATCGACTTTTAGATTGACACCCACTCAACGCTGTATTCATAATTATTTGGAAAGGAACCCTTCATTTGTTGCCCGTCATCAACCTTAAACGAAACACTGATGGCTTGATGGTTCTATTAAAAAAAGAAAAGGCACAGCGAGGCTCTCCGCTACCGTGTCAGAAAACTACAAATCAGTTCAACACATTCTCTCAAGTTCCGCAGAGGCAAAAAAAAACAACACACACATTTATACAGACTGTACAAAATTCAGATGATGCATAGAAAATAAAAACAAGTTAGTAAAAACAAACCGAAATAGTGGCAAAATGCATTGCTATCGTTTGGTGACTACAACAAACAAAAAAAACAAACAAACAGTGAGAGCATTATAAAACCCGCCCCCCCCCCCGCCCTCCACCCCCCCGCCCATGTTCTGTTCCATACAGTGTTGTCACAAGGAAGGCAAAGCTGCATCATTTGCCCTCGTACTTTGGATTGACGACAGTTGTTACGGCACTTTTGTAGATCGGATTCTCCCCCTGAGAAACAGAGGAGGACAAGAACAGTGAGTACAGCAGCTCAGAACTTGTACTAAGTATTCTGGTTAACACATTTAACACAGCACGCGTCAAACCTGTTATTTTTGTGGTGTCACAATAACACGATTCCAACAGCAGTAAGCTCAGCATGTTAAGATTAAGTCTCAAAGTCAGCAACAAAGTATGTTTTGACATCGTCGTTATCACCATCTGGTCAAATATGTTGTGTGACTCTCCACTCTGTTATAATCCTTCACTACTACAATCTGCACACAGGATTCTGTGACAGGAATGACGAGAAGAGACGTAGTAGTTGGAGTTTGCAACCAGCGGGAAGTGTTTTAATGTACACTAAGGTAACACTCAACAAATCCAAAGTATTAGTTCTTACAGCCTACTCTTATAGTCTAAAGTCAGCCCCTTATGTCACTTTCCACCAATCAAATCCGTCGATTGAACCACAAACACAGCACATCTGGTCTCCTCATTACGTCACGCTCTCCCGTCATCGTCTGGGTCAAGACAACATTCTGGCAGAACAAATGATACACGTACGCAAAATGTTTGGAATCAATTGGAATGATATATTCCAGTTTGTCTGGTGCGTCTTTATCATTTTCTAGGAATGTTCTTATGAAACCAAGTGTGCTAAGTTCAACATAACAACTTATATGAGGATTTTCTTCAACACAGGTGCACCTGAAGTGGGATTTGTTGCTTCTGAACCAGACGGCAACCTCCTGTTCTAAAAAGTTAAGTCCATGCGGACGTGCTTTAAACTACATTCTCTCTAATGTCCAGCAGGGGGCGACTACTCCGGTTGTATAGAAGTCTATGAGAAAATGACTACTTCTCTCTTGATTTATTACCTCAGTAAACATTGTAAACATGAGTTTATGGTCTCAATCTCTAGTTTCAAGTCTTCTTCAATACAGCATGATGTACATTTAGTAAATGATGGTCCATTTAGAGTAAATAAGCAGATAAAGCCAGGTTTGCTTTAGGGCGGGGCTACCTTGTGATTGACAGGTTGCTACCATCAAGTTGTCCGGTCGGGGAGTTGTCCGTGTTTTTGTCTCAACAAGTGCGTTATCAGTTATTGAAAGTTAATTGTAATATTTTGGTCGCCTACAAATGTCTTATTAAGCGTTTGGTTTCACTTAGAACACATCACACCAACTTTAGTAACAAACAGTTGCCCCCTGTGGTTAGGCATGCTAGTCTCACAACATGCAGCTGCTCTCCACAAGGCCAACCGGCGATACAAACTTTGACCTAAAGAGAAGCTCCTTTATTCCCATAGCTGGGATTCTGGAACTGGTTAATAGGACTCTTGTAAATGGGGTTCCCTTGCTAACATGGAGAAGGGAAAGGGGGAAGATGAAAGGGGGAGAAAACAGAGGAAAAAAAGAAATGAAGACACACAGGAAACAGGAAACAGTAAAAGGACGGACTCAAAAGTACGAAGGAAAATGTTCAGCACAGAGCAGAAAAGACCAGAAAGTAACTGACAGTAACTCATTTTTTTCCCCTTTCTCCACCTCTTAAAACACTAAAAATGTTTCTCCTGCAACTCAGATTCCCTTTGTGTTGTAGCAGTCAGTTATTTCCTCTTTCCTGTAAAATGTGAGTTGTAACATTTCAGAAGGAATCTATATTTTACATTTCCTTTCGTATTATTTCAGTTTTGTTCGCAAAAAAGCAACAAGAACCCACAGCATCTAGTATACAGCTAGATGTAAATAACACTTGCTTCCCATAAAAAGTAAAACTAAAAATCCTGAGCACATCGCCATCTTGCTCCAGCATGTTTTATTAGGAGAGAATACAAAAAGCCCATTCATCACACTGGCTGTGATGAATGTCCGTTGCCTCCCGTCGGGCCATAAACACTGCTGCTGTGACTACCACACGGTAGTGGAGCCCTCCATCAACGGTCACCCAGCAGTCCTCCTCTTGCTCTGCTTCATTGCCTTGTATGGTCATGCAGTTGTACCATGTGGACAGTGAGAGGCAGCACCGTCAGCAGAGAGGAAGGCCGCTCCCTCTCAGCCAGTACAGACTAAACAAAGCTGCACAGAGCCGAGGTTGATCAAGGACAGAGTGAGGGCCGCAGAGCTGGAGATCCTCTCTGAATCTACCTCACTCGGTCTGGTTTAAATCTCACTTCTGTTTGCACACCTTTAGGACATTTTCCTGCGGATTTCTTCATGCGTTTGACTACAGAGCCATAAATGCTCAGGGAGAAACATGCGATGTTTGATGCTTTTAGATTAAATTCAAATATCAATTATGTAACCGCTGAAATAACGCTCGCTGGACGGCTTCAGGTAACCGTCATCTGAAATGTGGGCAAAGGTTAAAGCTGCTCTGGTGCGACCGACTCACCGTGTCCCACTTGGCGTTCATCTTCTCCTTCTCAAACTTGGCGAACTCTCGGCGGTCGTGGATGATCATGAGCAGCTTCCAGATGAGCAGCAGGGCGAGGCCGATCAGCACAATGCCGGCGACCACACCGGCCACGATGGGGATGATGTCGGGTCCCGCCGGGCACTCTGAAACAGAGGAAACACGCACAGAAACCAAATTAGATGTATACACTTATACAGTTTATTGATGGTGAGAACACCTACTCTTTCCATTAAATATAATAACCATGTGGAGTCTACGATGCTCTTTTAGCTAAATTGGATTGTGTCCATCCTTGAGGGCTAAGAATTGTGTTGAATGCATTTCATTCTTCATAACACATTTACAAAGCTGAGTTAAAAAAAAAAAAACTGAAACCGTCATGTTTTACAAGCCGGTATATTTGCTAGCAGTCCTCTTATTTGCCCTTTAAAAACTCCACATGGTACCTTTTACTTCCGATCTTTCAGTATTATTACAGTGAAGATGAAAGAAAACTGTGCAGTCAACCAAACGGCACCATATTCAACATATCACAGAATGACGTCGCGGTCTGATTTTCATTCTTTTATATTAATTCATGCATAATATGGAACGCTAAAACATACCCAGCGTCTCCACCACGTACACCTCCTTGGTGTCGTTCCGGATGGCGTAGGTGTAGTAGAACCAGCAGTCGTTGGCGTCCCGCTCTTTGCAGTGGGTCAGTGGGAAGCTCTGGTCGGTCGGCTGAGGCAGCTTGTCGCGATCCTTCACCTTGATCAGCTGGAAGTAGCTGCAGTCGCGCTCACACGTGTCCTTCTTCTCACCGGCCTCGAACGCTCGGCACTGCACGCAATCTCTGAAGACACAGACGGGGGGGTTGATTCACTCGAGTTACTAATCTAAGATGGGTACATGCCTCTGGATGTAGCCAAGATTTGACATAATCTCAGGTCATGATACCAAAAACAAAGTCTGTTGAAATATTCGAGAATCTATTCAATTATATTATATATTATATATATTATTATATTATATGTTCCAACATTCACACAAAGGAATAGAAATGTGCTGGGCAAATACTGAATTATTATTCTTCATTCATTTGTTGGACTAAAAGTTTTGAAATTTAAATATAAATTTAACATTTCTAGCCGAGCAGGCGAGCTTCAGACTCACTTGTGCTCAGCGCAGACGCCGGGGCAGGTGGGGCAGATCTCGCAGGTTGGGCCCTGGAATTTGGGGTTGGTGCATTTGCAGATGCCGCATTCACAAGCACCGCGGCCGTTGCAGATCTGGCCGTTCTTGGCGAGGCAGGTGGCGGTCTCCAAGGAGCAGTCGCAGGCACTGCCCGTGTAGTTGGCATCGCAGATGCACTTCCTGCAGTCACAGCGGCCGTGTCCTGGGAAAGCACAGGAAACGGTTACCACAGAGTCTACAACACAACAGGTTTTCAGACTGTCAAGTAGTTCTATTTCTACAACCCTCACCTCCGCAGAGCTTGTTGTTGGAGCGGTCACAGTTGAAGTTGTCGCACTCGCAGTACTTGCCGGTGTAGATCTCCGCAGGATTCTCCCGCTTCTTGCACTCGCAGGTGCCGCACACACAGTCGCCGTTGTTGCTGCAGATATCCGTACCGTTGTCTTTTCGGCAGTTGGCGTCCAGGTCCTCCGTCCGCACCTCGTCTTTGCTGCACTCGCACTCACGCCCGATGCGTCCGTCGTTACACCTGAGACAGGAAACGGGAGGTTAAACACAGTCGAACATTGTGAGCAGAATCATTCAAGTAAAGTACAGTGGTCTGAACCTACATTAGAGGTGAGAAAGTAAAAGACGCAGCTTTTCATACCATGTATAATGGCACCAGGTATTTTCTAATAAGTAGTTCCCTTGTCTGGTTAGAGATACAGAGTCATGGTTGTATCAGGAGTGGCTGTATCTTAGCTGAATACGTACTTGCAGGCTCCGCACTCAAAGATCCCGTTGCCCTCGTGGCATTTCTCGCTGTTGGGCTTTCCTTTAGCGGCGCAGTCACAGTCGCAGATGAAGTTCAGGACTACCTCCACCTCCTCGGTGAAGCCCAGTGGTTTAATCTTGATGATCTCAGGCTTGCCGTGCGATGGACACTTCTGGGATTCAACGGAAATCTTGAAAGACACCTGGGGAAGCCAGAGGAGGGTTTATAGGGTCATTACAACTATTAGGAGGAATTATTGTTACATTTCTCAGACATGACTCAGATTATTTGAGGCGTTTCTCATTTATTGTTTGTCTTGTTTGTTCTTTTAATAAATGCATTTGGTTTTCAGCCCTCTGTCTCTCAATTTGAAGCAGGAAATTCCCCGAGACACCCAGGCTGCTGCCAGGGATTGAGCACCTGCACCACTTGTGTCGTGTTGCCAATGCTTTCCCCACTTTGCAATGTAGGTTACCCATGAGTTGGGATGCTTAAGAATCACAAATGTCATTTTCACACATGCAAACAGATTGCAGCAAAAAGAATGACATCTACCTCGTCTCCGATGGAGATGTTGGAGCACTTCCTGCCGTTCTCCCCCGTTCCCTCCACACCGTTCTTACAGATGGACTTGTAGGTGATGGAGACTCCCTCCGGCACCCTGCCGTTTTCCAGAATGATCTCGGATGACAAAGACTGTCCAAAAACAAGGGGGATCAAACAATCGCTAAAGGCTCTAGTGATATAGGTCAATCATAATCTAAGTTTACAAGCCTTTTCCATGCGGTAACCCAGCTTTACATTAATACATATGTAATGGAGTAAAATGGACAGCGTTCATGTCACCTGAAGGTTTGCATAGTATTTAATACCAAGTAGGCACAAGAATATTTCCCTCACTTTGATTATTTCTCTTTCATGAGCTCTTGAGGTGATTCACTGTAATCTGTATTTAGCCCGGGAATCTTTAAAAAGGATGTTGAACATTTTCCCCACAAGATGCAACGTCATAAAATAAACAAAGAGACAGTCAGATGTGATGTTTGACTCACGTTGTAAGCGTCAATAATGAGTTTGATGACGTTGCTGGAGTTGGAGGAAAGCGTGCCGACGGCTGATTTAGGAATGAGATTTTTCAACTCCTGAAAGAGACACAAGAGTCGAGAGGTAAGAACAAAGAGAACAAATGTTAAACGTGCATCTCGCTTTTGAGCTAAAACGCGGAATAATAAAAACAACACAGAAAACAAAGTTTACCTTGTAAACCGGCTGGAATTCCTCCGTGACGGCAAAGATGGTCTGGATGTTGTGATCGCTCAGTTTCTGAACCAAATGGGCGATGGAGGGATAGTCCTATCAAAGGGTTCATCAACACAGGAAGAAACAAAGACACATTATCAATACAAGCAGAATTCAGCTCCCATTTAAAATCCCACACTGTGCGTCTGTAAAGAAACAACTCTTAGAAACTGAGACAATCAGTAAAAGCTGAAAACAGCACAGATGCTCAGTCAACTCTCTCTCGATACATCATGCATATATAGATACATGATAAACTACATACATAGTAGTGGCTCATGGTGTACATGTTGTTCTCCAGGTGACACCTGCCGTCGTTGGGCAGGACGATGCCGCCCAGTTTGCCGTCTCCAGCGAAGTGGAAGCCGGCGTCGGTGGAAAACACCAGCAGACGAGTCACGTTCCTCCAGCCGATTTGGTTCTGGGAAGAGGAACACAAAGGGAGTCTTCTCCTTAATATTTTCACACGTTTACAAGGCACCCGACAAAAAAAACCTTTAAGCGCCTTCTTACCTCACAGACCGCCACCTGCATGATGGCATCGAAGCCCCCCTCTGGGGAGTCCAGGTTCCCCGAGATCTGCTGCTGACTGACCAGGCGATTGAACTCGTCTCCCTTGTCCGTGAGCTTCAGGACGTTCTTGTAGCTGAAGGGGCTGGTGCAGTTCTGGTTCCCCGTGCAGGGGTTGATGAGCCTCGCTGGAGTGGTGCTGATGTACGGCATGACCGTCTTCTCCACGAACGAGCCAAAGCCTAAAGAAAGGAGAACGTGTTTTTACTTATACTCGTCACACGACAGCCTTTCCGTTGATTATCATCGAGTTGTTCTTACCGATCCTGAAGTCTGAGGTAATCCCCTGCATTTCCCTCATGAGGTCAGTGCCGAGGTTCTTGACGTTTTCCAAATCATCTTTCATGGAGAAGGAGAGGTCCATAAGGTAATAGAGGTCGATGGGGTAGTCCTCGGCACGCTTGAATTTCACCTCAAAGGTCTGGGGTTCACCTAATGGACAAAAAAAACATCGTACTTTTTAGTGGAATTTAAGAGATTGTGACATTACATTAATTGTTTTTTATACGTTTCTTAAATTGATTTGAATCTTAGGGATGAAGGAGATTTTAAAGGCAGCTAAAGTCTTCAGCTATAACAAGAAATCTTACTTTGAGTCTACGATAAACTTTTGGTCTTTTTCTAAAACACGTTTCAAACAAACTTAATGACTTAAACTTTGCTCCAGAGCTGGTCGACAAACATTGGTTCACCCTGATACAATACCAAAATACATGCTCCAAATAAAACACTTTGTTCTAACCTGTTCTGGCAACACAGTCAAACACCTGCCTACAGAATATTTACCAGATCTGAGTGTCAGGGTGAGCTTCTGGGGCTGGATCTGGGTGATCTGCTCGGGCTTCAGTTTCTCGGCCACGTCCTTGCGGTTGGTGACGGGCTTGTTCTTGTTGATGTCGATGCTTCCGCGCGGGTTCTCAATTGAGGTCACGTTACAACCTCTCTTCTTCAGGGACTCCAGATCGTCACAGCGAGCCGACTTGGACTCGCCCACAGTGAGGAATTTCTGTGAAATAGCACAGAAGGTTGTTTTTTTTGTACTACATACATAACTCATGTCCTAAATATTGTTACCTGGGCTTTAACCTCACACACTAATCTGGACTTTACATAAAATCCTAATATGTCACTTTATTATGTTCACAGACTTGTAGAGGGAAGATTTTGAAGGAAGAAATAAATTGATGTTTCTACCAGAGGCAACAATTTGTTTTGCTTTTGTGTTATTATTTAGGGTACGAATGCTGCAGATACAAGTATTTTAACGAGGCCTCTGGAATCGACCCATTTCACTTTAACTCTCGTTGGGTTTTTTTTTGGGGCCATTGTTCTTCAGCAGCAGGAGACGAGGAGAACCAGATGACTGGGGGAGCCTGGCTGAGAATATAGATTGGATGCACATGATATCCCACAAATACCCCAGAAATACAAGACACCTATTGTTCTGAAGAACATTAAGTTTGTGGGATGAATACAGAAAATGAGAAAGAGCAGTTTAGCCGATCTCAAATCACACAGGAAATAACATGCATAATATTCTCAGCAGTGGGCCGCATACTCAGCGTTCATGGTTTTTAGATCATGCAGTGAAATCAGATCGTAGCGGCACAAAATAAGTACTTTGTTTATGGAGCTCTTGTAGCACTTTGAGAGCTGTACTTTAGTGATGGGATTCCTTTGTAATTTTAGGGTTGATTTTGAGCGTAATGCCCTCTGACTTTGAGAAGATCAAACCAAAAAGGTAGATCAGGGCTGCAGAGATATTTCATAAAGCAACCAAACAGTTATTATAAAAGTTGCAGTCGTGTTGTGACTTCATGCGCTCTGGAATGACAGTCTGCTGTCTGACGGAGAAATACGGGCAAGATTTAACAGGGATGCAGCTCTCGACATGTGCCGAACTGACAAAAAGAGAGATGTTATTTTAAAAAAAAAAATGCTGTTTATGACTTTATTTTTGTGGGAATAAAGATTCTTCTCCAACATTCGTTGCACAGCACGAAATACAATTATAATATTCGTCATCCTGCACTTTGTAGTCGCCACACATACATTTCATATTAACCTCTCGGTGCAGTGAAACAGTATTTTCCTATACTGTGGTCTGTTCCCTCAGAAGAGGACAGAGAACGTCTAATTAAAGAGGATTATACAGACAAAGTTTCCCTGTGAGACAAGAAGCAGCAGCACTCGTGTTTACATTTAATGGAGTTGTGGTCAACTTGTGTTTCGTTGAAAGGTCTCGAGAACGTCTCAAGTCTCTAGTACTACTCTAGCTTTGTTTGCGCATGTGCGTATAGGGCGAGTACAGTTTATGTATCTATTGTGCAATTCAACCATTAAGCAACGCTGCCACACAAACCACAAAACTCTGAGCGTGCCACGCCTACAGTTTAAGAATCTTGTACGTACTATTTCATTCATATGATTGAAAACATTTGACTGGTTCAACTCACTTCATCTGCGCACCACCCACAGGTCTCGGCGACCTGGATGCATTCCCCACACGACTGTGCGTTGGCCTTGATGCAAATGCTTCCCTCTGAAAAAGAGACAACACAAGGTCCTGTGAGCCAAGATGACAAAACCGAATTTCCATTCGTTCACTAACTCAAAACAGCTTGGGGTTTTTTTTTTTGGCTGCAAGACACAACTTCGTCCCAGTCTAGAAAACTGAGTCACGCTGAGAGAAGCCCGAGGCAGCTCACCAAGTAATGACTTCACCTCCAACCAGCAGGACCCACAGTTATAAAACCATGAAATACAAGATGTGAAGAGTGGATGAAAGTATTGCAATGTGCTTCAGAAACTAAGAAATCACAAAGAGAGTGGAAGTGGAAGCATGATAATCTACATACACATGAAGTGGACCAATAAATACTAAACTGGGTGTCTGTTAACACAGCTGAGAAACATGCTACGCTACGAGTTAGCTAGTACTTAACAGCTAAGATAAGAAGAATGGAGCAAACGTTTAACAACTTTACAACCTTTTCTTGTTCTTACCTTGCTGCGCCCGGCTGCCACAGAGGACCGCCGACAGCGTCGCTATTAAAAGTAACCGCAGATCCATCTGTGACAAGAAAAATGCAATGTGTTAACACAACATGAAAGAAACAGATCTGAATCAGACAGCTCTGTTACTCGTGTCAGTGACAGCTAACAAAAAGGGTTGTGCGTGTGTGTGTGTGTGTAACAGCAGCGTGTGCTTTGTAGTGGTTGTGGAGGTTTAATGTGAGACGGCGCTATCTTTATAAAAGATTGAAAGACGTCCACATGTGGGAGTTGTGACCTCACTGCTGCATTGTGCACACAACTGCCAACTGATCCCTTTGTGACACAGTTCACCTACATGTAAGAAAGTAAACATTTCAAGAAACTAGTTCACTACCAAGTGTACCATTAACACAGCAAGACCCCCCTCTTTAAAAGGCTCTCATGGACATGCGAGTCTTAAAACAATAGTTTGAATTTTAATGAGACCAACAGGATGAAAAACATTTAGGTTAACAACATCTTTCATGCTCTGTGCTTTAAAGGCTTTATCCTGACGTGGAGGTGAAATACCTCCGTCACCGCTCGGCAGCAGAGGGGAGGAGCAGCTCTCATTTGGTCTAATCCAAATATGGAGGAAACCATTTGCCCACACTCATCAGCACTTCCATGAAACCACACTACATACTTGCTTTCTGACTGGTTTGTGACGTTAAAGGCCTGTAGAGGTAGTTGGTTATCTCGATGGGGAATTTCAGATAAGACTCGACGAGAGAGAGAGAGAGCGAGAGAGAGCGAGAGAGAGGCTTGAGGAGACACAATAAAAATATGGCGTAAAAAAGGACAGAATGGTCACATTTACATGTGAGGTGTTCGGTATCAACCACAGTGATTTATGATGCGTCTAACTTGACTTGTAATGACTGAAACAGAGCAGCAGCAGCAGCAGCTTTAAGACGGCCAACATTTAAAAGCTGCCAATGTAACTGCAGAGGAATAACTGTGGTTCATGGAGAAGTCCCATGATGCCTCTCTGAGTCTGCGGAGCATTAACCAACAGCAGTGTGACAGCAGCATGGAATTAGCTTTGTTGGCGGGTCAACATTTTTTACTAAAAACGTAAGCTACGGTCACACCATGCCAGAAAAACTAAGGAAGGTGTGTTCACGTGTGTGTGTGTGTGTGTGTGTGTTCCCATATTTGGTCATGCTAGTTCATGCCTCTTCCCGAGTCTCTGACATTCACGACAACTCCAGTGACACACTTCCTCGACTTTCTGCCCAATCCTCAAAACGTAGAGACTCAGACCAACTTTCTGTGCAGGGAAACCAGCCAGTGTAGACAGAAGCTAAGTCAACAGCTGAGCCCCAAAATAGTCCATCCCTGGTGGGATATGTCTACGCTAATACGCACATTGTCAGTGTCAGCAGATAAGAGTACATTTACACTACTTTTTACAGTTAACAATGAGGTAAAACTGGTGGCTGTACACAGTAGATGCACAGCTGTGGGTCAGAGCGTACAGGCATCTGCACCAACAAACACATCCTGTTAAATGCAGCCTAATGACCAACTTAGATGCGAGTTTAAGTGCTTTAGTGATAGTTATCAGACTGCTGTGGGGGGGGGAAGGGGGAAAGAAAAACAAGTCTTCGGACATGATTTAAAGAACGGAAGCGAAATGCATCCACTTAAGAAAGAAAATGTTTGCCCTGTTTTTCTAAATTAAGGAGATTATATCTTGATAACTGAAGAAACTTTTCTTGGGGGTTTTCCTGAATGAACAAGAGCAGCTTGATTTCATGGACGCTTTGTTTGGTGGTTTTAAACATTGGGAGATAATCCCGTATTTAAGTGATATAGATGGTTTCGTTATTAATTTGTCGACTGTACGCAGGCACCTCACGCTGGACTAGCGAGTGACTGCTGTCATTTAGTTTGTTACTACCGTAGACTCCTACAAGTATCGACCCTGTACTGTAAATCATACAGCTAGCACCGCTGGAGGCTGATTAGCAGCAGAAAGCGTACTCCGTGCAGGTGAGAGCTTTGCGTAGGATCTTCAGGTATCTCGATAATTCAGAAATGACTAAATAATAATCTTGTAACGGACGTAAATCATTTTCTGTTGATCAATAGACACTTTCCCTTTATACTTAAACTTTGACCCAAAGACCAACTTATGGCAAGACGGACCAAAAACAGTCAACATACCCAGCAAGATGCCTCATAACATTCAAGCCACCACCAACTGCAAGGACCTTCTGCACTACATTAGGGCTCCTCCCCAACATTCCTGAAGTACAGCTTTGTTTACCACTCTGGGGCTCGTCCTGCACAGGGCTGCAAATTACAGAGAGCTGACAGATATTTGGGAGGAACTCAGGGTCTCCACAGTAATGGCATTAGGGAGGCACTGGCACTTCATGGGGCATGATAGTTTTGGACACAGACTTCTACCCCAAATGAAATATTAAAAAGACAAATCTTCTTCAATCTATCTGCTTTCCTTTACTTACATCTGCTCTTTTTCCATCAGAGGAATAAATACAAGAGATAACTCAACTGATTAATACGACCAGCAGCAGTGTCACTTCCTTTTCAGAATCAAAGCATTGAAGAGAGTGCCAGATGAATTATTGTATGACCTAAAAAAAATGGCGGAAGATCAAAGTCAGCGCTGCTAAAAAGCCAACGTCAGCGCTGATAAGAGCCGATAGCGACGGCGGTCCGACAGAGACCGATGACGCCCTGATCCACAACAGACTGAGGTAAAACTGCTCCTCATAACTGTGAAACATGATAGAAGGAGGCCAGCTGGTAACTGGTGAATTCCTGAATTAACTCTTCCAGCAAAGGTCTGTGTGTGTTGGTCACTGAACCAACGACTGCCTCCACAAATAGACCACATGTCCTCCAATGCAAGACAACGTCTTTAAAGCAGAAAGTGATCCTAGTGATTCTACATCCTGAGCAGGAAAGCACAGCACCATCCACGAGTTGTGTCTTGTCTTTGTTTTTTATAATCTAAACTATGAGGCACCTGGTTGAAGCTACTGTATTTATCTGTCCCACATATCAGCTGAGTAAATCATCCCCATCGTGGAGCAGAAACCGTGGTGTATGAGCCGTCGTGATGACGGACCTGAGAGCCTAATATTTAGAGTACCAGGAGCACACCGTGTTCAATCATGACTTTGTATGGTCCGGCTGGAGAAGACAAGAGACGACGCATGCTTTGTGTTCACGATGTTCAACGTTAGCGTCACAATTTTTGTATTTACAATTCCACCTCTGTTAATAGTAGCGAGAGCCGCTCAGCTCTTTCCAAGACACGTACAGTAACCGAGGCTTTGGACTGGACTTTCTCAAATATGGACGTGTGCGACTGTAACAACACAAAACAGGCTCTTGCTTTCTATAGTCTAGATAAAACAGGTGTCGGCAGAATTTAACTGATAAATACTCAAACTGTCGCCTCAAATTGAAAAGTGCAGCTCTAAAACAAATCAAACTAATCACAAGTATTCTTTTGAAACAACTACGGTAGTTGCTTAATCGATTAGTCTTTAACACAAAAATTGGGAAATCATTTCCCCATTTTTTCTTTTTTCTACTTCCAGCTCTACAAATATGAAGATCTGCTGCTTTTCTTGGTCATTTACGACAATTAACTGAATATCTTTGGGTTGTGGACTGATGTTTGGAAAATACTAGTAATTATGAAGACGCCAACTGAGGCTCTAGGAAATTGTAATGAGCATTTTTGATCATCAACCAGCTCAAGAAACTTTACAAATTGTCCAGATATAGAACTTATTGTAATGTAATGTAATAAAAATGTTTGATCAATCAAGAGGCCTCGGGTTGTTCTGAGAAGGTAAAGACATTTTAAATGCAAACTGCACACTAGATAACATCTGCTGGGTGTAATGGTGACCTTCTGTAATACATTTTTTCAGCATTGTTTTTAGGTCTAGTGCTCATCGACGGATGTTCCTCAAGTCGGAAAACAACAACCATGCCAATCAGAGCTGGATTGAGAATTTGTAACGTCAGCCAGAAAGCGATGACGGTAAAAATCCACACAAAAATGACGGCAAGTCTGGATGAAATTGACATTGTACCAAGTAATCAACTGGAGAAAATTGCCCCTTGCAAACAGACTTCCTTCAGCTTCAGTGAAAACCGGAAAATGGCTTTGGCACCGAAACCAATAAGTCACTCACTACCGAACGTTTAGGGATAAAATAACAACCGCTCTTTACCAATTTAAAAGCCTGGCGAGGTCCGGCTGTTCAAATCTGGCTTCATACAATGTAATCTGGTGATTAAAAACCTGTAGATTAATGTATTTTCCTAAAATACTTGTGTCATCATGTTCTTACAGAACAGTACAGTAATGTAACGGTCAAAAAGCAGTGAAAAAGATCAGCCTTCTCGTGCCTTTCTGTAGAGAATCCTAGATTAAATATGTAAACACTACCTGCTTGCTATAAAACCAATACAATAGCCCAGCTTTCAACACAAGCAGTGGGGGTGAGTCACAGGACCAGACAAATGTTTTATCAAGAAATTTCTCCCAACAGCTGCTGACTGAAACTCAATCCTCTGCAGCGCCTCCCTGTTATGGTTCACATCAGACAGGTCAGAGGCACTTTGATTCAATCTGCAGTCAGAAAGTACGCCTCGGGGACCAGAGCCATCACAAAGTAGAAAGCCTTCCTCTGCTCACACGTGTAGTGGTGTTGAAAATAATCTCACCCTGTGTGACATCTCTGCCTGACAGTGTGATGAAGTATCAGGATTTCTGGATATTTCAGGAGTCACTGAATTAGCCAGAAACAAAATCACCATCTTATTGGTTTTTTTGTTGTATTTCCAGAAAATTGACTACAACACAATACTACCACAATATGTCCATATGCATTCGGTTCATGAGGTACCGTAAGCATGGCGTCTTTTCCCGAAAACCAGGGTGAGCTTCAGAGTTTAGCATGAGGGCTTTGAATCAGACGTGTGTCACCACTACCTCTTTGTTTACTCCTTCCTCTTGCTCACTGACGGGGCCTCATTGACTTATTATTTAGGGAAGCGCCCTGTGCAAAGTCTGGAGCATGGACATCCTCTTGATGGGACCACTATGGGTATTTATGTCAGTTTAAGTTAATACAGCCACTGAACTGAACAAAAAAGTCTCATTAACTGGTGGTATGTGGGCTTCTGTGCAAGTGTTGCATTACTTGATCCAAAGACAAATGATGTTTATGAACTCTGCAGATTATCTGCCTTCCTGCAGCTCATGTGGCGTTGAGCAGACAGGTAGTCTGAAGGTGGAGCGAAGCACATCTGTGAATATTTACTAATCCTGAACAAAGTCCATGTTTAGAACCAACGGGTCTCATACTGCTCCTCCATATGGTTGAGTTTATCGTATTCTGTACCGTTGTCACAAACACTTTGGTGTGACGACAAATATGACACACGTAAAAACGTGAATAAGAAAACACTAAAATCTTTAAAATGGTAAATGTATGCCCCTCCCCCCTCATGACCCTCTGACAGATGTTTACAGAAGGAGTTTCCTGCTCAATATGTTTTGTTGGTGATGCACAACTTCCTCCTCACTGAACACCGGCAGAGAAAAAAAGTGTGTTTTAAGTTGACTGGGACCTGATTCTGAGTCTCACAATGCACTACATGCCAAAACAACGACAAATGAGCTAAATGAACGACATAAATACATAAGCAAGCAGGACAAAAACACAGCTAATAACCACGATTCCTCTTTTGTGCATCGGACGAGCTGAAGTGGAAGTAGTTGCAAAAGCTACCACAGCTCTAGCTGGTGTCTCTGTGGTTCCTGGCTTCATGCGAGGTTAACCACAGTGTGCATCTTTAACCCCGATGGTGTGCTCACTTTGTTTTTTCTCTCGTGAAAACAGAAGTGTACATTCAAGTGTACACTTGTGAGCGCGCATGTTGTTGCTTAAATACTCGAAAAATGTGTCCCAGCTTCAGGGCAGATTGTGTCTAATGTACTTGTATTTTAACACCATCTCCACGTTTTTATACGCTCCTCCAAGAGCTTTCTGTATCCACTTTGTTACAGGACACAATCCAAACAATGTTATGCATATCTCCCCCTCCTAATATAAAGCGGACCACTTCCATATCTCGCTTCAGAGATCCAACAGCCATGGTGTATTTAATAATGAATGCTGCTGCTAAAGAACTCCTGTGAGCAACATGCAGAGTGATCGGTGGCGTTCTACACAAGTCGGCATTGTTCACGCTGGGCGGGTCATCTGGTGGTCCGCAAACTGAGTTACACCCCCCCACCACAGCTCCGCTTGCCACCCGGTCAGCCAGCCGGCCCCCCACCTGCTGCAGAAAGTCTCAGTCCACTTTCAATCCATTAGGTCCCCCAAACAACTCAGCATGACTCTGCATCCATTTCCTCTAATGAAAGCCCCCCCCCCCCCAACAGGCTCGCCTCTGACTGTGTTTGACGGAAACCAAACAGACGAGCAGGAAGACCCGACGATGCTCAATACTGAACCTTAAAGTGCCGTCAAATTAGACGAGTGACTCAGTGAAGTCTGTGTCTTTAGCCAAAGCATCAGAACAGGACACGTTTTGACCGTCTGACATCCAGCGGACTATTAAAAAATAGATGACGGGATTGTTGAAAATGTTTACTGTCCTTTTCCTACAATAATGCATGCGTTTAGCCGGTGTTTAAACTAGTATTACTATCAGTAAGATCCCAACATACCACAATATTAACAGACTACTACATTACCAACGTCCCAAAAAGACAATAAAGAGAAAGTATTAAAACTACTTAGCATAACCGTTATGTGGCTATAAAAGAAAACGATCAATAATAGCAAAGCCAGATGTGATAATTCTGACACACATGAACATATTTACGTTTGTTTTAACAGCTAGACAGCGTAGAAATAGTTTAAATCAGTCTGACGTATATTTGTTTAAGTTGTAGAAGGAATTGTGAGACCGGTCTGGGGTTTGTCCGTCATGTGGATGAGACTCTAACCTCTGACCCTCAGAGAGATGAGATAACACATTCCATCTTAACTGCCTCCATACTATGTCGAGGAAAACGCACTACGTCACTGAAATATGGGGATGTTTTTCCACTGGTTTCCAACCTGAACCAGGAGTTCACTCAGCCAGTGAGTATGACGACATGTTTCGGCTTAAGAAACTAGTTGAAACCCTTACAATCACGTATTAAAATGTTGTTTCCTCTCAAGCTTTCTTTCACATACTTACTGAGGCTGGACTACAACACTTTAATAATGAAGTTACTTGCAAAGGCCTTTTAAATTAAGATATCTTGTTCTTCTTTGGTGCTTTAAAAACTGTTTTTAACCTCGTCCTTTATCAATGTAACCGGTGAGAATGTTGAGGGTTTATCTGTGACATTTATTTTGATACATTAGTCTCTTGAAGTCCTTTGTAGAGCTGCCACTAACAATTATTTTCCTCATCAATTAATAGAACATCAGTTATTGATCAGTTAATGAGGGTCATAAACAAATGAAAGATTAGCATCCCTACGTAAAAGCATAGGACCGTTGAAATGTTTGTTTGGGACGATTAAGGTTTATATGAACTTGTATTTAACGCACTGTTTCGGATGGGCATCGAGAAGTGAAAGATTTCCTTAAATCATCTCTCTAGATCACCTTAAATAAATGACAAACTTTTTATTGATAAACAAAAACGTTGACAATTCAATTTTTGTCATTTTCTGACAGGTTGCCGTAGTAACTCGTCTCTCCTCTTTCTGACTAGTTGTTGTACTCTGGTCTCAACATTGAACCTTCATTCCCAAAATTGTACATTTTTGTTCAGTATTCTGTACATCTAAGAAAGAATTAAAAACATATCCGTCAATCGTGTTGTGTTTTTCTTGCCACATCTTCTGAGGACTTCCTAAATGTAACCACAGAGTGATGGAGCCATGTAGGGATGTCTTAACGTCTGAACCATGATCACATAGCTACAAACATACCCTTCCTGCAATGATTCGTCTGGCCTTCACTGGAAGACCAGCTCACCCATGATGACTCACATCTGACAGGTCGGGGGGGGGGTAAAAGCCTGGGCTTGAGTAACGCAGAGCGACCCTTCAAACTGCCCCAGACACTCCTTGTTTTAAACACCACAACAATGTAACTACGGGAAGTGAGTCAGTGATCTACGGGGAGCTCGTCTCCGCTCACGTCTACAATTACCAGGCCTGGTGCGTATTATCTGCAGCCGTGTTAATGTGTATATGTACGCTGCATGTAAATCAAAGACATACTTGTTTTAGGATTCTGTCTGTAGGCAAACACAGGCTAGTAATCAACTCAAGGTTTCATTCTGTGGGCCCTAAATTAGGCCTTGGTGGACACAGATTACTAGTTCAACACATCAAGCCTCTCCCTGAGATTAATAAGGGAGAAGAAGAAGAAAAAACACTCCCTCAGGGTCGAACTCCTTTACAGGAAGTGAATGAGAGGCAAGACCGATCTTGTCTAACTTACATAGTGCACAGTCAACACTTCTGAATCAGAGCCGTGAGCAGGACTGAACAAGGGGCTCTAGATTCTGGTTAACCAATCTGGCTTTAAGGTCTCACTAGATCCTCAACCGCAGTTTATACAGTCCACAATGTAGTCTGACCAGACTGGGGTCCAGCTGTGGTTTCTTTGTGGATATCCTTTACAGCTCCAACTTCATTTAAATGTTTGTGGCTTTGTAAGAGAAGGGGACGTTGTTTAGTTATCTTCTTCTTCGTGTATATTTTTGGCCTAAAGGCATGAAATGTGTGGCGTAACTTTAAATGAAACGCTCCTTTCTTACATGTACAAACACAAATGTTAAAGACATCTGCAGAGGGGTTTTTGTGGGACAAATGGACTCAAGTGCTTTAAGAGCATTCCTAAAGAAAACCAGCTGCTTTCTGAAATATGATCTTGATGAGAAAAGTCTTGGTTGATGATTCTGATGACAGTAGTCATTAACTAAATCAGAAAAAAGACCAAACCAAGCACTTATTCTCTCAGAAATAGTGTAGCTTGATGAGCTTGCGTTTCAGTATAAAAGCTCCTTAAATTAGGTATAAAAGCTGAACCACAAAACAGTTTCTATATCTATCCTTTAGGGACTTAAACAAAGAAACACAACAATGCCAAAGTAACTTCACAAAGAAAAACTTTTTCGTGCAGAAAACAAATTCACAAGTGAGAGTAAGTTTGTTTTAGTCAGTTTTAAACAGTAAAAGCCTTTGTTGTGGTTCTGACTTTAGGTTAAAAGCTACTAGGAGTATAATAATGTTTTTTAATAGTATTTCAGGACATAAACTCACACTATCTCCTCTTACTTTAACCCACCCATACTGCCCTCTTTGGTCATGCAAAGCGGCTCAATGGCCTACTTTCTGCACAAAAACCCCAAATAAGATGTATTGAGGGACAGATTTGAGGTGTAGGTTGGAATATGCCAACGTTTCAAGTTATGTTATTGAAACCCCTTAATGAAAAGGAAATACAACATGTTTTTAAAACTGTCTTTCGACCTAGATCTCGTTAATAATCCACACCCAAAGTTTGCCCCGAAGAACAGAAAAGACACATTCCTCCCTTCTCCCCTTTTTGTCGTCAAATGTGTGGGAAATAAAATGTCGGTTGAAATAACAACACTCACCTTAATGTTGATGCTAAACTGGCGTTTCCGTTGATTTAGAGTAACATCAGCCCGAAAAACAACGGTCCTCTTTTAAAGAAATAAGAACGAGGACTCAACGTTAAGACACAAACTGTTACAAGGGTCCGCTTTGTTGTAGCGAACTGAACGCACGTTACGTTTCCGTTCACCACGCGCTAACGGTCGACGTTACTTTACTAATAAAAACACCATTTATTAACATGGATAATACTATTTTTTTCCCGGATCGCCCGAACACGTTACAGCCGCTGCTGCTGGGTCGCTTTTCTTTTTTTTTAATGCCCCAGTTCTTTCTTCTTCTCCTTCTTCTGAGTTAGACCCCGCCTACACAGGAAGAGCAGCGGCACGTAGAGGCCGAAGGAACGAACACACCGGACAACAGTGAACCCGGCCTCACCTCGGATGCGGTGAATGGTTCCAATTCACACACACACACACACACACACTTACACGTACACGCACACACCTACACGCACACACCTACACACCTACACCCACACACACACACACACACACACACACACACACACGGGAATATAGGTCAAAATTATTTTATATTTAAGCACATTTTTTGAGCAGCGGTGGAAGAAGTATTAAGAGCCCTTAGATGAGTAAATGTACGTATACTACACTGTGAAAATACTCCACTGCAAGTAAAAGTTCTGCATTCAAAATCTTACTTTAGTAAAAGTATCAGCAGCAATATACTTAAAGAGTTAAAAGTAGGCTACCCATTGTGCAGTAAAATGTCCACTGTCAGTGTGTGTGTGTTGCATTTTACTGCTGTGAGTGTTAAAAGTTGTGCTTGTGTCAACTGCATTGTATACTGTTGGGTAGTTTAATCAACAGCAATGCTTTGCATCATATTCTATAAGATCATCACATGTTTGTAACTCTAAAATTGTAATTCAAAATCCCTGTTAAAGTTGCATAAAATGGTATTGTGTGCATCAAAATTGTACTTTTAGTACAGCAGGTGAGTACAAGTACTCAGATACGTTCCACCAAACTATTTCAGGTGATGATCAACGCTGTAATTTTCAGCTGTGCTGCAGTCAGTTATCCATCACTTCCTTAACAAACTGAGAAAGCAGTCTCCGATACACATTTCAGTCTCAGTCGTTTTTAATGTCAATTTAGTCTTTTCCTGCACAAAACCACCACAGAGCTGCAGAATCATTTTTTCCGGTTTTGACGAAGTTGCTAATTGTCACTTACCTGCGTGATAAAGTGCTGGTACGGAGGACTGGAGCAGACACAAGTCACTTTAGGTATAAAGGTATACCCAAACCCTTCCAACCCCACTGACTCACAGGTGGGTCTGTCAGTACAGTTTTATTCTGTGCAGCCAGACTTTTCTTGTGGAGATCTTAAAAATGAGCAAAGACACCAAAAATGTCAAGCAAGATTTTGGAGAATTGTGTGTAGAATGACGAAATGAATATACAACTATTTAGTATTTAAATTTGATGTAATAGTGCAACCATGTGTCTGGTCTTCAGTTTGAATATTTAGTGAAGGAGCTGAGAGCCGATGACCAAACTTCCCACATTTAGCCTCTATACTCACTGTTAAAATGTGTGATGAGTAGGAAACAGCTGATGCTGCCAGCTGGACAGATGACACATGAAGTCACCGTCTCCATTCCTTTAACATCACCGCAGGATCATCCCGGCACATACTTCTGATAATCCGCTCAGGGAGAGTTCGTGGTGCTCTAATTTCAGTTTCACACACTTTCATAGCTGAGAAGACCAAACACATCATCCTCAGGCTCCTGAGCGTGAAGGGACTGTGTTTATTGTTGTGTTTCTCCCCTTAAGATACTCTGAAGAGAGACAAAAGGAGCTGGGTAGGATTTGGGCAAAAACAAATGTTTTCAGGAATAAGTTCCACGTACATTTGAGCACAGAGACCCTCCAGAAGACAAGTAGACCGTGCATGAACCCCTTTAAGGCCCTCATCATTTGAGTCAATTGGTGTGATTTAGTGGTGGAAATTCCCAAACTTACTTGCAATTAATCAAATGAATACAAACAAACTGACATAGAGTGAACAGTTTTTAATCCAGCCATGACGTCATTAATTAAAGTGTTTGTCAAAAGTTAAAAAAAGATAATAAAACTTGATAAAAACTAAATCTCCTGATATATTCAGTTGATCTGGCTGTGTGCAGAGTCCAGCGGCAGCAAATGGGTGAAATGGTGGAAGCAAACGTATTTATGGTATTGTTTGTTATGTTTAATGTGCATTTACAACTTGTTTTTGCCCTACTTTGTGTTCTAAATGATCAATCGCATAAGAAGTAAAAGCTTTTATAACCTCAACTGATTCATAAGCTACAACTGTGTGGAGGCAGATTGTGTTGCAGAAGCCAATGAGTCAGGATAACGGCACTGACACTCTCACAAATGAGACAGCAGACATGAGAAGTACAACTGCAGACACTGAAACCGGCAGGGTGTGTGAAAGTGGTACATTGGCACCAATTTGGGCAGGAAACCTCACCTAAACCGAAGCCACATGACTGAAGTTCACATGAGATCTCACTGAGCTGAAAGCTGCAGTTTGATGTCGCTCATAAAACACATTCACTGATCTGAGGAAGACAGTTTTATGAGAAATGTAGAGAGTTTAGTTTGTGTGCTGGTACACATGAGCGTTTAAAGAGGCGATGCTGCCACTCGGTGGTCAAAGCATGACGTAACATGCAGACGGTGATATTTGCGCTTGAATTTAACAGTAGTTACTACACACACAAGCCAATCTACCAATTAAGAGTCTGTTCCTGAGGTTTGGTTTTGTCATGTCAGTAGACTTTAACACTTCCTCTGTGTCCTTAGTCAGTGAAACACAAGCAAGTAGAGTATAGTTCACACTGGAAAAGTGCAAAATTAAATATAGGCCCAAGAACAATTAGGTAACAGTTGTTAAAACAAAGATCCCCATGAGGTCTCTGTGTCGCTGTTCTGGAGCTTTCGACTGAATCACACAATCTTCCTCAGCAGATGAAGTTACCCATGAGAGGAGGATCATGAGACAGCGAAAGCTCCCACCATCTTTCCTACACAGGAGCAAGATTTTGTGATGCTTTTTGCCTCTTTTTTGTTGTTTTGAGTCTCTTTGTGGACATTTAGTGTCTCTCTGTGTTCTGTTTATGTCTCTTTGTGGGCGTTTCGTGTCTGTTTGTGGTTGTTTTGTGTCTCTTTGTAGTAATTTTGTGTCTCTTTGTGGTCTTTTTATGTCTCTTTGGAGTCGTTTTGTGTCATTTTGTGGTTGTTTTGAGTCTCTTTGTGGACATTTAGTGTCTCTCTGTGTTCTGTTTGTGTCTCTTTGGAGTCGTTTTGTGTCATTTTGTGGTTGTTTTGTGTCTCTTTGTAGTAATTTTGTGTCTCTTTGTGGTCTTTTTATGTCTCTTTGGAGTCGTTTTGTGTCATTTTGTGGTTGTTTTGTGTCTCTTTGTGATAACTTTGTCTCTTTGTAGTACTTTCATGTTTCTTTGTGGTCATTTTGGGTCTCCCCCTGGTTGGTACGTGTCTCTTTGACTGACATTTTGTAGGTGAAGGCCTGAGGGAGGCCTGACACTCTGTGCCTCTGGGCCTGTGCCCAATTGGCCCGTTCAGTAATCCTTCCATGAACTTACCTCTTAGTGGTATCCACCAATGCAGAGAGTCTTTGCTAAATTAAATTTACAGCAACATCTATTTATAGAAAAAACATCCCCATTAATCAGGGCAATCCAAAGAACAAAGATGACTTTTTCTTCAATAAAATGCAGCTCCACTGAAAGCAAACCCAAATATCTCCATCACTAGAAACCAGTAGAGGTTTGTAATCTGTAAAACAACCCGTTCCCTCTCTGAGGTAGGACAGAAACAGCAGAGCGGCTTTTACTTAAAACATTTATTTGATCCAATTCTTTGGAATGTAATAGTCAATGATCAGAGTCCGAGACAACAGAGACGGATGAGTCTGGGTGCTGACCAGAAAGTCAAAGTACAAACAATACTTTTAGTCACTTAAGGCCTCACTGCTTTTCCTTTTTTTTTTTTTTACTTCCTTATTTCCTTTCTTGTTTTTTTTCTGGATCTGAGACAGCAAAAAAATTACAGATGCAGTTAGAAAAAAACATTTCTTCTTGTCATACAAAGAAAACAATAACACGTACATCAGTGACAGTACAAAAACAAGGTGATATTATACCAAGTAAATAAAATCGTTACGTTTCAAAGAGACGCATATAAGCTTTTTCGAGATTGAAAAACATCTCCGTAAATTGTACTTTTCGGAGTTATACCATTGTCATCTGAAGCCGTGTTAAAAAGAAGCAACAATAACACTGTCCTCTCCCTTTCCGTCTTTCTCTCTTTTCATAAATCAACATCATAAACACGGATTCTTTTTTTCTTTTTAAATATATCAGTGCAACATTTGTTTTCACATCTAGTGCTGCAGCATCCTTTCTTGTTTGGAGGGGAAGGAGCGTTATTGAAACACATTCTGTCAGACTGAAATGACATGATACCCATAATCTGGCCTTTTTTTGCTGTAAACATATTGATAGATTTGAACCGGTGTGGCTCTCGAGAGCTTACAATGAACAATCTCAACAGTCATTTGATTGCAAATGTCACTGCAACCAGACGATGATTGAATTTAAAACGTGTCTCTAAAGAATTGATGAACAGTCTTCACTTCACATTTTGAGCTCACACGATGCCAAATAATGCTACATTAAAAGAAATGAGCAGATTGACCTTAAGACCAACACGCCGTGACCGACATTGTTCTGCCAGCGGCGGCACGTCAAGCTATCCCGCCTGCATAATGGCTTTTTAATCTCTGTAAGTAAAGTATCTGTCGGCATTAAGTCCTGTTCATTATCTCAGAGTGAACATGAAACATCTGTTGGAGGTTGACGAGGTTATTGACTTTTGACCTTTCTGGCTTTTAAAGACTCAATCCTACCAGCTGTACAGTGCTATGAACAAGTGACGAGTATCACAACACATTCAGCTACCAAAGCTAAAACACAACAAAGCAGTTTTATTAGTACAGTATTCATGAGGCTCGTTGTTTTTTTTTCAGATTTTAAGCAATTTTTCCCAAAAATGAAGAATGTTCAGATGCTTTTAAAATGAATCAGTTTGATCTGATTTTCATCAAATGTCCTCACTTGAAATCCCTGCTGTCAGAGGGCGCTGATCGCTGTAGATTACAGTTAAATGAGGCCCTTTTGCAACGTTGACCAAGAAATATAAATGCAATAAAATGCAAAATAAGCTGCAGCAGAATCCCTCAGATCAAACAAAGGGATTTCACTGCTAATGACCTTTTTGTTTTTCAAAATAAAATAATGAGCCCTATTGTTTTACGAGGCATTCTGCTGGGTCTCTGCTCTGATTAGCTTTAAACTCATCTTTGTTATTAAAAAATGTTACTTCACTGTGTGTGTTTCTTAAACCCTGTCTCCTACACAATCACATGGCACTGCACTCTCAATCTTCTCCCGTTATTAACTGTCATAGTTTTAAACAAAACAAAACAAAAACGCTACGGTGTACTTTGATAAGTTGAGGCAAAAAAAAAAATGTAGGTTTAGTAAAAACACCGAACCAAACACAACCAAAACAAAAGTACTTGGTTCACACGGGACACAGAGAGCAGTCTCCTGGGTGAACTTATGTCCCAACGTATTCCACAACAAAACACCCTTCCCTTGTAATTCACAGTGCAGTTTTGTTGTGTGGGAACGTACATTTATAAGAGACAGGGATGTTGAACTCCTGGCCACTTTAGCTCGAGAGAAATGGACGTGTGAGGCAAGAACTGGATGGTGTGATCAGCTGTGGTTAGCCACCTGTTTTGGGTTGTTAAACATCATTTAGATCCTTCAAAGATTCCTCCTCTGATAGTCGACACCGGAAAAAAACAAACATCCACATCCTGCAGGCTCAGTAAAAGATGCTGATGGACGTCTCTCTGATGGCCGGACACACTTCAGTTAAAATGTCCAACAGTCACTCTGTGTGCCAGCGAGAGACGTTTAGCAGTGAAGAGTATTTCAATCCCGTTGATCCATCCTTGACGTTCTGTCACCGTCTTAGTGGTACTGAGGTTGTCCGTTTTACCCTGTACAAAAAAAAACAGCACTTCCCATGAGGCATTTCTGAGGCGTCTCTCCGTAATCTCAAAGCCGTTTCCATCGTTGTAAAAACCTTCCTGTTCCCAGAGCACAAACAGAAATTGAACGACGACGAAAAAACAAACAAAAAAAACCACAAAAATGGCAACCAGGTCAAAAGAAACACAAAGAACAGGTTTGTGTTTGCGTCTGTTAAAACGAATACTTTCTGTACATTTTAGAGAGAGTTTGATTCCAACATAGAAAGGATACTGCGGCACTGGTGTCTTTTTTTCTATATAGAAAAGAGCGCTCAAATATATTAAAACCTATGTACAATATGTCGGATGTGTCATGTGCCATGAACATGAGGCATTCAGGGCTCCTGCACATTTTTCTCATTCGGAAATTCCAAAACCTAAACAGCTTAACTTGGATTTTAAACATTTTAACACGACTGTCGTCGAGGCGAGAGGGGATCTTCAGATCTACACCGACGCACGTGGTTACTTGACAGCACGCTTCTACGACACAAAAATGTGGAGTCGTATCATCACAATCTGGTAAAAGTTTGTGTGTGTAGGAACCCTGGACGGACGGACGGACGGACGGAACACCAGCCGATGAGAGAACAACCAGCAGAAAAACAAGGCAACAGAAAAACCTGGAGGAAAAAAATAAAAGGCACTGTTGGAACTAGACACAGGTCAACGGGTCACGATGGTGCCCGCCTCCACACACACACACACACACACACACACACACACACACACACACACACACACACACTTCATGTATACACATAAACATGAGTGTGATGCACCATTACGACGCCTACAGCTTGACTGAATGACACATCCGCACCTTGAATGCAGATGTATATGAAAGTGACACATGTACAAACACACGTTCACACTCACACGGCCAGTTAAAGAGCCAGAGATCAGGATAAAAAAATAAACATAACAAAAATAAACAAAAAAAAAGATAATCTTTCCATTAAAGTACACAAACTTTCATCTGAATTGGTCTCAACACCAGCATGTGATTACATGAACTCAACAAAGCACGCCGAAAAAACAAATAGCATCCTAAAGTTTTCTTCTTTTTTGTTGTTTTTCTCTCCGCTGTACAGATTCTTTATACACAGTGCCCCCTACAGGTCAGTCCCTTCCACTGCCGCTCCTGAGAACAAAACAAATGACATTGGCTCACTTTCAGCCCACCCTGCCGTCCCATCGGTGGTTCCTCCCACTTGATTGGTTGCATCACGTGTCCGCGGGGAGCATTCGCAGCTCCGTCTCTCTTCCTCCCCCCTCCCCTCCCCCCCCCCCCCCCCGCCCTCACGCCTCTGAGTAGTTAGTCTGTCCGTTCATCTTGTCCTTCTTTAGCTTCACGCCATCCACCAGCTCAAAGTTATAGTTTTCCAGAGCGGATAAGTTCCTGTCCGTCATGCTGCCCTGCGAGCAGGCGCAGTACAGGACGACGCCGCAGATGGCGCCCAGGAAGACGCCCAGCGCGGACATGGCGATGATGGTGATGAGGATGGGGTCCAGGGTCTTCAGCATGTTGCCCGGGCCCCCGAGCTCGCTGGTCTCCTGAGAGAGGGAGTCCATCGCTGCAAGAGAGAAAATCATGCTCCATTCAAATCACTTTGAGATTACAGGCTTAAAGGTTCTGGATCATAAAGTACAAAAAGGCAACATTTTCCAGACATGACCAAACCTTTCCTTTCACTACGTCCCTGTTTCTTTATTGGTTTGGGTTTGGTTTCCTAGAATTATAACTTGTGAATGTTGTGGTTTCCTTTTAGCTGCAGACTCGTGTGTTACCACCAGAGAACAGGCTTCAACACAGACGACACAACTGCTTCCATGGACTGTCTGTCTGTCTCAGGTCACGTTCAAATTAGTAGTGAATCATATGGAAAATCTATGGTGCGCTTTGGAAAACTGGTCAGGAGTAATGTTAAAGGGACAGTTCATCCACAAATCAAAAATACGTATACTTCCTCTCGCCTGTAGTGCTGTTTATCTATCTAGACGGTGTGAGTTGCCTAGATTTGGGAGATATCTGCAGTAGAGATGTCAGCCTTCTGTATATATAATGAGACTATATGAGACTCAGCTTGTGGTTTTGGAAAAACTCTTTCCAGAAATCACAACACGGCTACTTTAATGGAGGAACTATGTCTGTGGATTTTCTCGAGTAAACGCGATACGATTTCTGGAAAGAGACTTTACTGTTGAGTTTTTCAAATGTATTTTTTTGGCGCTTTGAACACCACAAGCCGAGTGGCTTATAGTTTAATCATATTGAACAGAAGTCAGACATCTCTACGGCCAATATCTCCAGAACTAGATCACATCAAAACAATCTGGACTGATGAACAGCACTACAGGTAAGAGGGAAAATATGTTGAATTTGGGGTGACCTGTCCCTTTAAGTGGGCGTAGTTTATTTCCAAAAACATGGAAATCCACTGATGCAGTCCTTTGAAATGTCAAAATAGCTCAATAGCATTCTGTGCAGAGGCAAAGAAAGTCTGTGGAGTCCACACAAGAGTATGTGCAACATAATAAATAAACACATCGACACTTCAATAACAAAACTGGAGTCGGTGATTTAACTTACGCAGGATGAAGATCTCAGTTGGCGGAGACGTAGGAGCTTCTGGATCTGGAGGAAGAAAACCGGCGTTCATTAGATTAAATTAAAACAGGAAAGTCAAACAAAACAAAGAATATACCATTATAAGACAATACGCACCCTTGCAGTCGTCAGCGTTGAGTCCATCTAGGATCTGGATGTTGTCCACGGCTATGTGACCGGCACTGCGTCTGTCTGCGACGCCTTCCACGACCACCTACACGCCACAACGCACATACACTCAATGAAACAGGAGGCACTCTGATGGCTACGATGCTACAAGCTGAACTATTTCAGGTAATAATATGAAATCCCTGATGAAATGACAATAAGTTGGTTTTACATCAGTTTTTCATCCCTTTGGGACGTGACCAGACAAAGGGCTGCAAGATAACTCTGAGGGGTAACAACATCAATCCAATGGCTATAAGGAAATGTATTTTGGCTACCCAAAATTGTGTTTATTTCTTTTTTTAACAGATAAAATAGTATAAACATGAAACCAATTCCAGTAAAATAAGATAAGAAAATTTAAATAATAAGGAAAAAATAAAACTAAAATAAAATCTAGAGATTAAAGTATGTTTAGAGAGATCTCTCTCCCTCTGCTTCATGTCTCTACTGTCTTCTCCAATAAAGGCCTAAAATGCTTCAAAAAATATTTTCAAAACTGGAAGAAAATACTTCTTTTTAAAAGAGTTACAAGCCAAACAGTTTGGGAACTTCTGTTTAACTGATCAATTGAAATAGTTTTGCTTATTTACCGAAAAATATCGTGTTCAGGATCAAGTATGGACTGCTAAAATAAAATGAGATACAAAGTAATCCTGATGTTCTCCCAGCATGCATTTTGCCAGAGGCAAGGGAACTTAGAGTTTCCTGTGTGGCGGTTTCCAATTCAGTTCATTTTCTTGTTTTTAAATCACACTTTTCTTGGCTTTGCTGCTTTTTTCTTTAATAAACATTAAAGCTCTGCAGATGTTGTTTTGAAAAAAACAGTCCAAAGAGTGAAGGAAGGATCTAGAAATAACAATACATTTAGAAAGATACAAATAATCCCCTCTAAGAATCCTTTACAGTCTTGTGTTACCTGATACGAGACACTGGAGTGCGGCAGTCGGACTCGTCCCTCCCTCCACCGGCTGCCCTGGTGCCCGCTGACCATCCACAGGATCTGGCCCCCCTCGGCCTCCTTCCTCTGCTTGATGTGCAGCGCCCCCGCGTGTTCACCGAACATGTGGTACCAGAAGGACATGCAGAGGTCTGCGTCCGGCGATGTGATGGGCAGGCTGGCCAAGCTCGCCACCTTCTCCTCCTCCTCGTCTCCGTCCTCGCCCGTCTTGCTCGGTGCGTCCGGGTCCCCCAGCTGCATGTAGATGAAGTTCCCCGGTCCGCCTGCAGGGGGCAGCAAAAGACAAGGTAAAAAGGCTGTGTGTGGCTGCGTTCAAGGGCCCCTCACTGCAGACATGTTGACTCTATTGCACCATAAATTCAAATGAAGACCTCAAAGAATGAAGACGCACAGTCAGTAATAAAGATTTCCGTACATTTTAAATGAAAACTGGAGATTATATGATTGATATCAAGCAATGGAAGCTTTCCAAAAACCCTCAAGGGTTCATTAAGCATCCACTTTTATCGCATTCAATGAAATGTAAATAGCTCAAGTGTTTCTCTGTCTTTTCATGAACAGAAAACGTCAGCGTAATTGTTCCGTATCGAGCTTCACACACTCCCATCAAATTCAAGGATGTTACAGCGCCCGAAAAAACAAAGGACTCGATATCAGCACGCTTCAGCAGACGATGTGACTTGACAACACAAAGGGCTCATTTGTTTCACTTGTGATCTGGTTCAAGTCAAGAAATCAAGGTTGAAGTCATCCATTTTTTTTTTTTCGAAGCGGCGGCCGTCTCCGCAAAAAAAACATCCATCACTGGAGGTTTGAATGGAGGGAAGGTCAGACAGCTGAGGCGCACGGATTCATCTGAGCGCCGGATTCTTTAATAAGTCCCACGTTTTTCAAGGCCATCCATTCATTTGAAAAACTGTTTGTATCCAGTGCTGACTACACAGCATATTCATACACAGGTAAGAATAGTCTCTCAGGTGTTAAAGGTGCCGTTTAGGTCGTTATTGATTCAACATTTTAGTCCTGATTTCACCATCATATTTCTGTTAAATTCAGATTTTCTTGGTGCCTGTTTGTAACTCTGTCATGGCTGCATATCACGACCAAGACACTCAAAAAAGACTTTTAATCTTCTAGGTAATCTAATTCTAGTTAAAAAGTTATTGTTTGTTCAATGTCGTGCACTAAGTCCAGTTCCATTTATTCATCCATAAGAAACACTGAATATAGTGCTCCCATTAATCAACCAATGCTGAATACCAAAACACAAAACAAATCAATAAAAACATTAAACTATATTGTTAAAAAGAACCATCCAAACTTGAAAGGGATGTCTAATTATTGACCGAGGATGTCCTTGATTTCGATCTCAGTTAATCCTGTAAAACATGCTCATTTCTAAACAATACTGCTCCTACTTCCCTTCATTTGCACTCTGCAACTGTCTCCCTCTGAATGAATGTCACCTGCTTCAGTGTTTATGCCTGGAGAAGCTCCCGTCAATATGGACCCACTTATGGATTTATCTGCCTCTGAGCGGCTCCAGGCCGAGCAGAACAACACAACTTTGTGACGTTTTCACAAACTCTTTGTCATCCAGAGCAGGAATGAGGTTATGTGTCCAACGGGAATTTCTAAGTACACCGCCGGCAACTTTTCCTCATTTGTTGTGAATTCCCAGCAGCACAGCGTGTTATTTAAAGCTTACGGTGGTTAAAACTCTTTCAGACCGGCTTTCAACAGCTGCATAGTAACACGGAGAGAGCTCCCCCAGAGCGTCTGGTCCAAACACAAAGGTGAGCGCTCGTCTTCTTACCTGTGTGGTCGAGGGTCGGTCCTCGGTGGACGGCAGCAGCCCCGTTGCTCTGGACGAGCCACTCGGCCCCCGTCCCGGTCTCCCTGGTCCAGCCGCAGAACGACGAGAAGTCAAAGTTGCAGGCGAACCAAACGTACGCTGAAACGAGAGAAAAGAGCAGATGGAGGTGAGTTTGTAGATAGAGGAGGTCTTCAAGTTAAAAGATGTTTCCTGGTTTTGCTACGTGAGCTGAAGGAGCAAAGCCGGCTTCTAGCAAGTCGTCACTGTTTGGTAAATACCCCATGTCCACAAAATGTCAACTTGTTTGGTCTTTATAATAGAACCTATATATATTTGGCCCTATTTATTTGTTGTTCTGTCGATTAACTGATTGATTAAGTGACTAATCGTTTAAACACTAACTTTACTCCGCTTCTTTTCATCCCGTAGCAAGAAGCTCAACCATAAAGACAAAGTCTGAGTATGTGGAGTTAATTCACAAGAACACGATCCCTCACTGGCTTCCCCATTTCTTTCATACATATCGGGGCCGAGGCATCGAGCAGAGTTTCAAAGGGTTTTAAAAAACAACAACAACCAGAGAGGAGTGAGTATCCCTGAAATGGAATCAAGCACCACGCACTTTGATCAGTTGTGAAAGTAGTTTTATTTCTAGCGGTCACACTGGAGGCCTCGCTGTGCTTGACTGGTGGTGTTGCTGCGTCTGTAACCGTCTTTCTGAACTCAGAATCAAAGGGAACTGTCAGTCCGATGATCAAGGTCAGCGATTGGCCGGCTGTGTGAAGGTGGGAATGAATGCAGGATTTGAAAATTCTCTCTTTTCATCCTTTACACAACTTTTTCTTCATGATATTATTCGCTACATTCACTTTCAGCAACAAACTGGTTAGTTTCGAGCATAAACCGAACCTTTAATCAACCCTCATCTCTTCCTGTACAACTACCCAGAAGTAAAGTATTAGCTGCTCACTTCATGAAGGAATGAGTCACCCACAAAATGACCTATTTGTATATCAATTACTCATCTGGTGTTAGTTACCTTCAATTCTCGATTAATTGAAGGAACTAGGGGCCAAGTTTAACAACAGCAAATCAATATTAAACTATAATCCAAATCTCATTTATCCAGTCGTACGCTCACTACTTCACTACTACACACGAATCTTCATTAAAAACATACTATTTGAAAACAGATGCATGTGTTTGGGAAGTAGTGAGCATACTGGATTAAAGAGACTTGGCTCACACTGCTGACGTAATGTGAGAGTTTGCAAACAATATAATCTTGCTGTTGTTGAACGTGGCCTCCCATTAACTTCAATTCATCGTTCTCCGTCTTCAAGAACTTAAGGTCAGTAACTGATATGCAAAGGATCATGTTGTGGGTGAGGTATTCCTGTAAATGTTGCGATGTCACAACCCATTCTCTGTCTTCCAACCACTTTGTAAGAAAACACTCCTGCATCCCGTCTGACGTTGTGAATCCCGGCTAAAAGCTGTGATCACGTGCGGTGTTCCTCCACTAAATTGGCTCCAGTTTAGTGGAGACGGCCTGAGGAAGAAAGTCTTGAAACATCAATATCAGAAAGCTGTTCCTGCTTTATTGTACACGCACTATGGATTGTATAGCTTGTGGAAAACATATCGCGCACGAAAAAACAAAAAGGGGGCCTTGTGCAGAGAGACAGTTGTAACTGTATACGTTGTGCGGCGCTGCGGGGCCACTTCCCCCCCCCCCAAAAAAACCCAGGGCTGATAGAAAACAGCGGCAACAACGTACAGATGTTTGGGATCAGGACATCAAGACAGAGGAATGGAGGGATCTTCCACGGAGAGAGAGGCGGTACCACCAACATGCGGATGTGGCCTCTCAGAAAAACAGAAACCCTACATCAACGTCCCTCCTTTCACCGCAGCATCCAAATGGATGCAGACATCTCTGGACGCTGGACATGTGTTCTGAGAGGCTAATAGGATGCAGAGATGACCGTGGAGCCGGTAGTCCCCCCCCCCCCCTGCAACCTCAAGCTGTCTTCACGCGATGTTTCGTCTCGGCTAATTGAGACCCAAGAGGCCTTTATTCTCTCTCTCCGTCTCCACTCCTCTCTTTTACCTCCACTCTCCTTTTCCTCTTCCTGCCCTTTTTGTCTCATTTTATATTCATTCCTCTCGCCGGCTCTCCGTCTCTTTGTCTCTCCGTCGCCGCTACTCTCTTTCTACCTTTCAGCCGGCTCATCCCTCTCCTCACTGGTCGGCAGTTTCCTCCAAATGAACTGAATTTGGGTGCATTCACGAGGGATGATAAGCTGGTGACGAGTGCAGACTTTGAATGTGGAGTGAACGCAGCCTCATCGACATTCACGTCCCTCAAATGCACCAACACCAGCAACTGGTCAAACAATGTGATTGTGATTATATTTTAATAGGTGGCTTTATGAAACATTTGTTAAAAGGTTACCTCCCAGTTTTCCACAAAGTACGGAGTCAGTTTGAAATACATAAGAAATCTCCTGAGCCTCACTGATCACTATGAGGTTAAAGACAAATCTGAAGGATTATGAAGAAGATTATTAAAGGAATTAAGAAAGAAAAATATATTACTGCCACATTAATTAGCTTTAAACTTGAACTTTCTTCTTTCTTGCTTTGTCCTTGTTGTCATCATGTTATCATTGTACTATATATTTATTAGTTATATATTTTACCTTTCCTTACTTATCTGTACTCATTTCTCTCCTTGTGCTGCTTCAAAACCCAAATTTACCCTCCGATAAAGATTCATCTCTTCTTATCTTATCTGATCTTGTGAAATATTTGATAGCTTCATCTCTTTAAGCCTTAAAAATCCTTAAATCCCCCCCCCCCCCCCCTCAAAAACACAAGACCATGACCAGTGAAAAGGAATTGCGGGCGAACATTGCTTGCTAATCGATTACTTGATTTAATCAACAGTAAAACCGAGTTTCTCACGTAACAGCACCTCTTTAAATCTTGTGTTTGATAGAGATGTGCTCGTAAGTTTCTTGGAAATAAGTAATTCAGCATAAAAAAGACTAATCGGCTAAAGAAATCTTAGTCAACTAAGACCAAAACGACCGATTAGTCGATTAATGGACTAAGAGGGGGAGCAGCAGTTCAGTCTCACGTGGACTCTGCCGTTACATTTCACACTACTGCGATGATGTAGAACATGATGTAAATAAAATAACCCTCATGTCTCAAATAACATCTGTCTTTTGACAAAGTTCAATTTCTTTCTCTTCACTTTTTCCTCTCAGTAAAATGTTTATTTTATGTCTCTTTTCTGATTCTCTCCTTTCTCCAAAAAAAACCCCCAAACATGATCAAAAACAACGCAGGTGCATTTCAGAGCGAATCCATCAGCATTTCTCCCTCCAGTCGTGTGTCCGGGCCGAGCTTCACCGGGCGGAAAAAAAGTCTCATTTGTGAACTGAGGCGATGAAAAAGCCATTTGCTCCCATGAAAGCCGGTTTCATTGTTCTCTGTGACTCGATACTCTTTGGTGACATTGAATGATGGGACCATCGGCTGAATTAATGTGCCGATCTGGCAACCCAGAACATGTTTTTTTTTTTTTTTTTTTTGTAAAATGGTTCGCTTGGACTTTAAAGTTACGGTACGATTTAGAGAAGAGAAGACAGGATGAAAGAAAGAGGAAAGAAGAGGAGGCGTAAATGAAACATGAGAGGAGAACAGAAAACGTGGAAGCAGATTGCGGTCGGACATCCTCACCTGGTATGAAGTCCATGATGGGGCCGGCCGCTGTGGTGCCTCCTGCTGTAAACAGATGGGAGAGTCAGGGTGGGGTCAGAGGTCAGGTGGTTTGGTCCCACCCACACAGATGCCAACACATAAACTCACACTAGAAGAACGCGACAGCAAGCTTTCATGTCATTGCTGTGCACTTCAGAAAATCCAAATGACTCAGTTTTTATCTTTGGAGACGAACGTTTTTCAGAGAAAAGTATTTATAGTGTGTTATGATTATTGTTATAAAGCATTATGAATATTGATATACATGAGTGCCTGTAACTATAACTATACTATAAGCAGATTATAATGCATTATAGACTTCGGCGTCATAGAAAGTGTTTCTAAACCGTGTTCTTTTTAAAAATACTTTTCGTAACGTAGTCATCGGGAGCTGAGTTTACCCGTCACTGAGTCGTAGTCATCGGGAGCATCGGTCTCGCCGCCGCAGTCCTGTTGTCCTTCCTCACAGTCCGCGATCGGGGTCCCGGGGACGGTGGTCGGCGCCGTGGTGGTCGCTCCAAACGTGGTCATGGGAAGCGTAGAGGCGATGGGCGTGGTGGGAGGAGCCGTGGTTGTGATGTCTGGATGGATAGACGGATAAGAAAACCAGATAAACCAGATATACTCAGTGGTTTGCAGTGTGTGTAGTAGAGCGTGGCTTTTACATGTTGTTAGAGCAGATACTGTTCTCCAGTCTGTTCCTTATTGTGTCCAGGACGTTTACTGCGCAATAACTTACGACCTTTTCCACAGCAAGAACATTTCCAGGAACCCAGGAAACTATTTAGAAGCTCAGCAACTTAACTTCCAGAAGAGGAACCAGGCTGTAAAATGTCCCTGCTCAGGGGGTATTATTTTCTGATGGACCTAAAAGCTGACTTGACTTTATTTGCCAACTGTTAACGGTTACGTAATGCACTCAAACACCACGGCAAAAAGAAATAACATGAAAAAGAAGCTTTGAAATCAGACGTTTTCAGCGTCTGTTCACGTGCTTCTCAAAGGAAAACTGTCTCAAACATACTGGTTATTAATCCTCCTCGTCTTCACCAGACCTGAGTTGTGGTGGAACAGCAGGAATGAGCAAGAGGAACTTTTTATATCCTGATTTATTTGATGGGCCTCCTTAAAAAAAAGGGTACTGAAAAATAACAAGGAGCTGAGAGAGCATTGCTACTTTGGAGACAGGTTTTATCACCACAGAGTGAAATCTATTTAAGAGACATTGTAATCATGGATGGATTATGAGACCATGGGCCCCTGGGCACAGACATGTAGGAGGCCCCCCCACCCTGTCTACATCGGAACAAGACTCCCAAACTCAAAGTCTCACAGGCTGCTTTTAGGCATTTTGAGTCTGTTTGCAGTCGTTTTGTATCCTTTTTTGGTCATTTTACATTCCTCTGTAGTCGTTTGTATCTATTCTTGGTCCATTTACGTTCGTTTGTGGTGATTTTGCATTTATCGTTAGTCATTTTGCGTCTCTGTGTAGTCGTTTTGTATCTAGTTATGATCATTTTGTCTCTTTGTGGTGGTTTTGCATCTTATTTAAGTCGTTTTGCGTGGCTTTGCAGCAACTTTGAGTCGTTTGTCGCTGTAATGTCATTATTTAGTTTTTTTGTGTCTATTTTCTGTCATTTTGTGATCCTATTAATTGACTCTCCCTCAACCCCCTGGCCTGTGCCTGTGCCTGTAGGCCCGTTGAGCAATACATCCATGACTGTAATAACTTCAGACGCTTCATGAAACCTTTGGCCTTATTTATGCTGGAGAACTGTGACTCATTTGGGTTAAAAGATATGAGGTTGAATACAAAACACTCTCTTTGAGTCCGTAGATTGAAGAGCCGGCACTCTTCTCTCCCATCAAGGACCAAAGTAATAATAATGACAGAAACTCTTGCGTCTTGTTAAATTCTACCATACAGTCGATGTCTGGTGATGCCTTGTGTTTTTTTTATTTATGGAAACGAAGCAAATTGAACTTGAATTAGCATATGTAGGCTATGCGAAAACCCCAGATGGTCTGCATGTAATTAAACTTTGTAAGGAAACGTGTTTGCAGCGTTGTGAGTGGGACGGAGGTTTGCTCTCACAACAGCGTGGATGTAAGCCGATGAATTAACTCAAAGCTCGAAGCAGCACCAGCGGTGAGCCAAAAAGAAACCTGATTAAACTGCTGAAACGGATCTGCAGGCGTGTCGTGAGCTTGTTAGTTTCTCTCTTGTGAGCTTAAGTTGGCATCTTGATGTTTTTGTCGAAACATTTTTGGCCGCAATATGGCTCTTTGATGAATCAACAGAAACGCTTTTTTAGAAGACGTTGTTCAATAAATCCAAATGAACTGCTGGTTAAGTGATCTTATGTTTAGAGGTGTTTGTCAAAAAGGCTTTTGTTATCAACTTTGGTACATTTTGATGATTTAATAGCATGAAATCAGCTTGTTTAGCTGATAAGAGCACTCAAGGTCAAAGCGTGATCATTATGTGCATTAGTGAAGAGATGAACTGGAGGTACGAGAGGGCTGTGATTTGGATAATTGGACATAATGTGTGTGTTTGTGGGTGTGGGCTTGTCTGTATCTGTATGCTCTGTTTGCCTTTTCCAGTGTACACACATGGCTTGCATGAATTTCGGTGTGTGTTGTCATAGTTTCCTCCTTTTGAAGTGAAACTCTGTTCATCTGGTTCTGACACAGACACGCTGCTTCAAACGCCACACTTTTCTCCCCCTGTTTGTCCTCTCTGTTTTATTTTGGTCTCACTCTTTTCACGTCCTCTCCACACACACACACACACACACACACACACACACACACACACACACACACACACACACACACACACACACACACACACACACACACACACACACACACACGCACACACACACACACACACATACTTTTATTGGCCCTTAGAGGAGGAGCTGGGTTTCACATTTAAATTTATAATTTACACAAAAGCGCTGCTGCTGTTATATCTACGCCAGCGGTACATTAGCTGCCTTGTGTACGGTCACCTTCTCTGTGCTGCTTCAAATAAACTTCACAGTAAAGATAAATGGAAAAACGACCGGCTGCTGCTGGGAGCTCTGGATTTTTTTGAAACCCCCAAAAACTAGATTTTGAGTTCTTATGAGTTAATTATAGAGAATCTCAGACCTCCTGAGATCCGCCTCCATCTCTCCTCTCGTCTTTCTCATCTTCTCCTCTCTCCTGCTCTTCTTCCATCCTCCACTTCTCTCCCAGTCTCTCACACAAACACACTCTTCTCTCATCGTCCACTCTGCAACCTTGCCCGCTCTGGCTGATCCTTATCGTTCCTCCTGCAGAGCAACCAGATACTCCGACTCCACCAGAGAGCCTCCCTCCTCCCTTCATCTGTTCCTCCCTCACCTACTGCGGGAGGTCGAGCCCTCTCTCTCTCTCTCTCTCTCTCTCACACGCACACGCACACACACACACACACACACACACACACACACACATGCACACACAGCATCCAGCTTTGACCACTGCTGCAGTAGAGATAGTAGCCTGCCATGGCATGCGTCAGCCTTTCATGTCCCCCCTCTCTCTCTCTCTCTCTCTCTCTCTCTCCCCCCCTCCCTCCTCCCCCCCCTCTCTCTCTCTCCCTCATAACACCAAACACTGCAGATAAGCAGCCCAAAGTGTAAGCAGTTCACTGTTTAATGGCTGACTGGTTAACACAAAACACAAATTAATGCAAAAAACATCTGGAAATCCTTCTGATGGTGCAGAGTGTTTCCCGGAAAAAGTATACGATAAAGTTTAAACCTCCTCGTCTGGCTACTCGAGCCTTAAGGGCAATACACACTGGTCCATGCAGCGACGCATCGTTTAACCTGTGATGCTCGTTATGTGGGTTTTTGTTTTTGTTCCTTACGGTTATGTATTCTAATTGCTTTTATTGTTTCTGTTTGTACCATGTAAAGTGCCTTTGAAAGCGCTGTACAAACAAAATGTATTATTATAATTATCACCATGGTTGTGTGGTCTCACTGTGTAGATCTCTTGTCATTTTGACTAACTGCTAGACTAGTTCAATCACCAGACACAATGTCTGGGTTTGCAAAGTGCGAGTTAAGATTTGGAAATTTTTTTGCACGTTGGAATCTTTATTAGCATAATAAATAATCAAACATGGTCAAATTGTTATTCCCTGTTCATTTTAGTTAAGTTAATTCTAAGGTTGCTATTTTAGAGTGAGGATGCTTAAACTAACCTACAGATTTACTCATTGAGCTCATTCAGCACCTTTGTGAAAGCTGAGCTGAGAGAGCAACTGCTGCCAGAGCCAGAAACCACAGGAGTGTTCTGCTTTAATATCAACCCTTCATGTGATATCGCCTCGCCTCGCCTTGGGGGATGACAGTCAAGTTTTCCAGAGTCACTTGATCCAGTTTATACTTGCTCTTTTTGCTTTAGTGTTCGTGTGCAATGTTGGTAACATGTAAAGGTTTTAGACACATGAAGTAGGACTGTGTACTTGTTCATCAGGCCAATAAGAAAGTGTCTTAATGCTGCATTCTCTCTACTGACCACCAGGGGGCGACTCCTCTGGTTGTATAGAAGTCTATGAGAAAATGACTCTACTTCTCTCTTGATTTATTACCTCAGTAAACATTGTAAACATGAGTTTATGGTCTCAATCTCTAGTTTCAAGTCTTCTTCAATACAGCACGATGTTCATTTAGTGAATTATGGTCCATTTAGAGTCAAACAGACCATAAAGCAGGGTATGCTTTAGGGCGGGGCTACTGTGATTGACAGGTCACTACCACAAAGTGGACCGTGTTTATGTCTTAGAACTCCGACCCTTTCAGTGTGATTTCACGACATGAAAATGTCTTAATCTTTTAAACGCATACTTTATATTGAGTCAACAGGACAACCTCTTGATTATTACTGGAACTCACCGTCCAGTTCGCAGCCCAGCAGCTCCAGACGGAGGCCCAGGCCCTCGTTGGTGGCTCTCTCCGGGTAGATCCTGACGAAGCGGGTCAGGAGGGGACCCATCGACCTCAGCTCCGGGGTGTCGTGGTTCTGATTCCCGAGGAATATCTGAAGGCAGAAGACAAGAGAGAGACGTGTCAGGACCTGAATGTACTTCACCTGAGTGTAACTCTGTAACTCTAGCAGCAAATAGTTATTTGTGTCGGTTTCACGTAGAGTATCAGAAGAAAATGTGTTCTGCAAATGTCATCAAAGAAGAAAGTTCAAAGACCTTCTAGTGTGAGTAAGAAGGACTTTCAAGACCAGTTTTGGTAATTAAAAGAATGTAAAACTACAAAATACATTTCTTCTATCAGAAGAGAGATCAGCTCTACAGTGTAAGTGTAGGCTGTGTTTCATTTAAATAGATTTTCTCTCAACAGGTAAATGATAAGTTGGTAAATCCCGGACAAATCTGACTGCTCTTTCCTGCTATTGTTGAAACTCTGCAGCACAGTTAAAGCCCATCCACAGCTAAACAAACAATAACATACTCTGTTCTAATGCAAGTCTGCTTCTGATCAAACATCAGCCAGTTTGATCAAAAAAAAAAGCTGAAACAGAGTGAATGGAGGGAAAAACAAAGACAAAAGGCAGGAAATCAGAACCAGAGTGAGATCCGTCTCGTAAGTCCAACATGGAAGCAGCACAGATGAAAATGGTTTCCGTCACACTGGGAGCCGAGAGGTGGGACACAAAACACCAAAAGAACTCTTCTGCCTGTCTGAAGTGCTGAAGTTTCCTTTTCTCCTCATGCATCACCGCTGCAGTGTGGCATTATGGGTAGCAGGGATGTCTGTCGCTAACTCTTTAGCATTTACCAAATACACTTGTTTTGTTGTTGTTGCATTATTTATTGGTGCATGTGTACTGTTCTGTTTTGTTTGTTCCGTTAGCTTTATAAGTTGCTTTATTCTATTTTTAGGGTTTTGGTATTTAAACATATGGCTCGGGACAACAGATGGAAATGAGCCTTTTCAAGCTAACTCTGGCTCATGTACAGTTTTTTATTATACAGTTTATCAATGAGCATTATTGTCATAAACATTGATCACTGTATGTCCTAATGTTGACAGTAAAGCTCAGTATTTGGGCAGTAAGTATAAAATAAATAGTTTTGTAGTATCAGTTCAATAATTATGCTAATATGCATCAATCAAACAGTGATTTTGGAGTGTTACTGGTTATTTAAAAACTTCACAAATAAGCAAAAACTTAAAACTCATGAAAGTTTGTACCATTGACCTTTTTATTGAATTTGATCAAAAGTAGCAGGACTGTTTCTAATACAGTTCTTAATATGTTGGAGTGTTGATTGAATGCTGATCCAAGCCGTAGAACAGCTCCAACCGTGAGTCACGTAACATCGTAATTGTCATAATTTTTTGGCGACAAGGCTGGTTGAATAACATAAATAATGAAACCAACGTGAGCTATGAAACTACAGGACGATTACAATCCTGGATCCAGGTCATCACTGCTTCTCTCAACATACGATCAGGATCCTCTTTCTAGGTTTGGTGCTTATGCTCAGGTTGAGATGACCACCAGGCTCCCACTGTATATGTTCACTCATATTTATGCACGAGCATATGTGTTGTGTACAGTGCTGTCCATGTGCGAGCCAAGACGTGTATCCACTCATGTACCGGCCAGGGCCTCGCTGAGCCTTCCAGCCTCGTCTTTTGAAGAGGTTTTTTTTTTTTTATTATATAAAAAGACACAGGAAACAGAGCAGAGAGGATTAGCGAGAGGACGGCGAAGCATCTAGATCTCCGTCTGCAGTAAATCAGCGGGAGTCTGACGCGGTCAACCCCGTCCTCCTCCTGGCCATCTGGAACGCATAGAGGGAGGATGTCGCAGCGCCGGCCGAGGAGAGGAAGCGGGGCCTCGGAAGCAATGACACGAATTTCCTCTTGAGGATCAAAAATCAAAAGGCGCTTAAATCGCCAAGAGGAGGTTAGAAAACCGAGACTGTAACGTGTGTGGGATCTGATGCTTTCAGAGCTGAACCAATGAATAAAATAATCACTCGTCAATCAAACGGAGCAGGACTGCATTGTCTTCTTCTCATTTCCTTTTCCTCATTTGTTCCACTACATCTCATTTCATCCACAGAAATCTTCCTCTGTTTATTCTGAACAACCTTAAGTTGAATATTCATCTTT